>VYXF01002428.1:1177859-1214146 GCA_013397295.1 Polioptila caerulea
ATGGTTTTTTTTTAAAAAGAACCCCCCCAAAACTTTTTTTTTTTTTTTTTTTTTTTTTTTTTAACAGAAAAAGGAACAATCTGTCTACCAAGGTAACACCAGGGACAGCAATTTCTTTCTCCCGTCTTCAATTACCCATTTACTCATTTTCCTCTTCCTTCTAAACCTAAACCACTGTTCTGTGGGTTAGGAAGGAAAGCAATTACCTCCCTGGTTCTACAGCACCTCTGCAAAACCCTCCCTGGATCAAATCAGGAAATCATAGTAGTATATCCATGGATGTTTGTTCCTCAGAATTCAGGACAAGAAGAATGGGAACTTTTAAAGTGATATTTACAGTGAATTATGAATTGAAAAACTTATGCTAAAAGTATCTACAAGCACAAAGACTCACCATTTACTCCTTCCCTATATAAACCTGAAGTTTTACATGCAAAATGTTACCATCTGTTCATTTACACAAGAATTACAAATAAGGAAAAATACTACATTAAACCAACATTTGTGAAGAGGTAGTCAGCTAAAATTCTTAACGAGGAAATATTTTTGTCTTTTTATCTGACAGCACTGTATTCGGAGAAGATGATGTTGCACACCACTTCCATCACCCACTTAATGAGATATAACAGTGACTTGTGAATTTTCAGCCTCTATGTAATCAAATGAAAGCAAGAATTAGCAGATTTGTTTTTCTCTTGATAACTATTTAAATATGCAAATGTGATTTTTTTTTTCTTCCAAAGCCTATTTTTTTAATTTACAACTGAACTCAGTGCTAGCATGAAAATGTATCTGGAGGATTCCTGAATTTAAGAAAAAAAAAACCCCAACAAACAAACCCACAAAAAAACCCTCTAATGCAAGTGAGAAGTATCCAAAGCTCAGTAACTTCTATACATTTAAAAGAATATGAAGAAAATAATTTAAGATACTTTCAGTGCAAGTCATTTAACTATCACATCCCTACTATTCCACCACATTTAAAGAACTCCAGTATATTTCTACTTGATATAATTTTCATGAAGGTTTACAAATTATATCTGCATACAATGATGGTGGTTTTTCCTTAAACTAATTTCTAGCTCTTTTTAGCTTTGTGTTTTGGCAAATATTTGTCCATTTCTACTAGCAGGTACAAATTTTGATGTTTGTTTTTGGTTTCTTTGTTACAGGTGTGACAGCTTTGAGATACATATTAGTAGACTAAAAAAGTTATCCTCCAATAATGAAACTCATTCCTATCTAGGTAACATGTTAAGCAACATACTTGCTGGATCAAGTTTGACTTCACCAATACAAATCCAACTCTCTCAATAGCAAAGAAATTTTAAGTACAACCTGCACATCATTTGCCCTACAAAAGATAAAAAAAAGCAATATTTTGAGTACTGCATATCCTTAATTCATTGAGCTACTATGTAATCTAATGTAAAGAACTATAGAGTTCTATGTAAGTCACCACCAGAAATCTGTCCCAGTCATATAAAGACGCTACAGTGGTAAAAATTGCAAAAATTTGAATGTTAAGGAGGTGCAATTAAATCAACTAAAAATCACTAAATAGACCATAACAGGCATGTCAAAACCACTACATATTTTCAGTCATTAATAAATTACACATTTTAAAGCAAGACAAAAAGCTTTAGCATAATTCTTAGTATTTTACACATGCCAATATTACATGGAGCTAATGCTTCAGATTCCAAAATCTTAAGCCCTACAGGCTGCCAATTATTTGAAAGCCTAGAAGAATCCAAAATGACTGCTGTAACTCAGATGATCAGATCTTGTCCAATGCATGAAAACTGTGAGCCATCTTTCAGGTTTTATTTCAGTTAATAAGGGCAGATTTTAAAGTTAGATGCATGTTTAGCACTTCACAGATTATCGACTTCTTACTACTGAAGTAATGTTTACTGGGCAAATGTAGTTATCAAGCAGCAACACATAATGTACTCTTTCAGGGATATATAGAATGAATCAATGGGATGTGGTAATTTCAATTAAATTTTTTCAGCATGGAAAATTACTTTCAGATATCTCACCATATCCACTAAGTTTACAGAAAAATGGAATAAGCAGTCAAACATCCAGTTGCAGGGGGGCTAGGTCAAAACCTAAAAGTAACACTAGCTTATTTACTGAGATAACCAGATCATTTTACAGCCAGACCCTGACAGACTTCCTGTCTACCCTGGCTTTTTGGGCAAAGTCAGTCCACTTTAGATTAAACTGCTGCCGGATGAGATGTGAGCTAATCCAGATGGCTTTCACTGCAGGGAATTAGCGACCCTTCCCATGAGACTTGCTAGAGGCTCAATTGCAAGGGTGTAAAGCAGGTGTCCCTCCAGCCAGGGCTGCTGGAGAACAACCAAGAGCTACAGCTTTTCAGACAGCTTCAGCTCTTACAAAATCATGATGGAATATATTACCCATGTCCTAGCCAGCAAGCCACTTTTGTATTGTTTGAGCTACAACACTCATGAAGCACACTGGGAAAAACTGGCACATAGTACCCCCCAACCTCAAAAGAACTATTGTTAGAAATACGGGGTTTTTTACGACTTTGGAATGTGTTGGGAGATGCCCAGTTTAATTTTACCAATGTCATTAAAGCAGTTTGCCTTCTCTTTGCAGAGAGAATCTAAGGTATGAATTCTCATCCTGCCCAGCAGGAGAAATATCAAGCTAGCAAGAAAGACCTTTATGTGAGAAAACAGTGTGAACAGTGCTAGCAGGAACAGCAAGCCAAAGAAATTAATCCATCTATGCATGAATCTTGCAAATAAACACAGATTAAATGTTTTCTACTAGACAGAAGTCATGCCTGCAAGACTCAAAATCTACTTCAGCAATTATATCTCTGTGACTCCTATCAAATGTGTCAATTAATTAGACTTAGTGTTCCTAAGTCAAATTTTGTCATGAAAAGCTTTTTTTTGAGTTTGGGAAAGTTTTAATGCCTGTTCAGTAAGGTAGATTGTGACTTTCACTCATTATTTAAGCATAATGGCTCCATATTTCAGGAGAAATTCAGAGCTCTTCAACAGACATTTTTTACAAAACTTAAGGAAAAGACACAAAATAGTTAATGAGTGTACATATATATTTTAGCATGTGCTCCAAACAAATGAGTTACATTGCCTATCAACTAGGGGAAAAAAAGAATCACTAGACCTTTTTATTAAGTAAAATGGAAAGTTCAAAACAAGATTATGCCAAATCTTGGGCTGTTTGAATTGGAGTTTTCTCAGCCTAAGACTACTATGAGAGCATATATTTGATTGTTTTAGTTACATTCCAGGCAGTTTTGTCTAAACTTTTTGACATAACATTTGTTTCTGAAATTTAAGGTGCATTAATTAAAACAACCTTCGGTTGTATTTCCTCTTAAAGAAAAATTACTTAAGCAATAAAGTAAAATCAAAGTCAGTCAAGTAAAAATAATAATTAGAACTTTCCTGAGGATGTGCATTTACAGGGAGGCCACATGTGAAGCAGTCACTTTATTGTTGCAGTGGCCTCTCTTCTATCTCATCACTGAAGAGAGAAATCCTGAATTAGATCCTTCCTGCTGCAGCAACTATCATCTCCAGTAAAGGATATGATGCTTGCGTACTATGGTAGGCACAACCACAGCACAAGAAGATCGACCTTCCATTTGCGCAGGGAATTATAGTTCTCTTGGAATTTCATTACTACCAATGACAGCTGTGCATGCATCTTTACAACCCGTGCTGCTTTGAAAACAGTGAGCTTGGAAAGGAACTTAAACTCAGTGTCAAGCATCATGAAGTAAGCTGGGATAGATCTTACTCTCCCTTTAGATATTTCTGTAGAAAGTTTTTGTGATTTTCCTTTTCAAGTAAGCTGGCTAAAACCTCTGTCATGTGCAAAAGGAAAGGTCCAGGCTGTATTTAGTTCAAACACAGTGGAGAGCAGTCAGTCTTGTGTCTGAGAAAACCCCAGTTCAAAATGAATCATCCATGTGAATCTACTGGCTGCTTGGCAGCCAGATACAACAGCTGTCCAAATTTAAAATGGAAAATTCTGTCCCAGAGCTCTGGAAAGCAGAACTGGAATGGCATTTGCAGCCAGGCATACAGACCTGCAGAACTGGGTGAAAAAACCAGCTACCATTTAGGAGCTCTGTGGTTCACCTACTGACACTTCTTTTATTACCTGTGACCAGGTCAAGTTTCTAATAATTGCAGAGGATAAGATGAAAACTAATCTACAGCAAAGGAGCTGTCAACATATGTGATATTTTAGCTACCTTTGGATGGGCATTCCCAAGTACAAAATTACCAGCTCTGCAGTCAAATCGTTCCCCTGCTGGAGTACAAACAGACAGGCTCTGTAGGTGTCAGGGACAGGTTTGGAATACAGGAACAATCCCTCCTAAAACCTCTGCGTCCATATTCTGCCTTAAGTCAACAACAACCTACGCCCATCCTGTTGGATACCCTCATCTGTCCTCAATAGTGAGGTAATGAAAAAAAAAAAAATCCCCCAAACAAACTACAAAGATGAAAAAAAATCACTGGATCCAATCACTAGAGAATTTCAGTTCCCTTGACTTCCATTTTTCTCTGCCTCCCTCTACAGGAATGTGAAGTGCTTCTGACTAGAGTTGAACTCTGCAAAATGCTGATATGTGTTGCATGTCTGAGTACAGCTGCATATGGTAAAAGGCTAGTTTATTAATTTTACCAACGTTCAAGTTGCTAAATGCCCATAGCTCCAGACAAGTAGTCCTGGGAAATCACATGCAGCTGCATGGTAAACAACATGCCTTCAGTCTCCTCCAGACAAATGTCAAAAAGAAGATGGGGCTGCACCAAAATGTAGGGAGATTTTTTTTAAATAAGGAAATTTAAAATAAGACCTATCTCTACTATTCTGTGATTTTATGTAGGGGCTGTGTAACAAATTAACTATATTAAACTACCAACATATTCAGAATTCAGATATGAAGGTGTTTTTAATTTGTTTATTTAAAAATAAGGTGCCTTTCCCTCCTTGTCTTTGAATTTATTCTCAGGCCTCAGTTAATGGAATCTCATATTCAAAAAGAATGTTTGTAACTCTTGGTAACTGAAGAAAATCTAAATATTTTGTACGCTATGTAATTTATTGTCCTTTAAATATTACAACAAGCAAAAAAACTCCACGAGGAATGAGACAAGGAGGAAAAAGCAATATGCATGTGTAAGTAACAGACATATCTGTTTGCATGCATGCATACACCAAAAAATTTCATAAACTTATATAAGACATTTGCTGTAATTAACATTAAATTTAATTTACACAGTTTCACAAAACTACCATCACTTAATATCAAGAAAGAGTTTGTCTAGAATCATCAATCCAAGCCAAGTCTTGTAAAACAGATGGAGCCCACACAACAAAAGAATTGAGATGTCATTATGTATGACTAGTTTTGTGGGGGATCTTTCTCTTTCTCTTTTTTTTGTGTGTGCAAATTCTGAGATGTGTGGTACACAATACCCAGAGAAAGAGATTCAAGATTCATCCATCTCCCAGTGAAAGGGTCAGAAAATAATTCTTCTGTTGTGCTCCACTTCAAACTATTCAGCCCAATTACATGCAAATCTGTGGAGCTTGCCTGACCCCATGAGTTCATAACTGGATGCACATGCAAAGTAAACTATTCAGTGAAACTATAAATAGTATATATATAAAACAATAAAAAACAACTAGAAATGCAATGCCGCATTGTGCTAACTTTAAATTAGCATATTTGCATTTGTTTGTGGATTTTCTTCAAACATGCTTTTTCAAATCACAAAGAGTTTAATATTTTTATTTTACAAGTTCATAATTGAAAATACTGGAAAGGTATAAATGGCAAAATATCAACCTTTTATTCCACCCCTTTCTTAAATATCTTCATTAAGAAACTAATTTAAAGCATAATTCCTTCAACTAATCTTTATAATAAGCACAAAATCATGAAATAAAGAATTAAAAAATCTAAATACAAAAGGAATGATGTTACACAGAGCCACACAGATACATAGTCACAGATACATCATTCTAGTTAGTTTCAACTTAATTGTTGTTCTTTGAACTAAAAGTTCAAAGAAGCCCAGTGACCCATCAAGATTTTTTTTTTGTTCCTTTTAAATCTGTTCTCCTCTGGAAAGACTAAAGCTAGGAGGAATTCAGCTGCATATGGTAAAAGGCTAGTTTATTAATTTTACCAACGTTCAAGTTGCTAAATGCCCATAGCTCCAGACAAGTAGTCCTGGGAAATCACACGCAGCTGCATGGTAAACAAAAACAGCAGCTTTAACCTATGGATTTTGTGGTCTCTCCTATTGGTCACTCTAAAGATGCATCTGACCCAAGGATGTCATCCTGTGCACATCAGCTCAGATGAACAGCACCAAGTTTATACAAGCTTCTCTACTGCACAGATGTCATCCACTGTACATGTCATGAGGTCTGGCTTTCCTGGTTACAACATAACCCATTTTCCTTAATAAGAAAAAGTCCCTCAAGTTTTTTCCAAGTCATTTAAAACCTCATGCCTTCAAACAGCAGTAATTCTCTAGCATTCTTCTGTTAGCACCCAGGATCCACAGACAACAGTCTGACAATGAAGAAAAATTGCACTATCTTTGGGATTTACAGATCAGTTCTCGGTTTTTATCACCCATCTCATTTTTGTCATTCTTGAGTATTTATTCCACACTGCAATCACTTGGCTGAGAAGATGTGATGCCCCGTGACAGCACCTGTCCCTGTGGCCAGCAGAGATCACCCTTCTCTCTTGGCAGGGGGGCAGGTTGCACCCTCACTCACATGTAGGACAACCAAGCTGGTCCCCTGCTTGTGCCCAACAGGCATCTGCCCCACACCCTTGCACTGCTGAGTGGTCCAGGGGCATAATAAAGATTTGTGGCTCAAACACTAACCCTGGGACCTACCCTGCTCTAAGTTACACCAGAGGAGGTATCTCTCAGCACCACCCATTGACTTGAGCATCTCAGCAAATGCAGGTGTCAGTGTGGAGAGTGGAGTTTTAGCATGGACTTAGCTAAGTTGCAAACCTCAGTGGGGAATGCTCTATTCTACCCACAGGAATCCTCTTTTCAGCATAGCCCTGCTTTTTCACAGCCTAGCACCTAACACATGGCATGGCATGGCATGGAACCATGGAATGCTTTGCTTATGGCAAACAATAACTTAGAACTATGAAACTCTGCTTACGGGAAAGATCACAGTAGGTCACACACTGATGAGCTCTTAACAGCACCAAGCATGAGAGTAAACTTGAGGGATTTCTGGATTTCTGCCTCTCAGATTTAAAAAGAGATCGATGCTTTGCTGCTAATGCTCACATTTGCGGAATGTAGTCTGAGTTGGCATCAAATGTAAGTTTTTCTAATTAGATCTATAACTACATTTACAAAATCCTCTGTCTTTTACAGATTTGTAGAAACTCCTGGCAGGTGAAAAAAACAAAAAAAAACAAACCAGCAAAAAAAACCCAACCAACCCAACCTCCCCCCAGAAACCATATACAGAAAAAAAATCCCAGACTACAAGAAAGCATCCCTGCCACACAATCTACACAAGGCTGAAAAACACTCCGACACAGGAACAATTATTTTGGGGAGGATAAAATATATCACCTGTGCCAGAAAGGAAAATATTTACAGTGCACTGTATAACAAACCATAACGTGCAAGTCAAATAACGTAACCCACAGAGCTATAATTTAGCCTAAACATCACTTTTTTAGTGGCATTCAACTGAGAAATGGGAATTTGCAGCCAGAACAGTTATTTCTACCTTTTCTAAGGCTGGAAAGATTCTGTGTCCATGAAAGAGAGCTGTTGAAAAACTTTGGTGAGCAACTAACATCTGGTGTGATGCTGGCGCCCTGTGCCGTCAAGTATTACACTTCAGCAACCAGTTTCCTTTTAAAATGAGATTCCGACATACACCAAATAATATCAAGCCATATACAGTGGGGAAACCAAATATTTTTACCTGTAGGTGAATTATAAAGAAAAACATCCTGACAGATATGCAGTATTACTGTAAAGAGAAGGTCTAAGTACTCCCTTAGAAAACATTCTGTGAGATTTCCACATGGAGCTTCATATTGCAAAACATTCTAAGATATTAATCTAATAAGTTAAAACATTCCTTTGTTTTTCAACAAGCGAAGTGAAGACTTCAACAAGTGAAATGGAGCCTTGTGAGTTTGGGTTTTTTTTCTTTTTTAGTTTATTTTTAGGAAATAAACTAAAAAAAGTCCCTTTTCAGACTGAGTTATTTCCATATAGATTCAGAAAACTTAACTATAAAAATAACAACTGGATTGCAGATTTCAGCTCCTCCAAATGCCAGTATAGACTAATAAAACCATTAGTAACATCTTTAGTATCATCATCAGTTCATTTATATATCCTTACTCTTCTATTCTGTTTTTCTTTTCTTGTACTTCATATATTTTGTTGACCTTTCTCACACAGGTTTCAGTGCCTTTTTTGTGGTTGCTCTGCCTGAAATCAATATTCACCAAAACATCAGGGAAGCTGGATGTCAAAAGTGAAGGAAAAACTTGAGAAAAATACCTAAATTACAGGTAAATCTTGTTGTGCCATCTGCAGTTCAACTTGTCAGTCACTTTCCATTTTTAAACTTTAATTTCAGATACTTTAAAATTATTTTAATCCATTTCTTTCTGTGCAAAAGCCTTAGCAAGCTTTGCAATTATTTGACCGTTTTTAGGAATGTTTTATTAAGCACTGCATTGCTCTAACTAAAGGAATTTTTACATAATTGTCAAAATCCAAGCCCACTCATTCTATGCAAGGAAAACTTCTAAGACTTGCTCTTTTGTAAGTCTTGAAATTCCTTTTGAACATGGGCTGCATTTTGCTGCATTATAAATGCTTAGGATTAACTGAATTTAACAAATCTCTTTGGAACACACTTTTTCTGAAGATGTTGCCTCTCTTGAGCATTCCCTGGCCTCACCTTAGAGAAAAAAGCAAACCAGGAGTAGAGTGGAAAGAGAGGGTAAGTAGAAGGGCACAGACAATAGTGAGAGGTGAATGTCAAAGTCAGGAATTTGTGATTGGAAAGGCTTAGAAGAAGTGCAGGAGTGCTAGGGCAGAAAGCAAGACGGTGCACACAACACTAATAAAATTCACAAGCGTTTCAAACCTTCACATCAGCTTAGATGTTGTCATTGTTTAAAGGTTAAATTGTTTTATTACTTGAGGTCCTGGGCTGTTATTCCCAGTGATTAGATCATGTTCTTGGGATATTCCTGTACATAGCAGGAAGATTACACAGGTAAATGTTACTCTGTGAAAACAGAAATGACAGAACTCATCCTCAAGGCCTGTTTTGTCTCCAACACTTCCCAATAAGTGTTTATGAATGTAAATACAGTCATATGACACTCCAACTCTGTCTCCTTACTTAAAAGATTATCAAATATTGACAGTGACATTCACTATTACAATTACACTCTTTCTTATTAACAAGAAATAAATATGTATGATTAGTCTTCATCTTCCAAAACTTACCCGGAAGTGTAAATCACTAACTTATTTATAAGATAAACTTATTTATAAGATAAACTTATTTATAAGATAAACGCCGAAAAAATTCAATCTCAAAACGAAATGACAAGAGAATGAAGCTCGCAAACAATGGAGAAGAGCAACCTCTAGTGGTCGTAAAGGTAAAAACGAGAGGAGAAATCCTACGTACAGTACTGTCGTATCCCACTGGTCCAGCATTAGGGGAATTTCAGCAGCAAAGGGCAGAGAGGTTTGTTTTTTTTTTTACCTGGACATACCATCTGAAAATTTAACTCTGCTAAATAAAAGGATACTCAAATCTTATGAAAACTATGCATTACAATGAAAGGAGAGGAGAAGCAGAATCTCCTTTCTGGAGGAGTGCTGTAAGACATGGCTTTTGCTGTGCTGAAAAGTGCTTAATTATTCGCTGCCACTACTAAATGACAAAGAGATTTACTTTAGAATGAGCCATATTTACATATAGAAATATGGTAAATGACCTGAAGATCTGGAACTGCACATATGAAGGTTTTGCTCAGCAAAATTTTCTGAAACAAAATCTTTTCAGAGTTGGGTTTTTTCCCACAGCAACAAGTGATTTCACAAGTTTTGAAATAGCAGATAAAGAGAGGAGTAGGAGTACAAAGAGTGGAGGAGGATGAAAAACTACTAATAGTTTTCAGTAGTACAGACAATCTCTCATTTATGCTGTTCTACCGTTAAACCAGTGATTAAATCTTATCAATCTGAAATTTTAAAAGGATCAGGTCTAAAATTTTAAAAGGATCAGATCTAGTTGGGCATATATGCAGCATTGTTTTAAAAATGCTCCTCTGCCACTGCCAAAGCCATCAAGAGAATCTAAATGCAAGGATGCATTGCTTTTATCATAGTTGAAAATCTTTCCCAAAGGATAAAAACCTACAATCACTGCAGAGTGTCATCTACCAAAGGAAATAACTGGGAGATGAGAACTAAATAGCTGCAGACAACTTCTCACAATCTTTGTGATGAGTTTTTCAGAATTTTAGACCAGTTTCACATTTTAGTCTCAAATCACAAAATTTCAGCTTCCTGTTCAGTGCTTTCACAGTCCTGCAACTCATAACATTGTAAGACTTCAAATATTCAAGCCTTCCTCTTTTTCAGGAAGAAAAAGGATGACCATCCTCAGGTCTTCAACTAGAATAGCTAAGTAAATGCATCACATGCATTTGCTTCTGTCCATCTCCCTCTCACCCACTCGCCTAGGAAAGTTTTATCCTCCCTAGCCAGGCAAATTGGTACCATTAATCCAGACGACCAGCTGGAACAAGGGAGCTTCAGAGATTCAGTTGACATTAGTAAGTCCATAGAATTTAAGGACTATTCATACTCCTGCGGGGTTTGGCATCCCAGCTTCACCCCAGTCTTGCTCTGTGCTGACTTTTTAGAGCCCAACTCAATCTACTGTTTAATTGACTACCACTCATCCACACCATGCAAATTACCTAGAATTGTGCACTGCCCTTTCACTGCATGACTTCATTATCTGACTGTTTACTTTCTCTCAGTCAATAATAAAGGGTGAATGATCATCATACAACAACCTAATTCTTTATCTACTGACTTTCTATCAATGCAAATCTGAACTTTCTCTGAATATGCACACACCATCACCAGCAAACCTGTGACTCAAAACTCCAGTCAAATAATTTCTCATGAATAGTAGGCTATAAGATATCAATAGTTGAAGTTAAATTTTTCAAAACTAGGATGCAACTATTTCACAGCCTAGATAATAAGCAAAACATACCTCCTTATCTTTAGAAAAAAAATAATCAAACTGAGTCATATTTGAGTCAGAGAATGAATCCTTATGACAAAAAAAGAAAAGAGTTTTGCTCATAGACCAGTTAAGAGGTGGGGCTAGTTGTGCTGACTATTATTACAATGGCCAACACTTCCTATTTCTAGATGCTGTTCCTAGCTTTTAATGTCTTAAAGCACTTATTCGGCAAGTGAAATTTTCACACTGAGGTAAAGATTAATATTTGATCCACGTGACTAAACCTTGTCCATCAATTTCTGATAATAAAACACAGGAAAATCCAATTTGTGTCTGTCTTCAGAAAGTCTTGACAACTTTGAGTGCAAAAGTTGGAAATGACTGAGAAGGCTTCTTACTGATGGAGGAACGAACAGCCTGAGAGGAAGAGATGGAAAGAGGGAGACTAGAGAAAATCCAGAGGAGAACCACCTCACAAGGAGGGAGTGAGGATGTAAAAAAGTGGAAATGCAGGGAGAATGAATGAATGAATGAATGAATGAATGAATGAATGAATGAATGAATGAATGAATGAATGAATGAATGAATGATGAGTGACCAGGCATGCTGGATGGGGATAGATCCATCTGTATATCAAAATGGAACAAAGAGCCCAAGGGGGGTGGGAACTCAAAATCAAAGACTAGGGAAAGAAATTGAGAGAAAGGCCAGAGGAGCTAAGAAGCTGGAAAGCAAGGCATGACAGCACAACACAGGGAACCTCCAAACTACCAAAGCTCAGTGAATAAACCCAGAAACAGCCTAAAGACAGAGTTAGCAAAATACAGAAAGGAGGTGTGGTGCATCAGCTTTGGCCAGCAGCCATGCACCTAGCCAACTGCTTGCCTACTCCCTTTTTCAACAGAGCGAGGGCAAGAAAAGGATGGAAAAGCTCACTGGCCAAGATGAGGACAGGGACACTGTTCCATCATGGGCAAAACAGACTTGACTTCTGTAAAGTCAATTCAACCTGCTACCAAGTAAAACAATGTGAAAAGTGAAAACAAACACTAAAACAACACCTTTTCCCCATGCTTTTCCAAAGCTTAAATTTAATCCTTCACTCTCAAATCCTGGGGCGGGGGTGGTGTTGCAGTGCATGTTTTGTTAATAATTCACATTTTCAGTTGTTAATGGCTTGTCCCTGTGTTCCCCCACGCTTTCTCAGATTGGTTTATTCTTAAGTTGTACCTCCCCTTTGTTATAGAACGTTCTATGTCAATCCACAGAATGCCAAACCCCAGTTATTACCCTATATGGTATTTCCACACCTTTTATTCCAGTCCCTTCCCTGTCTGTCATTGTCATCCTGCTCCTTATTCCAGCACCTTCCCTGTCAATTCATATTTTGTCCAATAATCTATGTTTCCAACCCCTTGGGCATGTCGGGGTGTCACCCAAACCTCGATGCTCCATTGGGACCCCCCCCCATCTCCTCCCACCTACCCTGGTTGGTTTTGGCACATTATTGGCATTCCTTCACTCCACCCCAATAAATCCCTCATTGGTTGCTTATTGCCATATAAAACCCCCTGCACAGCAGTGCTTCGGGGTCTTCTGTCCCTGTCCCCTCTCGGAATAAAACCCACTCTGAGAACTGCCTACAGGAGACCACCTCTCTCATCCTTGCTCTGCTCCTCAGCACCGCACAGCCCTTGGATAACGCCTGCGCTGCGTTACAGCTGCACCCTGGGTCGCGCTGCTTCCTGGGGGCAGCCCCTCCTGACCTGTGTCTGGGGCTAGCCAGGGCTGACCAAACTTGGACACAAAGTGTCAGGGTGGGACGCAGAGCATGCATGAGAATGAGGGAGGGGGAAAAGAAGCTCCCAGGTGAACACAAGGAAATTACACACACCAGAGCTCTACTAGACAGGTTGAAGAGGACAGCAATTAAAGACTAGAGTCATTTGAGTTTGCCCCTCTTGCAGCTAATGATTACAAGGTATTAATTACATTATTGCAAATTATTTTCCTGATAACCTCAGGAGAGGTTTTCAGCAGAGTCAAGAGACTCCATCTGGGGAATATATCATGATGTCAAGGAGGTTACTGTGGACAGTCAGCTAATGAACTAGTCCAAGAGACAATGAGAAGAACCTATGAGAAAACTGTTAGTTCTTATCTTCAGAGTGCTACTTGCATACAAACAAAGGATTTTTGAAAAAGATAAAGGACTTAAAGTAGATTAAAGATAAATAGCTTAAGATAAAACTTAAAATAAAAAAGTAGCTGCTCATCTGGGACATGAAGAAGAGAAAAAAATACACATCTGAAAGAAATCTCAGAAGCTCCTCAGGTCCGTATTTTGCCTAAGGCATGCTTTAGCTAACTCTCAACCATGTTTGAAGCTTATTTCCAAAACTTTTTGAAAAAATCCTCCAAATTATCTGTGCTGGTGCTGCTTCTCCTCATATTAGAACGTTTTTGCAATGTCTAACAAATCAACTATGCAGCCATTTAAGTAAACCTTACTTCAAGTCTTACTTCAGACTGCTCTAAGCAGTTGATGGTTGTTGGTTGTTGATGATTTCTTCTCTCAGAGTCCTCATGTGCTTTGTTCCCGTGACTCACCATTGTGAAATATATAAAATTTCACATAATAATCATGAAAATATATTCATTATTTTCATTATTAGTTGACTTCCATCTTTAAAGTTGCAGTAAATTTTGTCCCCATCATGCCAATTAAAAATCTCTCCTATAAATGAATTGCCACCACTGTCTTTTACCTTACACATGGCATTCTCCCTCTCAGCATTGGCACACAATTGAGATTTCTACAGTGTTCAAGCTGATTGGCTAAAAAGGCAATCTTTTAAAGTCAACTCTTGTAAGAGATCTCCCTCATCACTGCAGAAGCCTCACCCTCTGCACACAACCTGCATTCAGTCGGTCCACAATTCACTGCAGAGTTTACTGAAATCAAATAGTGTTCTAAATGATGTCTAAGAAATGCAAAAAACAGCCTCAACAGTTCATATGTTCTGAAAATATCTTTCTAGGTAAATCCTTGCTTAACATTCAACTTTTTTTTGTGGCTACATCACACAATCTCTCTTATCTTTTCTCACGGACAAGATACTTGTCTGAAGATAAAATTCTTACTGAGGGTTCTAAATGAACTCCATTGCTCTTTGTATGACTGCATAAAATGACATTATTTCTGTTTCTGTAATCCAAAACATAATCTAATTTGTGAATGACATGGTGATTCTTTCATCACTGCTTGTCATATTCATCAGAAGATTTCTTCAGCATATGTTAACATTCTTATGCCACCATTAATATCCTGAAAGTCAAGCCCATGCCTGCCTTTTAAAGAACATCCCACCATTCTTAATTTCCCTTTAAATTGTCACCTTCTATCAGACAGTTCCTTACTGATTTCATATTTCCTTCATTAACCCACATTCTATTTTGCTACACTAACAAATTCCAGTATAGCACAGCAGAATTATGAAATCACTCACTTTCCATGTTGACTTTATGCATTTATACAAACCATTTATAATTGAAAAAAATTGAAACAAAATGAAACAAAACCCCAAAAATCCTCAGAAGCTCTACACATTGAAAACATGAGCAAAATTGTTCTAGGATGAGACTGGATGGTTTTTTCCAATATGTTAAGTTTTTATCATTTGTTCAGAGCTACCTGTAAACAAACACATTCATTACATCTTCTCAATGACAGTAGCGATGTTTAAACAATTATGATGAAAATATATATGATTATGAGTTTTTTGTAACTATTTTCCACCTCAATTATGGGAATTAAGCTTACTCAAATACAAGGGGGAGTATTCAGGCTATTTAATTTTTAATTGACTCAGAAAATAATAAATAATTCGATAGGGTGGAGATCTCCTAATTGGGTCATTTTTGTTGCATTCATCAGCATTTTAATAAATCTTACAACTATCTAATCTGAAATCTCTTTACTTGGTCATCACAGCCATCTGGTGAGGTCCTGTGGTTGCTTTAGCTGAATGTAGGTTTCTAACTACGCAGTTTTACAAATTACATTTCAAGCTCCTGAAACCATGCCTGGACTTTGTCTATTTTAGACATTACATTTGTAGTGGGGCAAGGTTTTTTGATGTGGCTGAGCAAAATAAACAGAATTCTTGCATTTTCCATACAGAAGGAGAACCAGCGGTCCAGGAACAACTTAATAAACCAGACATGGTTTTACACTCTCCCTTGAAATGAATATTTAATCAGCTCAAGAAATTGGCTTCCTGACCATCAGCACCAGTGGAATGAAGGCAGCATTCAAAGTCAGACTCTTGTTTGGCAGGTTTATTGCACCACACAGCTGAAGCAGAAGAGAGACAAACCTCACACTGTTCAAATCATGATCAGTTTGCTAATGTAACCCTCTACCTGCAGCTGATCAAAGCACTGAAGACACTTTATTGAAAAGAAGCAAATGGGGTGAAGGCAGCCAGGAGTCAGAACACCGCCCATGTATGAGGCTGGGGATAAGCAGCCAGATTTCACAAGAGGTCCTGCTCCCTTTCCCAGCCCTGTGGGGAAGGTAATACTCCTCTTCAGCTGTTAAAAAAAGTTGTACCTGCAGAGTCATCTGGACGCTTAGCTCAAAGTAAAGTTTCTGTGCAAGAATAGAATAACTCTCCTCACAGTTCACTGTTGACATTTGCCTCATCATACTGCTAATAGAACAATCTGCTTCCAATTAGGGCTCTTGCTATGGTGCTTCTTTCACAGCTTGTTTTCATATATTGCTTCTTATCTCCCACAATGCTTTCCTACATTTTCCTCACTGCTTTAATCCCAGTTTTCATTCCCTCCTAAACTTTGCTTCCCATCCCCTTTTGAAAGGCTGTCATAATCAAACAGTAAACAATGCTGCAGTTACCCTTGACAACTGCCAGAGTGTTTTCAGTAGCCTTCCCAATGAACAGCTCAAATGGGAGTAGTGAAGCTGAGGGATGAGTCAACAAAAGGAAAAAAAATTCACACTGAGCTTCAAAAGTTCCTTCAAAGCACTAGTTTTGCTATCATGCTTGCAACCCCACAATGCCAAGTTCCTCTGTTCCCGTCTATTTACTTAATTACTCCTTACAGATACAGCAGCACTGATCCAGTGATAATTTTTTCCTCATTCATCAGTAATGAAAACAGCTATCAGAACACAGAAAGGCTCTACCCAGTTCCCTTTTTCGGAATTTTTGGTTTTGGGAGAATTAAGCCCTATGCCACAGAGCTGGGCAGAGCACTCAAACTGCACAGCAAGCTCCAGTTTGCACTAAGAGTGCTGAAAACCCCTCTGTCTGTAACTGTGGCTACTGTACAAAATTCAGTGTATATTTGCTAGGCCAACAGGACAGTAATGAATCACAGGAGATATGAAGCATACCATTTTACCTAAGGAGAAAGAAAACTGCATGCTAACCTAGAGTCAGCAATAAGTCAAGATATTAATTCACTGTACATGTGCATGCTCTGTTTCCAGAGGGTGAAAAATACACATTATTAGTTAATATAAATGTGTGCAACAGTTTAGTCAGATCATGCTGTGCTCCCCAACAGGCTTTTAGGCAAGCCCAGAACTCCAATTCATCTTATTAAGTCAGGGTGGAAGAGATTCTGCATCCCCTATTCACAGATTGAAGGACTTCAAGCAATCAAAACACAAGGCCCTATAAGTGAATACCGTAGAGTCATAACTCAGATTTATTGTGCTTATAAGTCCATATTATTGCTAACAAATTACAGTGATTTTACAGGGCTGTTGCAGATCCATTAGGCAATGCCTGTTCATCCAAGATATCATGAAAAGTTAGATTCTAATGGTGGCAGGTCATGCAAAATCACATGCTTAAACTTCAGGTTTTTATTTCTTCCAGCTAGAATTATAGAATTGTTTAGGTTGGGAAAGATGTCTGAGATCATTGAGTCCAGCTGTGCCATGATCACCACCAATCTATGTCCCTAAGAGCCACATCTACACATCTTTTAAACACCTCCAGGGTCCATGACTCAGCCACTTCCTTGGGCAGCCAATGTTCCAATGCCTGACAACCCTTTCCATGAAGAAATTTTATGTAATATTCAATCTAAAACTATCTTGTCCTGTAACTTGTTACTTGGGAGAAGAGACTGATTCCTACATGGCTACTACACTCTTTCCAGGTAGCTGTAGGGAGCAATGAGGTCTCCCTCGAGCCTGCTTTTCTCCAGGCTAAATACCTCCAGCTACCTCAGCTGCTCCTCATCAGCCTTGTGCTCCAGACCCTTCCCCCGCTTTGCTGCCCTTCTCTGGACAAATTCCAGCACCCTCGGTATCTTTCTTACTGAACACAGCGCTCAAGGTGTGACCTCACCAGTGCTGGGTACAGAGAGACAATCACTGCCCTGGCCCTGCTGGCCACATTATTGCTGATACAGGCGAGGATGCCATTTGCCTTCCTGGCCTCCTGGGCACATGCTGGCTCATGTTTAGACAGCTGTAGACCAATAATCCAGGTTCTTTTCCTCTGAGCAGCTTTCCAGACACACTTCCCCTGGTATGGGTAATGGCATGGGGTTGCAGAACCCAGCACTTTTCCTTACTTAACCCCATACAGTTGGCCTCAATTACCCTACACACACTCCAGGAATCTCCTAGAATGTTTCCTCTCTGCTATATCATATTTCCAGCTGACAGCTGGTAAGTTCAAAGTGTCCCATGAGAACAAGGGTTAGAGATCTTGAGACTTTTGCCAGATGCTTGTGGAATATTTTGCCTGCTTCTTTATCCTGGTTGGGTGGCCTATAACAGACTCCCACCACGAAATTTGCCTCATTGACCTTCCTCCTGGTCCTTACCCATAAACACGCAATCCTATTATCACCATTACTAAGGTCTGGGAAGTCAAAACACTCCCTAACACACGAAGCTACTCCACCGCCTCTACTTCCTTGCCTATCCCTTGTAAAGAGTTTATGGCATCCATTCCAGCACCCTGGCTTCTGCTAAAGCTGTCACTTGGAGTTAGCAGGATTTCTAGTTAGCAGGGGAAGGGAAGGAAAGTTACTCCCTTTTAGGAAATAGACAGAAGACCAAGTAAGAGAAGAGACTAATTAAAAGATGTACAATGGATACATGCACCCACTTTCAGTGGACTATTACCCAAAAACACTCACAATAAATCCAAGCTTTTTATAGTCTCGAGTGTACATAGATTTCCGTTTCTCCATACTGCCACTGCTGTTGTTAGGTTCAGATTCGGCATCAAATGCAATTCTTCGGAGTTCAAATATGATATCCCGCTGAGCCTAAGTAGAAATAAGGTTAAAATAATTGGTTAAAATAACTGATCTCTCACTTAAACAATACCACAAAAGGTGTTTCAAAACACAGTATTCCTCCCCAGTGCTCAAAGTCTTTGTGTCTAAATTCCCTACTTAATACTTGGAGAGACAGTCAACAAGAATGACCTCATGGTTTCCACTTGCAAAAGTCCTTACATTTATGAGATTCACATGCAGGTGCTTAAGTGTTGACTTCTGGAAGTGGGATCCAGGTTAGCAAGGCCTCTGACTACACAATTTTAACCACAGAAGCCAAGAGATCATGCACATTTCCAATTAAGTTGGTGATTAAGCTGGGACTTAAGGATCTTGCTGGATGAACACAAAATGACTCGGCATTCTGTGTTCATTTTGGTAACTATCCATTTTTGCTACTGCAGAAATAGGCAAGAGAGGAATTACTACATTTGGAAATGTCTCAAGACAGTGATAACCACCCTATGATCAATACTAATGTGTTAGTTACTATGAAGACGTGCACTAATTAACTGCATGCAAGAGTCAAACTTTCCCATCTCAAACTTAGGAAGCATAAAATCCTACAGCATGATGATACTTATGTTTACAATTATATCACTTTCCCACCTTCTCCAAATTAAAAGCAAGTCTTAAGATAACTTCATCTTAAAAATGAATTCAGGTTCCTCCTTGTACAGGGCCTAAATGAAGTCCACAAAAATTAAAGGAACAAAACACATCATCCCTATGGCTCATCAACCCTATATTTACATCTGTTGAATATCTTAGGGGAGTGTCACTTTTTGCACAATGAACACTATCAAAGTTGATATCTGCACACAGCAAGCAATAAACAAATGAAGTACTTCACAGGTTCCCAGTAAGAAAACCAGGGTTTATTTTTACATAATTTAACTTCAACTCTAGCATGTCAGAAAGTTTTCATGCAAATATTCAATTTAGCGCCACAGGAGTACTTTCTGGAAGGATCATACATCTCTAGTGCTTCTGAGAAGAGCACAAGGGAAACAAATGCTGGACAATTGCTCAGAGTTTCTACTCGGGAAGACAGAAAATTCAGTTGATGAAACTACATGCTAAGGAGAATTGCCTGGCCATTTTTTTGTACTTTTGCACAAGGAATGAAATAGCCAGTGCATCTTGTTACAACCAAAAAACATAACCCAACTTCACAGACAGAGAATATCGATAACTTATGTAGATGTTCCTAGTGAGTAGCTTTTTCATCCATGAAGAGCCTTAGGCACATCAGTGAGGAGTTGTATCCCTGCTAAGACCAGATCATGCCAGATGCTTACCTGATCTTGGGGATCCATTTTTGTCATCATTCTGTCTTCCAGAAGATTAAAGGTAAGAACTTGTAGAACATATAGCTGGTGTGCCATTTCATTATTGATAGCCCTCTGTGCCCTGATAACATGCTGCAAAGAAAGAGAGACAGACTTTGGTGAATCAGAAAATTGCAGTGGGTGCAGTCAGGTGTTTCCATTTCTAAGTATGTGCTTATTATGCACTAGTGTATCTATACTCCAGAAATGAAAAAAAGAAATTCTAAACAGCCAAAAAACCCCCATACACAAACACAAACCCACTGTTACTCACAAAAATCAAACGACTAGGACTAGCACTACTGATTCAGATGCTGTTTAAGTAACTTAAGGAGACAGGACTTTACAGTAGATAGGGTCTGTGCATATACTGAGAAGTAGCATTAAAAAAAACAGTGCTGAGAAGTCGCTTCAAAGAAAAAATAATTCCATCTCAAGAGCTTTAGAGTCCTGTATTTTTTTATTCCTAAGAGATTATATTAAGAAAATATATAAGAGAGTAGCTGTCTGAGCAGAAAAGTATTCAGGCTACAAACACAGCCAGAAAATACAGTAATTTAACAGGGCTCAACAGGGAGTCAGCATCCCACCACAATCCTGCCTCTACTAGACAACTCCAATCTGTACGAGGAAGACTGCTTAGAAATACATTAGTATACGATGTCCTATACATGCAGAATTATCCCGTTCAGAAAGCAAACACAAAACTGATGGAGAATTTAAAAACCCCTGGTGTGCCAAAAACACCAAGTAGTTTTGAACGAGAAGCAGACCCAGGCCTCTAAACACAGCAAAGTACATAAGAAAAGAGTCATCAAGTGGGAGACGGATACATCAATTGATGTTGTATAGTTCCAGGGAATAAAAGAATCTACCTGCCAAAAGGCACTGGAGCATTTTAAATAAACACCTAAGAATATTATCCTTATGATTGTTCCAAACTTCTTATGAAATCAACCAGTGTAAACACATGCCTTCTGAAATAAATTCTGGGGGTTCTGTATCCATAAGTGAAATTATGATAGCAAATGAGAAAGTGTGAGGGGTTGTTTGTTGCTTGGTTCATTTTACACTCACTACGGAGAAAGATTTTCCCTTATTCCATTGAAGATCTAATCTACTCAAACACCAAAGGCAAAATCCTGGATTTTCCATGATAGCAGATGCAGATCTTCGATATTATATTCATTAACTATTTAATTAGCTTTAATTCATGCTTCTTGCATGCAAGTCATCACAAATTGTGTCAATTGAGACAATAATCAAAAGAACCAAAAAGCACAGGGGTATTTCATACTGTATTTTCATGAAGAAACCACAATTTCTGTGACTGGGAAATAACCCTTCCAAAAAGCAGTTTTGAACCCATTCAACCACCATTCAAACCTTATTTTCTATACTACAACCCTTCAAAACATATCAAAATAAAAAGGCAGTAAAACTATATTCAGATAAGACCTATGAACACCAAAAATGGAGTAACCTTTTCTCTCTTCTACTCAACAGTAACTTTGACAAACATATACTTACAGTTAAGATGATGGAACGAAGCTGCTTTTGTGCCAAAATGTTTGCCATTTCCTGATTTAGTAAAAAAAAAAAAAAAAAAATTACCAGAAGGAGGCATTTTAGTATCATAGCTAGAAAAACACACTGACTTAAAAGATCTTACATTTCTGCATTGTTACTTATAAATGAAAGGAAGCAGCATATCAGCATTATGACTGTATGCAATATTTGGGGGATCACAAAGTCAGAATACTCTACCATGAGAGACCAAGATAGTTAAAAGTACATCACAAGCTGAAGGCTTTGGTGATCCAAAACCTGTGGTGAAAGACTTCAGGAGAGACCTCTGTGGGTTCAAGAGAGTATTTACACGCTTGTTCAAGCACAGCCTTCCCCCACAAACAATACAAAAGGAAGCATGGACTGGAAGCCAGCCAGGACTTTAAAACAAGTAGTAAAATAAAATGCTTATTTACTTTAATATTTCAGCTGTTTTAAAGTCAAGTGCTCTAACTTTCATTCAATAAATCTGCCTACAACTCAGAGCTGTTTTATTACAACAAATGATAATTGTCCCCTGTATTTTAGCAGCAATGTTGACATTGGTCTGCCCTTTTGCTTTAAATTGAATTTTCTTTCTAGACCTGTCTGAAATCACTATCGAGATGACTATGCTTTTACTTTAATGCTTAAGCAGCTGATCCCAACTGTCCCTGCTGCAAACTGTCCTACAATGCATAGGAGGGAATATTTTACACTTACCAAGCATAACAGTCTAATCTCAACCATACCTACCATAGAGGTAGTCTAATCTCAACCATACCATAGAGCATGCCCTATTTTTAAGTTCCCTGAGCCTTTCCATCAGTATAGAAATGTGCATTTATGTGTGTGTGGCTGTGTGTGTATCAGATACATGCTTGCACATGTAGTGCATTGCTGCTGAACTTTGTGAGAGCTGAAGACTAATGTAAAATACATACTAGTCACTTTTATACATAAAAAAACATCCCCTAGAAAACAAAAACTCAGACTTATAACATTAAACGTATGAAGAATGGACGACTAAAACACATCTGCAGAAACAGTGTAAATAAAGCAAGTCTTAGATGGGAATTTGCTCATAAAAACAAAATCATTCTTATTGTGAGATGGGAGGCAGTCAGAGACGTTGAACTCTTTTCTTTGTACCAGGTAAAGAGTGCTGCAACAGAACATGGGAGTGATAAGGAAGGAACAAGACAAGAAAAACTCAGCTTCAGGTTTTAAGCGTTTTCTGGCTACGCAGGTTTCAATTGCACATAACAGCAAAGGAGCAAAGGAATGGATGATAAGAATGGTTCCATCTCTTTCAGAAATGTGCAACTGAGCTGCAGGGGGAGTGCCAGGCACATGATACACTTCAATGTTGCTTGGAACACACTGGCTGGATTTTTGTCAAACTATGTACCCACTGCCAGAAGATTAACAGGTACACAATATAAGATGGTATTTCTGCATTCAATACAAAGAAAATAATAAAAAGGAAATTCTTCTGTTTACTTTTTAGAAGATTATAAAATTATTACTTCTTTTTATAGCTATCATTTAAAAAGCTGTTATCGAGATACTGGGTTTTTTTTGTCCCTGGACTAAAATTGATTGAAGCAACAAGCATTCAAAAAACCAATTATTGCATCAAAATCAACTTTTTCTCCAAAAAGGCTATATAGGCATTAGCAGCTAATAAGCTGCCTCTTCTAATATAAGTATTGTACTAGCTGATGAGAACAAGAATTATCTGACCAAATTTGCCATCTCATTTCCCATAGCAACCTCTCTGCAAAAAATGCAGACAAACGCAAAAGAAGTGTTTCAAACACTCACAGTATCATTTCAATGCTCAACCTCTCAGCTCTTTCCCAATAGACTTTTTTATTTTATTTTTTTATTAATAACCTAGGTTTCTCTAGATGATTGGGTTCTTGACAAAGGCAGAAGAAGCAAAGCAACCAGAGAGTCCTCATTAAAAAGAAAAATCTTGAATTTCTTGGGTTTTGCATTAGAGGAACAGAGAGAGAAAAAACAAGTGAGGGGAAAGAATTCAGACAGCAGTGCCAATTTAAATCCCTTCCTTAATTGCAGAGCAGCAATCCACATCATGCCTGTTAGTCAGCAGCAGAGAGAGTGCCAAAGTTCCTGGAGTTATAAGAGTTTTGGTGCAGCTTCTAACTCCTAACCATATTAGTAGTGCTGAACATTAATTTTTGAGTGCCCATCACCAGATAATTGCATGAGACTGCACCACCTCAATTCATTTTCTTAGAAAGACAGAGGTCAGTAAGTGCCATCTGTTAATGCTATTTGGAAGGGAACGGACACCTACCTCCTCTATTGTATAGTTTACTAATTAACCACAAGACAGATATAAAGAGAAACCAAAGAGATTCTGACTGCATATTCTGGATTATTAAATGCTGAGGAAAAATTTCTGCAAGTGTCAGAGCTATTAGCCTTCACACCCAAAGCAGATCATTAGCTCCTGATGATCATAAACTCCATGACTAATAATTTTGTGTCACAGCAGCAGGTACTACAGGTGAAGTCTGCCCGGCTTATTGCCGGCCTCACTAGGTGGCTACACTGTTGGCAAGATACAGTTATGCTTGCTGGCAATACACTGTGTTACTGTCATTCAAGGAACAGATGCCCACTGATTAATACTAAAGTCCTATCTACATCTGACATTGCTCCTCCACTTCATATATGACAAGGCATACTTTTCAAAGAAACACAGCGGCAACTATTCACAAATGTAAAAAGCAAAATATTTGGGCTTCTTACAAGGATCTATTATAAATTCATGCCAAAAGAAAGGTTTTTATTCCAATTTTTGGTTATTAGGTACATTCTTGCCTTAGTTACAGAAGACTGTATTGGAGGAAAAAGGAAAAAAGAGGGGGTTAAAGGGGTAGAAGAGCCTCTTTTACCTAATTAAACCATGGTTATACTTTTCCCTGTTTGCAATGTTGTAGCTATTTTGAAGAACAAGAAATAAAACTCAAAAATCCCAACCAACCTCCCCTCAAAACCCCTCATTAGGGCTTTGATGTTTGTTTAAGCAGTCTCCAGCATTTAAAAACGTAAATAAATCTAAGGAAAGTCCTTGTCAGAACTGATCAGCAACTCTCAGTGAACTCATTCTGGACAGTAAGAGGATGTCACCACAAGAATTATCATCACTGTTCCTGGTGACAGAAATGTTAAATAAATAAATTACTAAATCTGTTTTGACACAGGCTAGTAACTTCATAAAAATGGATAAAACTTTGCTATTTCATAACACTTCACATTCCATCTCCATTTAACATCAAGTAGCAATCTTGAAATATTTCCTGATATCTGGCACTAAAGTTAACTTAAAATAGCACACTGTAAAAGCCATGAAATGCTTACACACCACGATATTTTTGTTTTCAAAAGAAACACACTTTTTAATAAAAAATCTGGGGGGAAAACATTCTACCAAAAAATAGCTTGGGTTTACAAGCTGTGCTGGCAAAGCGTTCAGTACAATAAATACTACCGTCAGCCACAGTCAGTATGGTTCATATGAGGTCACAGGGAACTACAAAAGCATGGAAGAATGCTTAATCCCTCCTAATACTGGTGTAAGATGGAGGTAGCTCCATTAAAAGGAATTATATCCCAGCATGAAACAACACAACTAGTTTCAGTTTGAATTAACTGCAGGAAAAGTGTGACTGGGACAATTGCAAGTATAAATATGAAACACCTTTTCTCCTACAGATGCATAGGTATACAACCCCCATCGACTTACCTGCCTCTTGTCATCCGGTGCTTTAAGGAAGAGTGCATTTATTACTGCAATGGTGTACGTCTGGATTTCTTGGTCTGTCCTGTTCCGAAAAATGTTGTAAATATGAGAAAAGAACACAAATGCACATGAACTGTAGAAACTGATCTTCCAGCTGCATTTCTGCAGGTAGAAGTGGAGGAGCTGTTTGCAAATCATGTTAACCATGTAAGTTAGGTTGTTGCCTAGGCTGGTCATGACCAGGCTGTCGTCATTACTGAGAGAGAGATGATGTTCCAAAGGGAGACTCAGAATTCAAAAAAGGTGGAATGAACTGACTCTTGAGCAGCCATTGACCCTCCACTGATCTTAGCAAGAGTCTGATAACCAGTTTCTGTCAGGTGCACAATAGCTGGAGATGGGAAGAGGAATCTTACCTAAAGGCTTCTGGAAATAAACCTGCTAGTTTTAAAGCTTTTCAGGTGCATTGAAAATGTCCCAGGTGGGAGACTTTGCATAACGAGGCACAGTATGTTACTCTATGCTAGAAGAGGAAGCTCCCATTCATTTAAGCACTTCACATTCTATTATATTATCTATATTATATTCACATCACTTCTATTAAAGAAAAAGCCCTTCCCTTTTCAAATATTCATCTAGTAGAAGTTGAGCAATTTTTGTCTTACACACTTCCCAGAGTGTGGCAAGCAAAACAACCCCTTTGGTAAGCTAATGGCATTAAGTGTTTCATTACCATAGGGTGCTCTTCTCTTCATTCCCCACTTCCAACTACATAGGTAGCTTACAGAAAAACAAACAAACAAAACAAAATTAAAAAAACCCTAATGAACAGACAACTCCTGAAAGATTCTTACCAGTTATGCAGCCACTTGTAGGCAGGAATCATAAATGAGGTTGCTGGTCTTTCTACCACTGATTTTTCTCCAAAGGTAGTGCTATTTCCGGGGGGAAAGAAATATCCACCATATCAAGCAGCAGTCAAAGACACTCACCCCTGCAGATGTGGGATTAGTTGCCCAATTGTGATCTCCTGTGCTACCTTCTGGTACAGGTCATGGCTATTGAGCACCATCGATTCCAGAATTGCCAGCGACCGTTGCAAGATAGAGATGTCTGAGGCAAATTTGTTCACGTAGCTTGCTATCTACAAATACAATCATTCAGAGAATTTGCATCTTGTCATGAAAACAGGGAAAGCTAAGAAAACTCTCGATGTGGTTCAGAAAGGCATTAGGATAAAAGGTAGTCTTGTCCACATGCACTGGTATCAGTGAATACCTGCAAATAATCAACCAGGCACAGCATAAACCATTGAAGAACACAGTAGCACAAGTTCTACAGCTGACACAAGTCACCAAAGGTTATTGTCAATATTTACATGACTGAAAAGTATACTTCATCATTACATTGTGAACATGATAAATCAGCATTAAAAAATGAAACAATTATATTTTTGCATAGAAAACTTTGGAAAAAACAAGGAAACTAGTTTTCATTTACTCCAGAAAAAGTTTGTGCAGTCAATTTTCTCTTAACGGATATCTAGGCTTAAGGCAAATGTTTCAAAAGAGAAACTTATAATCTATCTCCTGCCCACTGCCCAGCCCCCATACCCAGCTTCACGGGAAGAAACCTGCCTTCTGCTGAAGCAGGAGGCGAGAACTGCACGGGTTCTCTTCAAATACAACAACACCAGCACAGTCAAAATGAAAGACACCCAAGAAAGCACAGACAGAAGTGTTGTGTGACCACAGTTACTTGCTCTCTACAGCCAAATAACAGACTACAGTGGTGCTGTCTCCAGTCTGATATGTTCCTTCTAGAAAATTTCACATCTTTTCAGTACTGCTGCAACAAGCCACTGGTGTAGTTATACTGTTTCCAATTCAAGATGCTTGCTGAGACCAAAGAATTGTTTCCCTTTAGGAGGAAGAAAAGCCTGCCCTATGCCTGGAAAAGCTGTCCAGCTGCCTGTAAAAGTCACATTAACATGTTGACACATGGACAATGGTATTGTTTTGTACTTGTGACATCTTAAGTATGTCATAAGGAGCAAAACATCCAATTTTGGCTGGAGACAAGAAGGAAAGAGGGACAGATTTCTGTTTTTCTAATCTATTACAGCACTTTTTCTTTTTGCTGTTTGCTCTGCTCCTTGGTTTGCATTACCACAGAAGGAACATCCTACATCAAATTAATTCAGAGAAGACTCATTTACTTTATTTTCTGTAAAGAACCAAGCCATGAATGCATAGAAAACAGGAGAGAGGCAACTCGGTTAGCCTTTTTCTATTCTGAACTTTCTGAGTATCATCTCCCAGCAAGTGCTGAGCCAAAAAATATTTACAATAGTATACAAAGCACAATGTGCTGTTTAGAGCAACAAGCTGCATGTCAGAAGCACTATGCTACCCCACTTCTCTTAATGATAATCCAGATGTGTTTTGATGTATTGCAGCCAGAGCTGCCAGATCTCCTCCACAGGGCCCACGGCAGGGACAGTGTATGCACAGAGCAGCTCTGCACTGCTCACACATTAAACCAAGTGTCCCCTGCATGCCTCAGTTTTCAGGCATCCATGGACTGCTTGTGCAGCAGGAAAACAGTGTGTCCAGACTGTGTCCCAAATTGCCAGATTTCTGTCACCTCTTTTGGAGCCCTGACATTTACGAATTATTCTTGGTGCAGCAGCTCCTTCAAGTGGCAGTTAATGCTTCACCAGGATATAACATTTTCGTGTCAGGGACCTGTAGAAATGTAACAGTATAGATAACTGCAACCTCCATCTAAGAAAGGCTGCCTGAGCCTCATTTATTCTTCTGACCTTGCACCATAACATCTTTTAATCATAAACACAAACACAAGGTATAAAGCTGTCTTGTGTGTTTAAAAAGACATATCACACTGAACATAGATGCAAAACATCTGCTGGGTAACGTGCATGTCAAGTTATGTGTATTCATAACCACCTTGCTGAAGCATGAAGTCTGGCCAGAAATAATACCTTGAAAATAAGTCATGCAAGTTCCAGAGAGAACAAAATTGCATTAAAAAAAATTCTATTCCCACACTTGAAGTTATGGATGTGGAAAAGAAAAAAGAGGTCCTTCTTGGGTAGAGACAGGAATCAACAGGAGCTCAAACGTGTATTATTTTCTGTTTTCTACCTATGAAGCACCACATACAGAGAGGGTTTTTGACATCCAAAAATAATCCTGTGTTCATTTACCAAAAATTCTGATGATTAAAACAATGCAAGCTCAGTGAAATACTACATCTTTTCCAGAAAGAAGCAACTTGATTGCTTTCCACTTTCACATGAAAACCTGCCACATGGGTGTGTCTCATTAAGGATAAAATTATTTCTTCAGCAAAATACCTGTAACCTTAAAATCTGCATAGTCCTCTTGGACATATATAGCCATATACAAACAAAGAGTCTGGGAGCTTAACTTCCTATCAATTTCAAGGGAAATTTGCAATCGGACTGCAAATTTTCAATTTACACATTCACACTCTTTTGAAACAGGAGCTAAACATGTAAACTGAGGGTAGATGAAAAACCTACAGCAAACTAAACTACATCATCTGAGTGCTCTTCCTGGTTCAGCATCACTTAAGGCAAAAAAGAGAATTCAAAAGTTTAAAAATATATAATAATAATGTTATTATTATTATTTTAAAACTGCACCAGAAAGAAGAACACATAGGGAAAAAACAGTGAAAGAAACAGATCTGATTTTCATTATATATGTTCATTAGTTATTTGCCTGCAGTATTCTGTTGTCAGAAATGACAGAAAAATCTGTCCAAGGTGTGGTTTAATGCATAGTAAATTTTTAAAAGGTGCATATAATTTTAAAGTAAGGAACTAGAGCTGCACTACAGAAAAAACAACTGATAGTTGTGACACAGAGACACATACTTTTCTGGCTGCCACCCTGTTTTCCTGCACAATATATTTTAGAAGGTAAACAATTTGTCAACATTCAGACTCTGCATCATACATCTATGAAATAGCAATTATATAAGTAATTTTTAAAGATTTGTAAAAATATCTCGAACAATACTACAAGTTTTATTACTCCTCTTGTAGGAACTAAAGATGGAAGTACCTAATTTGTGTAGTGCATTTTTGTCATGGTTTAGGAATGGTATTTCCCAGTTCAGTGCACCCACTGAAACACTGCAAACTTGCGGCACTTGCTCACTCCCCTCTACTTCCTGTGGCAGGCCTGAGGAGAATTGGAGGCACTAAAGGGGTTGAGATAAGAGCATTTTACTGGAAACAGCAATGAAGTAAAAAAAAGAACAGTAACAGCAACATGATCAATAACAGAGGGCACAAGAGAGGTGAACAATTCACATGTGAATGCTTACGACGTGGAAACTGGGAACACCTGAACCACTGCCACGCAACTGTGACCCAGAAGGGATCCCTTCCCCTTCCCCTGTCCCCAAAAAATGATGTGAGGTGGTATAGAATAACCTCTGGGTCCTAACGTTTTCCACTCCTTACCCTGTCCCGGCCAGAACCAATTTTGACAACCAAGCATCACAACTTTTTCTAAGAACTTGGAATCCAAATTCTTTAGGCAACTATGGACTCTGGAAATAAACTGTATACCATAATAAGCAAGAAAAAGGTCTTGAGAGAACTTTTTTTATTTTTGCATATCATAAGGAAATTTTTCCAAATTATGCTATTTTCCCTTAAAATAAGGAACAAAGTTCTTGAAAGAGTCAATCTTACTTGCTTCAGTTGGAATAGCAGTATTTAGATACCCAAAGGATGGAAGAGAGTCTGTATCCAACATCAAGGTCTCCTTCAGTTTATGCACTTTTAAGTTAAAAAACTACTCAAGAAAAATTTTGGGCTAATTCAACCCCATTCAAGCTTAGCTTTCATTTAACAAGAAAGACAGCTTCAAAAGGCAGAAGCACTTGATTGCAAGTTCCCCCTCAGCAGAAACTCATCAGCACCCTTATCCATCCTGTCAGTCACTTGAGCAATCCCATCAAGGACCTCAAGTGGCCTGTCAAAAGCTAATGTCAGAAAAGCAAGTGAGGATGAAGTTGTAGATTGCTGCCACAGAGATGAGACATGGTCCAAAGGTGGTTTGCTAGGTTTGTCCCATGCCCACACTGCACCACTGAGGGCTCTGCCTTTCTGGCTCCCAACAGCATGCAGGTCAGAACACTTTTGAGCGTTTTTCCTCAATCTCTGTCATTCTCTGTCCCTCTGTTTCTCTTCTAACTCTCCTATCATTTTCCTTGGTTCCTTTCTTGCTCAACAGCTTCACTTCCAGTTTTACTTGCCAGTTTTGGTTTTCATAGGTATTTTGTGAAAATGCTTTGGTTTGTATTTTTTGTTGTTTTGTTTGTTTGTTTTTGGGTTTTTTATCCAGGGAAACCTATGGAAGTACCTGACAGCAGTGATGAGCCATTAACAAGGGGAGCACAACGATTTCTTCTTTTGTTACAATACAATCCACAGGGCAAAAATTGTTGACAAAGCTGGACAAAGACATTTGTTTTGAGCCAATAACAAAGCAGATGCTCTAAACCATCTTCAGCAAGTTTCTTCATATGCTCCAGAGCAGGCTCCCCTGGAAATTAAGGTATTCTGGACTTGACTTTATGTCTCCTGCAGTCAGTTAAAAGCAGTAGTAGAATTTTCTTTGCCATTAGAAGATAAGAACAATCATCATCACAATCTATCTAGACTGTGAAATTGAAAAAAAATTTAAAAACAAGACCAAAACTCAGATCAGTTACACTATTTTTTTTCCTATGACCAAAACTTTGGTTTAGTATCTAAAGTATCAGATGTTTTTATTCACAGTTGATCCTTCTTTCGCTTTTGGCAACAAAAGTAAATTTCTCCTTTCCTTCAATTGTAGCAATTTTCTAACTAAATTTAAAGTCCTTGCTCTGACACACACTGCTAAAATGAAGATGCCTTTGCCACAGGTTATATTCATTTAATTACTGCTTCTGATATTACTTTAGTGAAGTAACTGATATCTTTTGAACCTGTACAAATGCACTTTAAATTATGATAAATTCTATCAGGTTTAAAATTCTTTGCAAAGAAGAATTTGTGGGTTTGGGGTTTTTCTTCCCCAGTAAATGAAAAGTGTTAAATCAGTAACAAAAACTTTTTATGAAGTCTTCTAAATCTCTGCACCTAAAGAGTACTACCACGTTTCTGCTGTTTTTGTGCATCTCTGACATGTAAGTAAAGAAGGATATGTTGCAAATTGTGAACAGATCTGTTTCTAAACCACATAACTCAACTGTAAGATTCTGAGGGGCAAAGTTCAGCTTGATGAACTCAGTAGATATCATCCTAATTTCAAATTGTAAGCTAACTCATTTCTCTTCTTCCAATACCCCAGAGGAACTATTTCAGTGCTGGGTTTTTTTACTGGAAATATGGCATTACTCATTTTAGTTTACATTACATCAAAATACTAATTTTTTAATTTAATTGTATTTTATCTGCACAGGGAGGTCACAATGTAATTGAATAAGTGATTTCTCATGTAACAAGCCTAATACTGCGTTGATCCCAATTCACTCCAACTGATTTCCACAGAATTTGTACCAGATTCTGCAGCTATAAACATTTATGGTTTGAACAGCACTTTAATCCCATTTTCATGTACCTTTTTTGACCAATAACCTAAATAATGTACCTGGGGGAAAAAAAAAGGAAGAAAAAAACCCAAACCTAAATCACAACTCACCTCAAATATTTAAACTGTTATAGAACAGATAGCATTGATTACAAATTTACCTTTTTAATGAATGCCACAGAGAATGTATCCCACGATACAATCCCATGATCCATCAGCTCAACAAATGCAGTCAGTGTAAAGGACAACATATCTCCAAAGCTGCAAGAGACAGGAGTCATGACAACATTTACCAGTAATGCAGCAGGGCAACAACTGGGGGAATAAAGCAGCAGGAAGCTTTCAGAAAGGCAAGAAAATTAAGCCAATTATGGACTAAGAGGCAGCAGAAGAGCAAGAGAGGCCGTGCTATAGGTAGTCTCCAAAACAGTTAAGCATGGATAAAAAGAATAGTCAACTAGAGGAAAGCAGTTGTAAGAGAAGATGTAATCCCCAGGAGAACACTGCACGTAATGCTCAAATCAGTTAGTCCAAATTAAACTTCTCTCATAAGTTCAAAGTTTCAGATCTAAGAGGAAAGAAGTGAACTTTTTCCTTAGCACTTATTAAATCCTCCTAACTGAAGGCCAGAAGGTAGAGGTGTCACATTTTGGTACCTCTGCATCAAGCAAATTGGTGGGAAGTTAGAGCATTGTTTATTCCTTCTCTTACAAAGAAGCAAATATATTTTAAAAATGCACCAGAAGAGATTATGTATACTGAGCACCAACTTTCTAACAGTTAATGCCTTGATTTCTTTCTTTAAACCTGAAGATGCATCTCTTTTACTTTACCTATGAGCAACCAAATTGCAAAGTGTGCAGTTCAAATTATTAAGGTTTTGCAGGCCACTGCTCTGCATTTTTCACCTGTAAATTTGAAATTCAACACAACTTTGTATGAACTCAAATAAATCCAAAATGAGTTTAAACTCATCAGAGATAATGCGAGCAGATGCACAGGAATTTTTCATGCTAAACTGAAACTTTTAAAGATTAGCTTCATTTCTATATATAGTCAGGGCACCAAACAGTCAGCAGCCACAATGATTTCAGTGAAGCCCTTCTATGAGGTTGCTACTCAGTACAAACAGCAGTGCAGAGATCCTGAAAGGGAGCAGAGAATTACCTTTCAGGGCATGCCAAACTGCCTGCAAGGTACTCTGCCAGTAAGCCATTAAAAAGCAAAATCATACAATCAAACAGCATGAATAGTCCCAGTGATTTTAATATAGCAGCTCACACCTAATACAAAGATAGAATAAAAAACCCTTCTGTCAGACTGGAACTGCAAAGCTTAGTATGCTGAAAACCTGAGTCCAATAGTATAGCCATAGTTAATCAATGTAATTAATTGGTGATCCGTAATCTGTGGTTTATCCTACCTCCTGCATGAACTTGACACAAAAAACATCTACTCAGATGGAAGACATTTACAGCAGTACAGAGGAATAAGGCAGCCAAATCAGCTTCAATGCAGCAACTTCACTAACTGGATTTGATTTAATCTGCCTTTTAGGGATATCTGATGGTGAGATGTAGCCTTTAGTGGCATCTTCATTTAAGAAAGGACTTTTTGCCAGAACTCCTGGGATTCCCTCCACCAAGAATACCCTTGCCATTCCTGACATTTTTTGAGTAAAACCCAAAAAACACCAAAACACCTTTCCCTTCAGTAAATACAGGTATGCACAGTGGGTTTGATTACTTATGACAAAATGAAAAACCTACACCAAAGAGCAAACAAGAAAAATAATGTCTCTAAAAATCCACTGTAATTTCACAGTGAATAATTTCTTCAGCAAACAAATGGTCTAGAAGTTCTGGGTTTTGTTTTGGGAGGCAGAGGATGCTCTTTTGCCTTTTTTTTTTTTTTTTGGTAGCTAGTTTGTTTGGGATTTCTTTAATATTGCAAATCATTTAAGAACTACATTAGCTTTAAAATGTCATCATTAGCATTCCAAATAACCAAGGATTTAATATTAAGATAACAATACGACTCTGAAGAAAATTTAATCAGCTCTGGCCCTGTCATGTTCCCCAATTCACTCTTTTTGCATAATATAGTTATTTATAAATAAATAAAGCAGCAACCCTAGGAAAGGCTTTCTTCTAAAAGCTTGCACCAAATCCTAATGCATCTTCATGACAGAATACTTCTACAAATACAAGGAATACTAATATTATAAGTATTAATAATATTATTAATTAAAACTAAATTAGTTTCAAATATTTTTTTAATTAAAAAGGTAGGCTGTATAGGTTGAAAAGTAGATAAAAATCTCTTCCAGCATTAAACTAGCATTAACCTAAGCACATAATCTGGCAGAGATAAATTTTCTCATCTATTGTTTTAAAATTTAGTCAATTAACCTGTATTTAGTATATGAATGATCTTCTATAAACAAATTGTACATGAAAACAAATCCCCATCAACAAAAGGTATAGTTTAGAGGGCTTACTTAAACTACATTAGACTTGTGCATGGATATTCATCTTCAGAACAGCAGTGGCTGGAATGCAAAGGAATTTAACTAACCTGCATTCACCAGTCTCATTAAGTCTTCTCATCAAAACTATTGATCAATCCTGCCTGATTAATAGTCATTAATCCATGCTCCTCCACAGCTCTGGGGAATAAACTGAGCTAATGGAGCTGACAACTCTGGTTGGAATGTAGAAACCTAGTTTTAGTAGATCTGACAGTGATACAACCATTTGGGATCTAGAAGGTGAAAAACTCTTCAACTTAAAATGATCAGACACCTCATCAGATGTCACTCCAGTAACTCTGCTTCAAATAATTAATGACTGAAAAGGTGCAACACTGGGACTAACCAAGCAGCAAGAAATACTTCAGCTCTATTATTATGCAGCACCACACATACACACTATGTCCTTCTAAAATATATGGCTATACACATGCACCTGCCCAGAAACGTATATACAGAGTGCCACGGCAAAAATCAAAAGCCAGGCTTAAGGGATAAGCATTAGGAGTAGCACAGCTAAAGATGAAAGCAATCTGCAGGGTAACTAGGGCAAGATAAGGATTAAAGCATTTGCAGGGGGAGAGGAAGGGTGTTGATTCATTGTTAAGTGGTTAAACACAAGCAGATAGGTCAAAATAGACTTTCAAGTAATTCATTTCAAGACACACACACACAGACACACTCACACTGTTAAGAGCAGCAGACAGAAGAGAGGCTAGAAATTTCAAGGGAATCAAAGCTGGTCTATAAAATTAGCAATCTTTAAAAAAATATGGTAAGAACTGTTTAACTCAAGGTCTCCGTAAGGGTTTTGATCATAGAAAAAGTAAAAAAAAATGATGGGGCCTCTTTCTTCATAAAGCCTTTTTAGAATAATCCACAGCACAAAGCACAACAGTTCTGTAACTATCAAACCCTTGCTTCTCTGGATAAATTACTTAATAGTTTGAGGATAATTCTTAATGAAGGTGCTTTTTAATGCAGCAAGATGGGAAAAATGATCAGAAAGATGCACTGTGTAATTGCAATTTCATATCTCATTAACACTGACGTCTTAATAACCTTTGCTCTCAGGCAAGCTACTTCTTCAAGCTCTCCTGATTGCTGTTCTGGCTCTGGCTCTTGGATGCCTTACACTGGGAAAACTGAAGAAATTTCACTATTCTTCGCTGACTCCCCTCTTCTAATCCCCATTGTGAGGGTTGGTCATGAAGCATCTCCTCACTCACAGCAGGTCTTGGCAAAAGCTTGTTAGGCAGCAGAAAGTGGGGTGTGCAGCACCATAAGCTGTCCCAGCATGAGCCATTCCAGTGGATGGCCATGTTCTAATACAGCCTGTGGGTCCTCAACCCCTCTGACAAACCTGACTGAAGATTAAGGCAACAGCTGCTTTCTACATCTCTGGGCTTTAGAGAAATACCAGGTCAAACCTGTTAATTTAAATTCCTTGAATTCTCTGCATTCATACCTTAGAAAACTCTGAAGAAAAAAACAAACCCAAACCATTCCACACATTTTGATACTAGTTTTTCTTTCCTGAAAATAAAAATGACAGGAATGTGTCTGTGACTCTGATTACCACACCTGTCTCTCACATGCCTTACTACTATCATATCTACATGCTAAACCATCTTTTTATTCTGTGAGCTTATTTTGAAAGATGCCTAGAGCAACTTGGATTACTTTTCAAAATAAATTAATGGCAGTTTAACACCCAAATCCCCTTTTTTTAAAAAAAAAAAAAAAAAAAAAAAAAAAAAAAAAAAAAAAAATCAGCA
>VYXF01002428.1:1218991-1236619 GCA_013397295.1 Polioptila caerulea
AGCCATAAAATTCACAGATACGCACATAATAAGAGATAGTAAATTGCTAACAATTTGCTGTGAAAAGAAACAGTTCAGTAACTGGTAAAGAACAACACAAATAATTTTCAAATATTTGTTCAGAATACTTGTGTTAACTTCTGTTAGGAAAAAAGCATATCTAATCATTGTAATTTAGTAAAGCATTTGTGTTAAAAGCCTTTGAAACAAAACAATAAAGGTTTACACATAAGGCTTCTTCTGTCCTGTTTCAGCAAGAAGTAACCCATTGCCTGGAGATCTCTTTTATTTACTTGTAGTCTCTACCACTAATACTGATGTCAGTAATCAGCATTTTTGAAAGTTGTATAGCTAGGATAAATGGCAAAAATGGCATCAAAGATAGATATCCTCTTTTTAAAACACCACTTAAACACAAAAAACATGGGAGCTTGAAATAAATTAAAAACAAACAAAAAAATCCCTTACTTAACCCCTTCTTGTGACTCCTAAATCTATTTCACAGTTTTATTTCAGAGGCTTGGCTGCAGTTCCACACTGGGCAGACTAGTGTTCAAAAGAACAGCAAAGAGGTCCCTCTTTCCTTTCTGCACCTTCTCCCCAGGCCTTCTGATTTGCTCTTTCTCTCACAGCAAGCTGCACAGCAGTATCATTCAGCTCAGAAGAGCTCTAGGACTACAAGCTCTCTAGCCACTGATTCAATTCTCGAATTCTCTCCCAGAATGTGGCTACAGTTTTGGGTCTTTTTTCCCTTTTGGTAAAGCAGTAATTCCTCCCACCTTTTCAAGAGGAATCAGTCTCAAGGAAGGCAGCTTTTGGGCTAGCTTGTGTAACTATCATTGGAGAAAATGCAGAGAACATGACAGGAACAGTGGTTTGAAGTCCTTCTCTGCCAGCTGTGCACTGCAATACTCATGCCTGAAGATAGTGCTGGCACAGTTTACCATGTATCCAAGCACAGACTGGGCTACAGACTAACTCAAATAAGAGAAGTGACAAGATTTTCTCCTTGGATTTCACGGCCTTGGTTCTTTTATGTTACAACATCTATCTGTGTAGCCAGTAATAAGGAATAAACAAAAAACATTCTGATGCTCACACAGCCTTAAAAACAGGGAAAATACCCTCAACATGCTTTTTCATGAGCAGTAAAGTTCAAAGCATTTTCTACAGTAGGAGATCCAAGCTTCAGCTGAATATCACTCCTGTGCTTCTGCAAACTACGTGCTTCCATGCTGTGGCAGATTCTTCTAAACCACGAAGAACAATCACCACAACAAATGGGTTTTGTCTTCTCCCAAATGTGCATGGATCCTTGCAACTTTCTGCAGCATGTCAGACAAACTTCATAGCACTCTTCCCAGGCCAGTTTTTAAAATAGCTTTCTTCCAGGTGCTGATTTCAGCTAAGCAGCAAACAAACTAGAAATGAGGGCTTTGTTTTTCTGATAGAAAAACGAGAGCGATGTTTGCAAACTGGTAGCACTTCAAAGGACAGACTCTGTTTTGCCAGGGATTTTTGACAACAGGTTCTAATCAGGACATTTTTTCCATGACTGAGACAGGGATTACAGGACAAACATCTCAGTCCTAAAACGAAACATTTAGACAGCAACACTCTTAGCATTTACAGAACTCCTATCCATCCTGAGTTAATCAGCAATCAGTTAACTTGAGGTCAAAAAGTGTACAAGTAAAAGAAAATATAAATTTAAAATAATGTGCAGAAATAATTGAATTATATGAGACTTTTCTGGTGAAGCAATACAAAGACAGAATTTTAACTTTAGAGGAAAGATAGCCATTGTATTAAATCAAACAATTTCCACTGATTTTTGTTGCTTTGGTGCGACTAGACCAGCGATCAATCTAGGACATCAATTTTGCAGCAACACATGATTATAGATTGACTGAAGATGTGGATGGAGGCTATTCTCTAAAGCAACACACACTATTTTCATGCATAATCAAACCAAAACATAATAGAGAAGGAACAGGCATGAGCAGTAGTTCCTCTCATATTTACCCACAGACCATGAAAAGTCTGTGGAGAAGACCAAGGAGAAGCCAAGCTGGTTCTTCCAGCAAGCCAGGCTGGAAAGGAACTAAATACTCTTTGCCACCTCCATCAGCTTTCCTCTTTCTATATATACATAACTGTTGTTTTTTTCCAGAGGGCTGACTCTGTAATAGCAACCCAAGAGCTCTGTAGAGCCATTCTTGGTGAGTTTCCAAGGTATGATCAAAAACACTGAAAGCCTTACTAATCTAGACACTGTAATTAGCTCAATACTTGTATTTATTTATTTAAAGAAAGCATCCCTCAATTGCACTTGCACAGATGGGAACAAAAACACAGTCAAAAAGCAAAATATATAAGGACAAATTAACAGCAATTGTGAAAGGTTAAGATTCTATAGCAGCAAAAGACAAAACCAGCGATTTTTACACAGGGAGGAATTTCAAAATAGATGCCAACATAATGCAAAATAACAATGACAAGTTACCAGGTTAGACATTTTTCTACCATAATATGTTCCCTGTCTGGCCTCAAAGGAACTCTATGATACACTTCCAAATGAATCCTAAGGAGCAGCAATGAGTTCTCTTTCACAAGCACATAGACTTACTACTTGCTCAAATACGGCAGGTTACACCTTGAGCAGCTTCCAACAGAGACCAGCTTAGCAGGGACCTGACTACATCAACTCCTATCTGCTCATGTGCCAAAACTGCTGTACAAAGACTAAAGAAACCCCAAATCTAAACCCCAGATGGAGTAACCCACAGTGCGCAGGAAGGGCTTGTCCGAACTGGGCGAAAAAACAAAAATGTCCCATTGTGGAAGCCAGTGTGGAGCCACTGTAGCTGATGATACCAAGACCTAAAGCAGTCACACCAGCACAACAATTTTTTCTGAGCCTGCACTGTTTGAACATGAGCAGAATTGCGTAAGAGTACCACTGAGGATGAAAGCTTTTCACGCAGTATGACAACAGAGAGGGCCACTGTTACCAAAGGTGGAAGATGTTCACAAAAACTTCCTCCTCTACAGAAACACTGATGGGATGATGGATGAATGACCTGCCAACCATATTAAAGCACCATTTGGCTATTGCTTTTCAGGCAAACAGAAGGATAACACATTCTAAATAACAGGCAGTGTTTAGGAATATGATAAGAAAAATCCAAGAGTACAAATTTCTGGCTTCTGTCTGTAACAGGTGTGGCTATCACAAGCATATGAAATCTGAGAAACACTTTGACCTGGAATAATCTACAAAATTACTTTTACTATTAAGTTACGTAGCAGTTCTCAGACTCCTCACATCAACTCAGCCACCACAACATCCCACAGCTACACACAGCCCAATAAACAAAAATGTTGTGGAAAAGTTGCAGAAGGGGAGATTTTAAGCTCTTATCTTATTTTTCCTGGTTTTTCAAATACTACAGTTTTGACTGGAGTTAACAAAAAAAAGTTCATTTTGCCCACCTTCATACTCTAGAGAATATTTGGAAATATAAAGCTGAAATTACTCTTATTATAACATTTTACAAAAGGGGTTGCCAAACAAAACCCAGTAAAACTGTCTCCTCTCTTCATCCCTGTTCCTATCAACAGGGTGTTGATAGCACCTTTTAAAAGGGGTCATTTAAATGCTAATATTCTCAAATCCAAGCAAAATAAAAAAAAACAAGCCTGGATAAATAGTGTTTAGGATGGGGAAGACCAGTAACTCTCCCTCTCTTCCCTCCAAAATGAGATCTTTGACAGTTCCACCTTCAGATGACCTTGAGATTGGCTCAGTTGGTTAAAGCATGCTGCTAATAACACTGAGGCTGTGGGTTCGATCCCTGTAGGGGCCATTCACTCAAAAGTTGGACTCGATGATCCTTCTGGGTCCTTTCCAAGTGAGACGATTCTGTGATTTATCTAAAGCCTGCAGTGTGTGCTTTGCATTTGTAAAAGATATAAGAAAAATTGTACTTGTGTGTGCTGAGAGGGAGGGTGTAATCCAAGCCTGAAGACTGATGGGGAAACAAACCCAAAACAGAGCAAGCAGGAGAAAAGTAAGCCAACAAAAAAAGCCACTCGAGAAAAAAATCCTATCCCACCTTCTTTCTTTATGGAAACTGCACTGAAACATGGAGCTGTAGCCCTTTCTCATTCTCCTGCCATTACCATCTCCACAGTGGTATAGCAGGATTAGCTGATTTTATATACCCTTTTGGATTTCTTCTTCATAGACAATAGTCACCCTCTCCTGACATTACAGAAGCACTAAGAAATGAAGATTGCATAAAATCCCTGTTGGACAAGAATTGATTTTGGCAGCAATGTCAGATTAAGTAATCCATGCTTCCAGGTGAAACTTCACAGGAATAGTTGAGCCTGTTTAAAACCCTGTGCTGTCAAAAATGCAAATTAATTTCCTCCCTCCACTGGCTGGCTGAGTTTCTGACAGTTTAGCAAATTGAAATGCATCACTGAGGAGTCAAATAAGCTTTGGAGCTGAACAAGACAGGGAGCAGGTACTACACAGCCAGTAGCCAGGAAGGGTAGAAAAGGACTACTTTATAGAGTGGCAAAAACCTACTAGCTTAGTGTTGTTCCTATCTTCTCAAAATTCCTTTTCCATTTTTCTAGAGAGTTGTGCTTGCACAACTGTTTTCAGGGGCAATGCTGTGAGCTCAATCAGAGAACTAAACTGAGTTAAGAAATATTTAATTAAAAGTAGCCTCCATTGTCACTTTTCATAATCTACCCCAGTTTTCCAGTCCAGTTTGGTGGAAACAGTGCTGATATAACTCTCCAGATGAAGCAGGACAGAAACAAATTACTGTGAGCAAGGGCAGCTTAAACGTTTGGACAGCACTGCTGAAATACTCATCAGACTGGGATGGAAAAAACCACCAGCAGGTATTTGAGCAACTGTCCCAAAAAGTGTGCTAAAGTCAGAATAACTCCAAACCAATCTGTCTTCAGTTTTCCACTGGGCTGGTAAACAGTATTATCTCTGTAAGACAAGCCAAGAGCTAAAATTTCACTGAACAATGCAATTTGTCCTTAAAGCATACACAATTGATCTCTCAGAGACTTCCAGCTGTACAGCAGCCAACTCTGCAACTGCATGTGCTCAATAGAAGGCTCCTCTCAAAACCCATACAAATATACATTTATTTAAAAGTTTACATGAACTTGATCTAGCTGCATTTATTTTTTCCAAAAAAAGGTGGCAAAATTTAACAGCTATCATAATTAAAAGCAAGGTGGTTTTTTTCTCCAATCTGCATACCAAGCAATTACAACTCTCTTATAATTAAACCAATCTGCTTTGTCTTAGCAGCATCAACTAGCATGTTCCTGTGTCATGGCTGTATGACAATAAAGCTGCTCAGCACAGCCTCATTGATGAAGCAGATGTCTGGAGAACAATCTTCTCAAGAGCAGCAGAAACAATTCTGTTCTGGTTACTGTCAAGACAGCTAGGCTTAGCATGGTCTCTTTTTTTTTTTTTTTGGCAGAAACTGTGTGTTATTTCAGCAAAATGGCAAGTCACAGAGATCAGGATAATGCCAATTTAAAAAATGATGAAACTTCTGCATAGGCCTTCCTCTTCCCCCCCCAGTCATGAGATCATCCCTATTATTATTACTAGTAATAACAAAAATAAATATAGAATCCTTTTTTCAGCTCTTTGGTGTTTCAATATTTACAGTGTGTGAATTACATTTTCCTTTTCTAGCTTTATAAGGCATTATGAGGAATTTTCTTCCTTCTAAGGAAGGCTAAGAGTCTGTCACACAACCATTCTGATACATCAAGAAAAAAAACCCCACGACTTTAAAAGTGTTCTGCTATGTCAGAAAGATTATCTGTACAGATATGATTTTCTGAAACACAAGTTCTAGGCTCAACTACGGAATATAGCTCTGACTGAGAGAGCTATGTTATCACAGTTGGGGTAGCAAGAAGACATGATTTCTTCTTCCACCCTGGTTCCTGAACATATTTTTTATCAGCCATTAGGATATCTAGGATTAAGCAGCACTGCTCACTTTCTGCCCCATTTTAGGGTATTGTACTCTGAGGGGTGAGAAAAAGCAGCACACCCTTATACTTCCCCTTTAGACAAACCACACACCCAAGCAGATTGAGTGCACAGTCAGCTCCTCTTAACTAGGCATGGACTGGCTTCTGAAAAAAAAGTTAAGCACTAGGAGTGCTGCGGAAATCACTTTCTGAAAAGTCTCAGAAAAGAAAAATAGCTGCCTGCACACATCCACCCCTCACTGATTGGTGATACAAATGCACAGTCTGAGAAATTATTGGATATCATGGATAATTATAGAATGGAATCAGCATTTTCTTGTTCTTCATGACTTGTTTTGCAGTCTTTTCTATAATTTATAGGTCACTCAAACCATAAAACAAACATAAAACTATTTTTTTTCTTTTTTTCAGTTAATAAGACTCATAGCAATGCTGTAGAAGCAAGAATGAGCCTGAAGGAAAAACAAGATAAGCCATCTCAATCAACAAGATCAAGATACATGTGGACAGTTTCTGAGATGCTGCATCTCTGCTGATATATATTCCTATTAACAAGATGCACTCTCAGCTTCACTAGGGCCCATGCACCCTACCACCAAGCCCTATAGCTTTGTACTTGCACACACCATGCCCACAGTTCTATTCTCTAACACGTTTAATTTTCTTCAATATTCAGGAGTATAACATATGGTAAACAAACTAGGAAACACTGTTATTTATTGACAACTTTTTAGATTGTCACTTCTTTTCACCACTTGTGAAATGAAACAGAAGTAACTAGAAATACAGGGACTTACATTATCTTACTCTGGTCACTGTACTTTAATAATCATCAGCTTCACTGAAATAATGACTAAGTAGCACAATAAGCCAACTATAAATAAAACATAGGCCTCTTCCTCAGTGGAAATTATATAAAAAAGATGGAGTCTTGTTTTCCAGAGGCTAACCAGTAAAACTTAATTACACACTCAAATTACAACTTTAGAGCTGCCTCTAGCATGAAATCCATGTGCAAAGAAAGCCTCAGAGCAACTTTGCACTGAGCACGATGGCACTTTTAATGAGCACTGCCTGGCCCTTCGGGGAAAAGAGAGAATAAAGCTTGAATTAACAAAATTCATCAATTTTTAGCACAGCTGCAGCACACCATGAACAGGGGTGCCACTCAGTCTGGCTTACAGATGTAGGGCTGTTCCCAGCTGCATCAACCCATGGGCAGCTGGCACAGCACACAGAGGAGATCCCTGCAGAAAACCAGCAGCCACCCCATAGGGTTTATCGCATTCTCGCTCTGCCAGAGTCTCAGTGCCAGTCCCCAGGGTGCAATACAAGAGCAGAGACTGACACCACCCTCACACTGTTTCACAGCACGACTGCTCTCGTGTTGTGGCTCAGTGACACACCTAGGCCAATGTAATGGTCTGTTGCCACAAAAAAAGGGCCTTTTCTGCATCAGCTCATGACCAGCTCCTCTCTTGTTTCTTCAAGTCCCTAACTAAGCAGAAAACTAATTTTAGAGAGTTAGTTTCCTAACAGAATCACATACTTCGCAATAAGTTAACAGGCTGCATTGGCTCGTGAAGCACACTGACACTGGAACCAACTCCTGGAAAAAAAGCAGGACTGGGCTGAAGAACAGGGGTTAGCACACAAGAAATGGGAGAAGAAGGCAGGGAGCTGGACTATCTCTCAGCAGCACCGAGACATTAGGTTTGTCTCAGCTGTATGGGTGACTCATAGACCCATTCAAATAAGGCTGGCTCCACAGGAGTAGCACCCAGGTGGCTAAGATAACTCGATAGTGAAGATATACCTTAAATGCATCCTTATAAAATACGTTGTCTTCTTAAACCAGGCTATGAAAGAAGTTTCTGCCCCACCCAGAAATTTCTGACTCCTCATTCCTCCTCTAATACCTGCTCCCTGCCCTTTATAATGCTAGTGTAATTGTTTGTGTAGATTCACCTATGGACACTGAGAAAGCAGTGTAGGTTCACCTATGGACACAGAGAAAAGCATTATGTTCTGAAGCATTTTGGTGACCCTGTCAGCTGCACAGCCCACAAGGCCACCTTGCTGAGGGTGCTGAGCAGGTTGGGAGCAATGGCAAGGAGACCTTCAATTTGATTTATCTGTTCAGTGAGCATCCTGTATGGGACGTCTTATTCACAGTAGTGCAGAGTCCAAGCAAAAACAAGAACAGACCATAAGAGGACAACTGACTGATTCCAGCTGCCTTTCTTTGACAGCCTAGGGAATTGAAAGAGAAAAAGTTTCTTTTCTTTCTTTTGAGGAAGTAGTTTGTCTGTTTGCTTAGTGTACTGACACAGTAACAAGTGACAGACCCCGATGTGAGGGAATAGATTCAGTACTTTGAAGTGAGATGAGAAAGGAAAGCAGAAGCACCATGGCAGGTTTAGGCTGCTGTGCCTGTGTATCTCTGCTCCTTTCATTAAACCCCAAATTCTCTTAAATATCCACTCATCAGCCAGTGATGCATAGTATAAAAGCAGAAGGGAATGTACAGCATAGCATAGATGTCCTTGCTTCACAATTCCCTTTGCAAAACCAGACTTGGAAAAACCTGACCTGCTCACACCCTCAGGAGCTGCAGAATGTCAAGGCTGCTGAACATGAAAGACTGCAGTGAGTACTAAGAGCTCATCGACACATGAGGCTGCTGGAAACTCTTACAGTCTGAGTCTTTGTCCGATGCCCAAACTCAGGAGCATTTCTCCCCACAGACAGAAACACTGATAAATACATTACACAGGCAGATCGATCAACGCATGTTTGATGACACATTACATCAGCTAAAAAGAAAAAAACCTAAATCCCTCAAAATGCAGACACTTACAAAAATAAAATAAAATAACAATAATAAAAAGTGCAGTAAACTCTGCTTATATGTCCAGTTTACAAGCCTGCTGTGTGGTTTGAAAACTTATACCTTGGGTCAGGATTTATTACAGGGTATAATTTGCTAGGCAGTTCTTTCAACAGCAGTATTGCCTTTAGTAGTTTCCCTCCCAAAAATTTATTTTTAATCCAGACCAGTCTGCTACAGCTTGGCTCATCCTACAGCTACAAAACAGCAGTACAAACACATCTGAAGGGTGAGGAGTGCATTTGCTTTAGTCTTAATGCAGCTAAAAGAAAAAATTATAAAAAATGTGAATGTTCCCTGTCTGTTTCAACGGAAAATAAAATGCTATAGTTTAAATACCTTCTGCAGTGGAGTAAGTTAAATCATTAAACCTAAATAACGTCACAATAAACCACAAGGGCAGTGACTGTTAATTTTCCTGTGTTCTGATCTTCAGAGGAATATGTGAGCCTATCCATTTAGAATACTTTTCATTAGTACAGCAACTGCGTACACGTGTTTATATCAACTTAAACTTGTCTTTGCTTTTAAACTTAATTTGGTCCATAAATAACAAATACCACATGAATAAAAGACAAGTTGGTAAATTTGATAACTAGAAGCTTTATTTTTTTCAAGTGGCATAACATGCAATGTGTGCAACAGATCACATCACTAAAAAAAAAACAAACTATAACCTCAAAACGCCTAAATTAAACCATAAGCTTTTGGAAATCTAGTATATAGCTGTAGTTAGACAATAAGGCTTCAGAGTCCCATAAGCCATTAACCACACAATGGGCAGGGATCAGGGAGAGATTGCTTTTACAGTGCCCAATCTATGGACTACTGGATTCTAGAAAGTAGTTAATTTTTCAGCAGAAAATACACAGTATATCTTGTACAAGACCCTCAGAGACCATTTGTGTTCCATTTCAAAAACCACTTACTACTTTTGCTTTACCCCCTAACACTATATACTTCCTTGAGTCCAAGGGAACACGAGCACATTTATGAGGGGATTTGAACTGAATTCAATTTTCTTTCTTTCAGGAGGTGGTGTGGATATTGTTGACTTCTTCCTGTGTAGTAGAGCTTGACACTGAATGTAAATCTCTTACTTGCAATCAAACGCTTATTGTTAGAGCATAATTTAACAGTGCAACAATCCAGTTGATACTTTTCTGCTGCATTCTTCACATCAAGCCAATGGACACTTTCTCAGGACTTTGGTCCTGAATTTCACCAATGATGAAATTTGGTAAGGCATTCTGGGGTAAAGAATGAGTGTGGTTTTAAAGGTCAACTTTCAATTTCATACCAAAAAAACTGACTGGTATTAGAAAAATCCCATTCAGAATCAAAACAATAAAAATGGGAATAAAATAAAGCAATTTTTACATTTGGGTTTTATCACACATGTTCTTAGTAACATGAAATTTAAAACATAGTTTTAAATATCACTTAAATATCAGACTTTAAATATACTTTCAATGGATTATTGAAATTCCAATGAATAGAGAAGAAACTAGGACCCCAGTCTCCAGGTGGGACTTGTGACTTCCTACTACGCTCATCCCGAGTCTTGACCAGCCCATTGTTAGGGGAAATTAGAAAAACAATATCTCATTGATAATTAATATACAGCCTAGACCTCTTGGGATATTTAATTTCTCAACTCAGAAAGAGAGCATGAAACCACCCCACACAGAAGGAACTCCAGAGTTTAAGCAGAATACTTACTCTGTGCCACTCTCAACCATTTGCGTTAGGAGGGAAATGCCATCCAGGTTTATAAACTCTTGAGCAAAGGTAACATCCCGTGAGTAGTTGGCTAAGTCTTTTAGTGCTTCTAACTTTGCATCCATACTAGAAGACTGGATCCTCTCATGGAGCTGCTGTGCATTTTGAGCCTAAGAGAGAAACAAAACACACAAAACAAAAGACACAAAACAGCTTTCGTTACAATGAAAATCATGGGTAAAATGTCAGTGTAAGAAAGAACAATGGTCATGTTTAATATTAATGATACTTAACTTCCATGCTCAGAAAAGATTAAGTAGTCAAATACAAATTACTTTTGTAAAAGTATTTTACTCGTGTATTACCTATAATTATTTGGACTCTTGCAGAATCATTAGCTGAGCAATGGATAGATGTCCCATTGTCTCAGGCAAAATGTAAGCACTAGAAAAGACAGTCTTTGGCTTGAAGAGCTTCCGTGTCACATCAATAAAGGAGAAATTAAAATAAACTGCATCCGACAATCTCAGTAAAATAATAGTGGCACTTCTTTTCTTGTCAACGCTTACTAAGGTTACACACTTCTCATCACTTTTAGCAACAAAGACCACACATTGTCCTAACTATGTTACATCAAGAGAGACCAACTTCAGACTTTATGCTCCTTCCTCCCCCTCTTCTTTTATTCACAGTCAGTTCAAACATTGACATATCCTCTTAACAAAGAGTGTAGAATAATTACTTCCCACATAATACTACGATATTATCTTTTTACGTGTTCAATATCCTCGTGTTATGCTATTCTGGCCATTAATGTTTCAAATAGAGGATGAGTTGGTGAAATTCAAAATGGATAAAAAGCTAAAGAAATACTTAAATAATGCATATTAAATTGCTTGTCTCTTTAGCCATACGAATACTTTAAAATACATCTCATGTTTTCAATTTGATGGTTTCACTTACCTGAACAGAATACCCAAAAGCTTCAATTAATAGCTAGCTAGATGATACTTTTCTTAGAAAAATAATCCTCCTCCCTACATATAAAGATATTTGCAAAATTCTGTTCCTTAAAATTTATTTCTTACCTGTACCCAAGGAAAGGTGAATGAGAGGCTATGTATCATTAGAGAAACAAATTAAATGTAAATTCTGTTTAGAGTTATTTTTTCCGAGATGATGCTTATTCTTTCTCAGCTGGAGAAGAAATAGAGAAGAAAGGGCTCTGCTGACAGACAATTCCTTTTCTGTTCAAGTAATGAATGTACTCTTCACAGAGATGGTCATCTCAGAAGATCAAGATTCTGAGAAAGCAGTCATTTTTAGTGCAAGTGAACATTTAAACAAGGAGTCCAGAAAAATAACCAGCGCAGTGTTGTAGATACAGCTGCCTAGCTACATAACTTTGATTGCTTCAAAAACATGAATAAATTAAATGTCTCAAACTCCTCCAATATCAGCAAGGTTTGTTACTTCTTGTTTTTACAATAGTGGTGGTAAATGCATCATCCCAGTTAGCATTTGACCAGAACAAATGCAGTAAGGACTGTGTATTTGGGAGAAATACCTTCTATTTAGTGTGGCTGTGGTTAACATAGTATTGAAAAGAAAAGGAATATCTTCAGTCCTGAGCTTTTTTATGCTTTAAGTACAGGGTGACGCAGCCATAGCAGTTCCATTACCGATAAAAAGGCAGAATCCTGCCATCCAAAAGATCTTTCTGCCACTGAAGGTTACCTGCTCTATAAATTGATTTGACCTGTAATGGGGAAACAATGGTTTATACAGTCTCTCTGTAATGGCAATGGCTGTCTGAATGGAAACTAAAAGACTACTCTCTCAAGCTTAAGCAGGTGATAAGGTGAATCATTTGCTGAAGCCCATGGAAGAAGTAAAAATAGATCCCACTTACTTTTAACTTCCAGGATAACTACTGAATATTTCCCCCATCCCTTTCCTTTCATCAGAGGGGGAGAAAAAAGTTTTGCCAAAGTACTCTTCTATAATCACCTAAAAAAATTCACCACTATTATCACCAGCCAAATCCTACCTTACCAAAGTACATCCTACATGGAGCCATTCCTAACTCTAGACTTCCCACTACAGCAACCCAGGAAGACAGAGATGAAAATATCCACAAAACATTACTGTTTCTCTGAATACACACAATGTCTGAATTCCTGCCTACCTCATGAAACAAAACACTGGAAAAACTTCAACACTGCCATGGCAGCTGCATTCCCCTAACTTTGGATATGATTGCTCAGATTTAACCTTAAACCTATTAAATCTGTACACATGGTCTTTTCCAACCTGCCATAGTTCTTGAAAGCTACCACCCCTACTATCTGCCTACTGAAGGAAGTTCTACTGAACTGGAAGTTCTTCCAGCTTTCCACAGGAATCTAGTCCTCTAAAAACTCCTGGATTCAGTGAAAATGGAACAAACAGGAAAGGTGAACAAAACAACTGGTTCAGAATGACCAAGCAGCTTTATCAATAAGTTTGAGTGGACAAATCTTGGGCAGCAGAGCCGTGGCCAAACAGATGGAGACTGTAATTGCCTGTGTATCACAATAGCAAGGAAGAAAAACATGTGAGTAGAGCCAGGAGAACATCCTCCTCCAACCTCCTTCATAACACACCATGCTGTGAAACAACTCTTTGTCTTCATGCATATTGACAACAGATTATTTATGGTCATGTTCACCCTTCCTCTTGAGGAGAGAGTCCTGTTGAAACACCTGGGTCTGGTGAACTGCTGCTGTTGGCCAGTCAGACCTCCATCACACACATATCCACACCAAGCATGGAAAGAGCTAACCTTCCCTCTCACCAAACCTGAGAACACCAGGACATGGATGTACATTGGCAGCTCACCTACAATGCACAAGACCAGCATGAGCGGGACCAACCTATCAACTGAGATATGTTCATCCTCTTTCCTTTGCAGTCAGTGAGAGCTTTGAAATTTCACCAGACTAAAACCAAAATACTATCTTAGATCAGAGACAGCTTGGAACTCTCTACAGAGCACAAATACCCACACTATAAAAGTGGTTCAACTGTGTTTTAGGCACATAAAAGAGTGCTTACATCATAGGCTTTATCTGACTATCTCAACATTCCATCAGCAAAGTTTACACACAGTTGCAGTTTTTTTACATTAAACAAGTTTTGCAAGATGCTGCAGCCAATAAACCTTGCTCCTTATACTCTTGGATGAGAAAAGAACAGGCAAATGGCAGAGGAGATCTTGATTAAAGGGGTAAACATAAATTTGTCTCAGCAAGAGTGCTGGCATGTCCCACTGGCAACATGGATGAAAGTCATATTGTCTGTTGTCATCCCAAATGCCTGTCGTGTGGAAATATTGCCTTGGTTAACACCATGGAGTTCTCATAAGCCTTCTAATTCTTGTTGCCATAGCACTCATACCTGCTTATGCAATGTACAGCTCACTTATGACTGCATTAAAATATGAAACCCAGATGAAATATGCTCCGAGTGCTTACCAGGGAGCTATTTTAATGATTTGCAAGCCATCAGTGGATGGACAGAAAGCACAGCTCATTAAAGCAGTAGCAGAGCTGGTTGCCATGTCTGTATTCTTACTGAAATATCATTCAGGTAGGAGTAAATATAAATATATAAACCTTCACAACTGAGAATCATTAGAGGGAATTAATAGAAATATGGCTGCTCAAGTAAATGAAAGGCAGAATTACTGCTCTCCGGTTTAAAAAGGACGGAAGAAAGGAAGGAAGGAAGATGAGAAGCCTGTAAAACGTGCTGTTGAAGTCCTAGCATTTCAAAAGGCTGTGAAGTGGCATAAGCTGCATGTCTAGTCTTAAATGACTTGCTCCAAGGACATCCAGGAAGGTTGTCCTTAGGGAGTAGCAGTGCTTAAAAGGAGCAGCTTGATGAGATTGTCAGCTTAGAGAGAAAACTAATGACCTAAATCCAGGATGTGACTTTCTTAGAGACTCAAATAGCCATTTGGAGGTTAAGAATCCAAAGATCATCCTAACAAGGGATTCTACTGATCAAATTATCATTTCTTTGCCACTGAATACTTTGTGCAAACTTTGAAAGCAACTTATTAACCAGACATACACAGGGCTTCTATACAAAATACAGAGAGTAAGGACAAGAAGGAGGCCACAGATCTAAACACAACCACCGTCAAACATGAATGTGTTATGGAAGAAAGTTGGACCATTGATTTAAATTGCTGGCTTTCCATTATGTAATCATTTGTCTTCTTTATCCTTTACAAGAAGCAAATAAAACAAGAGTATTATGATCTACTCTGTAGATTTACTCACACTAGTCAGTAATTTGCTAGAAAAAGAGCATACAGATCATCAGTAACTACCAAAAACAACTTTGTCCTTACCAAACAGGTGTATTTATGTGGTTTAATTTAAATCATTCTGTGTTGAAACACCATACTGGCTTAAAGTGCTGCCTTTCCCTGGATTGTTACTGACATTTCACCGACAACTGCATATATGTCATAGAGCAATGGGGGAGTGGATACATTACATAATTATCGGCAGACCCTCAAAGGCTGACTAGCATCTGATGCCAGGTAAGCAATGAGAACCTGTTTTAATCAATACATACATTAATGGTTGAACTTTTTTGCATGAACACTAAAGCACAGTTTCTAAAGTCCTGTACAGATGTGATACACAGAGAGGTCCCATGGTATCATTACAGGCAATTAAGGAGGCAGAAACAGGGAAATGGTTATCTCTAGAGTCCTGCACTAAACCAATGACAAAAGCATTACAGATACATTGGCAAATATAATACATAAATATGCCTTAAAATAAGTTCATGCAATCACTAGCCACTTCTCAATGCTTTATAAGCATTTTTTTCTTCTATTTGCATTTGAACAATCTCTTCCACTTACCATTCAAAATGCGCCTTTTGAAACCTGAAAACATCAGATTAAACCTTTCTCTATAAAAAGACAAACCTCAATGCCACTTCTTAAATCTACTATGAGCAGATAAATATAAGAGTGGCTAATTGACCCCCATGGTCAGTGCTTCTGGTATAAGGTTCACTTAGCAACAAATTCACCATTACACGATAAGCATAATCACAACCACAGGCTAGAACTGCAAAAAGCTATGCATTTATGGAACTTCAAATATATGTTCAAGCAATTGTAGATCAAAAATTATAAACTAGATCCTCAAAATTTTACTTAATGGATTCAGATGTATAAGCAGACATAAGTTAAAAAAATCTTTATACTTCCTTGTCTGTTTAGATCACATATAAATAAAAAGAACATGATCCTCATACCTGTAGAAGCATTCAGAGAAAATACTATGATGATTATTATTGAACACTTTTGTTTACATTATTGCTCACTGTACACATACTAATACATCTGCCTACAAACAAGTTACAGGTTTGAGAACTCAACTGATCTCTGACATGGAGATAAAAAAAAAAACATGACAAAAGCAAATGATCAGGCCTCACAAATACCACATCAGAAAATTTCCCTTTACTCAGGGTTTAAGGTATATACCTCATAAGCAAGGCATTTTTTGTTGGCGACCAAGAAGCTGCTTTTAATAAACAGTAAGTGTTCAAATAATCAGTTCTGTTTGAAAACCATTAAATTAACTACACTAGTTCCTTCAATTTAATTTTCCCAGTATTTTAGCATATTTTTTAAATGATTAGTCATTTGAAAAAGGATTTGCAGGATCTGATTGAAGGAATCCTGCAGTTCCACACACTAACAGGTTGGACTTTGCTTGCTGCATTGCCGGACACAAAAGTCCTTTTGGATCAGCCTCACACTTGAGAGCAATTACAGCTCATTTATACACCTACCCACCATGCACTGGAATATGGCTATCACAAAAGAGAAAGTAGCAATACAGCATTTCAATTGTCACATATGTTCAGATACAAAGAAATGTTGCATAAGAAACTTTTCATGCTTCCCTTCAGAAATACAGACAGATAAAGGGGGAAAACAGGTCACGGAAAACTGCAAAAACACAAAATAGCCCAAAGAATTGGTAAGAAAGATGATAGGAGAGGTTAAAATAAATAAGAAAGATGATATAGGAACAAAGATAATATGGGAGAAATTCAATCTGCACTCAAGTTACCTAGGAAACAGAGTGTCTGTGTGGTGAGCGGTTTATAGAGGAAAAAAATAGCATTGTTTAGAAAAAAACAGTCTTTCAGAGAATCTCACAAACTTAGCAAACAGACCTATGGAAACAAAGAAGCAGTTCAAATTCCCGGCAGGCCTAACAACTGGCGTTTGCAAACTTTTAACTCAAAGAAATTTAAAATAGGCACATTGTAAATCTCTCAAGGCAAGCATTTATAATGGATTTAGCAGCACACCATAACTGCAGTCCTGTCCTCACAGTATTAACAATGGTTTTCAGATAAAGGTCCCTGTATAGGCACACAAAATAATCTAAATTCAAGATTAAAAAGACAAAGTATTTAGCATTTATATTCATAGAGTTAAATTTCAAATCCTCATTCTAAAAAAGTCAGCCTAAAAATGTTGGTTTACTACTTCTAGATAAAACTACCTTTCTTTCTCTTTTTAATCTTTAATAGTAGCTACCCTGGGTACATGAGCAATAAATAATTTGAAGCTAATGACAATAAAACTCAAAAAGATTGCATCTCATCCTTCCACCCAATTTTCTATGACTTGGGCCATGCAACCCTGAAGGATACAGCCAGACTACTGGCTGTCACGGTTATGAGCTGCATAAAAATTAAGGACTAGAAAAGCACTTCAAGTTCATGCAGCCTTCAGAACTGGTCAACACAACTCCTTGCAACTCAAGTTCATGCAGCCTTCAGAACTGGTCAACACAACTCCTTGCAACTCTTCAGGGAAAAAAGTTTCCTCAAATGGCTTGTAAAGTTAAGGACATTTCCCCCCCACC
>VYXF01002428.1:1236657-1274790 GCA_013397295.1 Polioptila caerulea
CCCCCACCCCCATCACAGCCAGTAAGTAGGCAGCTCAGGCCTCTCTGAAAGTATAGGGACACGTCCCAGACACAGCATAATCTACACATGGCTTCTCTTAATTTCTCTCAATCTTTCTCTTCTTTCCTAAATCCTCTACCTTTTAATAAAGCATTTATTTTCAAATCGATTTGGGGTTTTCGGGGGAAGAAAGATAGTTTCAGCTTTATCCTGTTTTCAGATAGAAAGAACAGAGGGGGTGGGGGGAATTCAGAATCTTGATGTTTTCACATGATGAGAAAAACATTTCTCACCCAGCACTAACAGCTAGGAAAGCATCTTTCCCATTTTGTAGGAGTGTATAATGCAGCCTGTTCTTCACATTATCTCTTCCAACTACTGCTGCTCTCATGCAGACTTTCAGAGGAAATATGGAAACAGATTGCCTGTTAGCTTTTCAGGGTAAACAACAACCATTGTGTGGGTCACCAGTTTAAGAACCACAGCTTGGAGGTCTTTCATCTATCTATTTTAGGTACCATTATGATGACCACTTCGACAATACCTTAAAAAGTAAAGAGACTATTGTAGGGTGAGGACATCCATAACTTCAATTTTTACCTATTTAAAGAATACAAATATTTGCTGATCTGACAAAAAACAATCCATTGCTCCTTCCAAGATACCGCTCTGATTCTGGGAAAAGTTAACACAAAATTTTAAAACATCAGAAAGTATGAAAATAAGCACTGGTTCAGGTATAATTATCACTACTGGAGAATAGAGAGTAGACCAATCTTCTGTCTTAAAACAAGATGGCTGAGTCACTCATAACTGCAGGCCAGTGCCAGAGTAGTCCATAATTTGTTAGGTAACAGGCAATAAATATCTCAATATGCTAAGGACTCTTGTCTTGATTAACTGACCCTAAAGCAAATGCCCAAAGAAACAGAACAAGCAGATGATAGTCCTTTGCAAAGCCCCACCTTCCTGACCATTGAAACACATACACAGGAAGTGTTGTACATCCAAGATTTCTTTTGTGTTTGTAGGTCCCATTTCCAATTGCACAAGTGATCATAAAGCCAGCCAAGCCATCTCCACAGATCAGTCACAGCACAGCCTCTCTTCAGGGAGGCTGCACTGTGCAACCGGTTGTGGATTTTGAGATGTGAGAATTCCGTGAGTTGTCTTATGTGGTTATTCCCTGTTGTGGTTACACCAAAACATGACACAGTGCGTTTGGACTATGTTAGTTCTTGATGAACCACAGATCCTGTTTTGATTTCAAGAGATCTCAGGTCTGGGCAGTACTGCAGTGGATATTTGTTATTAAGAAGTCCCAAAGGTTAGAAGGAGCTGGTGCTGGGGCTGTCTGTTTCTGAGGAATTTCCATCAAATGTGGTTTACTCCACCAGAAGTGGTTTCCCATGTACAAGACTATTTTGGTGATATATGCCAAGAGACTCTGGAATCACATAGACCCTGACAGAGCCATGGTCTTAAACTGTTGGTTTGGGTTTTTTTTTAATGCCTATAAAGCTTTGAATATAATGACCATTGAAAAATATGATGAAGAGTAATGGAAACCTCTTGTCTTTACCCAGTTGGCTGCTGAGAAGTGCTTTCTGTTGAGAAGCTACTGGGTGGCAGAGTTTGTCCATAAGAATGCTTCGCATCTGCAGAGGCTAGAACACCATCATGAAGAGGCAAACCATTTTAATGGCAAACTAACTACATTTGTCAGCAAGGAAATGGGATTGCTGCTGCCTTAGACCTACATCTTCCAGGACTAATAGTGGCTTTCAGCATGTGGCAGCAGTACTGCTCAACTCAGCAACAAAACAAGCCATTACAGGGCAACCAGCAACTCTGCCGTGCTTTTTAGGAGCTGGCAAAGAGACAGTGTAGAGAAAAAAAAGCCAACAACAAAGAAACCTCAGTAAAATCTCAACATTACAGTTCCTACTCACTCAATACAAATCTTGAGTTGAGGAAAGCTCTGACCTGAGCCACCTAGCAGAGCTCTCCATGATTCAAATCCTTGACCCTCCTCCTGGCTTCCTGGTTTTGAGTTCTGAGGCAGAAAAAGAGAAACTTGAGAGAGGCTGCAATGTCAGCAGGGAAGTAGGGATATCTTGTATGTGAAAACTGTTCCCAGTGGAAGTGAGACACAAAAAGCCCACCCAATTGTGACAACAGTATCACCAAACGTTACTCAGTGTTATTACTCCTGACTCCTCCTGGAGGACTGTGGGATACATTGTGGATAAAGCTTAAAAGTACACACATTAGTTCACAATGATCTATTAATTGAATTTTCACTTTGAAGGAAGAGAGGAAAAGAATACTAACTCACCGGAGATGTTGTTAATCGAAGGATGGCTCCATTTTTTATTTCATTACGATTCTGAAAGAGAAAAATCCAAAGGTTTTACTTAAGACTCACTCACATAAAAAGATGAAATATATATTGAGCCGAATGTCATGCTAAACCTGCAACAGTGCTTTCCCCTGTCTGCATGCAAAAGCTTCCCCATTTCAGATGAAAACTAGCATCTATTTTCCTCACTGAGGCATATAACATTAGCTTCAACTAATAGGTTGAATTCACATGACACTTAACCAACCTGAACTCTTTTAAGAATGACTTCATGTTTTTCAAAGTTTAGTTTCCACTGGCAACTTCTAAATAATTTTTTTAAATATACTGTCCATGGTGTCTGGCTCTGGTATTGTACATACTTGAGGAGTCCGTAAGTTTGCTGAAGCCTGTCATTAAGCATCTGCAGGATTTAGAATTCATCCCACTGGCTCTTTATTTTCTATAACAAGAACATGCTGACTGAAACCACTGGAACCTACCCACTGAGCTCTGCCATCACAACTTTGCATTCTCTCTCAAAGTAAAAAAAGCATCACTGTTAGCAAAGTAAAGTTCAAACAGTCCTTCTCCTTGCCCAGCTCTCAGAAAGAGAGAGCATTAAATGTTTACTTTTGGTTAAGCTCACATAGCTGTGAGCGTAAACTATGGGTATACACTTACAATATCCTTACAACCTTGTGGTCAAAGCCCATGTGCACCATCTCCCCCTGTGATATGTATAGGGGAACTTCCCCTCTTTCAACAACTACCTCCTATTCACCACAGGGTAGGAGAATAAGGTACCTACAGGAATGAACATACTGACATATACTGGCTGTATGCAGCACAATCCACAGTCACAATGCTAGTCATGGTTCAGTAGCTTTTTCATGAGCTGGCACCCTAACCTGTCAGAGGAATTGGAGGAATCCCTAACAGTTTGAGAGAAGAGCTAATTTTGTACTGAAGACCACGTTACAGTCTTTCTGCAAACTGGTGTTTAGCCAAGAAAAAATATGAAGGTTTATTTCTCCTCTGGCAGTTTCTCCCCAAATTAATTTCATCCTTCTTTTTCCCATTCTGATACATCTCAAATTCAAAATGCTAAAAAATAGATAAATCTTGCCTGAAACCAGGTCAAGTAGTCCCAAAATAAAACTCCAGTACATTGTCTCATTCTTGGTATCCAAGTCATCTCTGGGATTGGTTCTAGCTACCTCAAAGATCACTCTCCACCCACAAAGATTTCTTCACTCTAACTGAAATAAATGAAGCGCCAGACAACACAGGGGGTACAAGAGAGAAGCTTTCTTACAGCATCCTTGCCTACATACGCAGTCACTCTTCTCAGCCCTCAGCAGTCTCCTCCTGCCAGAACAGCCTCAGGGAGGCCAGCCAGGCTATACTCAAAAGAGGGGCAAAGAAGGGTGAGCAGCTAAATACTGGGTGACTTCCCAGAGCACAAACAAAGCGCCAGATTTTCTCCACTTGTAGTGGAACAGCACAGATCCAGCTACATTTCATCATGCCTAAGGAATCTGTGTGAAGTGGCCATAGTGCATTTGTGTGGTTTCATCTCAATCAGTGCTGAAACAAACTCTCTTCACAAACAGTTGTGGTTGCTAAAACTGTTACCACCTCCTGGATTTGTGGAGCTGAATAAAAGTAATTACTTTGGGACAGACAATTAGCATAGGCTAAATCTACCTCCATCATCAGCTTAGACTAAGCTACTGGACCTCAGCTGCATTAGGCCAGTGTTTGCATGTACACATGCACAAGGTTCCATCAGCTTTACTCGGAAGGCAGAAGATCACAGCATGCAATATGAAAACCAGGAAATCAAGATTTAAACAACTTGAACTGCACTAATCACATTCAGAAGTTCACTGACATCTTTATAAAAACATTGGAGCTTAGAAGTAGACCGTTCTTAAACACAAATAAGAGCACACACAGAGGCTTGTATTTTTTAAGCAGCAAAAATTTAGGCTTAAAGTTTCTCATGTTTCTTGCTGCAATTAACATGAACTACCAAATCAGATGTACAAATGAGTTTGTAGTTTGTGGTTTGTTTGTGAAAAGTCACTTCATCTGGGCCACAATAAGTATCTCTGCAAACACTCTTAGCCCACTGCAAACAAGAGGTACTGGGCATAGCATGAGCATGGTGATCTCCAGAGCCTTAAGGAGGAACAGAGGAAACACAGAGGAACACACAGAGCAATTAGAAGCATCACGGGCCATTTTCTTTGGAGTCTTTCTGCTTAAACACGAAGACGAATCTAAAACACCAAAGTTCTCAGACTCAAAGGCGCAATGCTTGTCAGAACCCAAAACACAAAAGCCCATGGATCTTTCATTATGTCTGGCACAGAGCAAGGTGTGTACATCTGCCCTATACTGTAAATTCAGTCATTGTATCACAACAGAGAGAAAGCTCACCTTCAACTCCTGGTTTAGAAAAAGGCTTAAGGAAAACTGCCCATGCCATATCTCTGAAAGTATTTAAAGCATAAAGTCTCTAGCACAGCAAACCAGCCAAAATTTTAAAAAGGTTAGCAGTAACCCAATAAAAAAAATACAATTTTTTTTTATCCATTCTAAATATTGGCTTAAACACATACCAGGAAACAGCAAGTAAGAGTACAATTAAGTCATGAGGTTTTCCTACATTAACTGTGTGATGCAGTAGTCAGCATGCCAGTTAATTTTGATTGCAACATTTACCCACAGTTAATCCTCTTAATATTAAGAATAGCATCCTGTGGATTTCTTTTCCAGGATAACAGAACATCATTACAGCAGCTCAGCTTTGACAGTCATACTTACAGGCATCACTGCTATTCAGGACAGAACTCACCCCCACTTATGGCAGACAAATAAAAAACAAAGAACAGAGCAAAAACAAACAAAAAAAAAAACCCTCTTCCAAGATATCCACGACCTGTTTCTCAAGTGCACATGAAGTTGGTAGATATTGTTCATGGTGCTGACCTGTATTAGAAAAGCTTAATCCTGAGCAGTGAAGGAACTAGCGAAATGGTACTATCCAAAATGTCCCTAAAAAACTCCATGACAGGAAAAGAGATCTGTTATAAATGTTATCCAGGACAAAGACAGCAGTTATATCAAGGATACAAGTAAGCCCCATCTGCAATATTTTATCTAGCAAGATATAATACATCACAACATGATTTTTTTCTAATGGATTAGGTAATATTTCCAAGATGAGATTTCAATCAGACTAAATACCTTCATGAAGACACACAAAGAACATAACACAGCAGGAAGTAGAGGATATCTGGAAAGTTCATCTTGCATTCAAATTTTAGGACCTTCTCTCTTTTAACTTCACCAGCTGGAGCAATGTAAACCTAAATGACCATATATGCTTCAGAAGGCAGGAGAAGCAAGGAAGGAGAGGCAGTGGGGTAGCCCTGTTTGTCAGAGAGTTTTCCATTCTCAGAGAAGTAAGGAGGGCATTCAGCAGAATTGCTGTCCTGGAATTCTTGAGAGGAGGTTTGTGCCCGTTTAGGAGCCTGGTTGACAGAATCTGTTGGGAGGCTGTCCTGATGGTCAAAGGAATCCCAGAGGCTGGACATCTTGCATGAAGGAAATCTTAAAAGCACAGAAGCAGGCCAGTGAAAGACATGCAGTGGGAAACACCAGCCTGGCGGAGCAAAAACCTTCGGCTGAAACTAAGGAAAAAGAAGACAGATATGACCTTTGGAAGAAGGGACAGCACACCAGGAGGGCTACTGGGGTGCTGTGAGGTTATGCAGGGAGAAAATTCAAAGGGACAAAGCTCAACTAGAACTTAATGTGGGGAACTACAGGACCTGTCAGTCCGACCTCAGTGCCAGAGAAAGTCATGGAATAGATCACCTTGAGTGCCATCATGAGGCACACATAGGACAACCAGATGATCAGGCCCAGCCAGTAGGGGTTTATGAAGGGCAAGTCCTGCTTGACCAACTTGGTCTCCTATGCAAAAGTGACCTGCTCAGTGGATTAGGATGTTTTTCACCTAGACTTTAGTAAGGCCTTTGACACTGTCACCCACAGCATTCTCCTGGAGATACTGGCTGCTCATGGCTTGGACAGGTGCATTGCTTGCTGGGTAAAAAACTGACTTGACTGCCAGTCCCAAAGGGTGGTGACAAGAGGAGTTACATCCAGCTGGTCATATCTAGCAGCTGGACACCAGTGATCATCCCCAGAGCTCAGCAAGGTGGAGGTCAGTCTCTTCTAAGTATCAATCAATAGGATAAGAGGAAATGGCCTCAGGTTGCACCAGGGGTATTTTAGATTGGATAGTAAGAAAAACTTCTTCACAGAAAGGGTTGCCAAGCACTGGAAGAGCCTGCCCAGGGAAGTGGTTGAGTCACCATCCCTGGAAGCATTTAAAAGATGTGGCACTTGGGGACACAAGTTTAGTGGTGGACTTGGCAGTGCTGGGTTAATGGTTGGACTTGATTATCTTAGAAGGTCTTCTCCAACTTAAACAATTGTACGTTTCCATGACTATCTGCCAGCAGATTCTGCTTAGTCTCAAAGCTCTGCTTTTCTGTGCCATAGTCTACTTTGCCCAAAACACATGCAGGAGACTTGCACCTAAAAAGGAGGCCTCAAGCATTAGCAAAGTCCACCAAACTATGCAGAGGGATGAAAGTAAGAAAATTCAAAATAATAAAAAAAAATAAAAATTCAAAATTCTATCAAAATAGTGAAGCTGTTTATTCAGAGCTTTGCTGCAGTGACACTGGAAAATGTATCATGTAAAGTAGGTTCTTTTGCCACATATTTGTGTTATCATTTCAATGAACTGTTATACCTAGCAAAATGCCTTAAGCTTCAGCTCACTCTAACTGGTTGGAATGGAATTTTTTCTTAACATATTTAAGGAAGAGCTAGAGGCATTGGTCCCCATGGTTATAGCTTACTCAGTCTGTTCTTTAACCTTGACCAAAGAGCTTTCTTCAGACTTCTCTAATTACCCTAGACAATAACAGCCAAGAAATCTGAAATTCTTCTTATGTTCATTACCTTTAGTAATAAATTTATGCCTATTTCCATGCTGCTGTTATTTTGTTGCACCTTCCTCCAAATGGACACAACAGAAAATTAGAGCCACGAAATAGACTTTATGACTCCATTACATTTCCACAACAATGAGTTTGTGCAAGTTGTAAATAAGGACAAAACAACACAAAAAGAGTTCATTACTAAGTTAATAGCTCAAGAAAGAGAAGCAAAGTTTTTGCTGCAGATATCCCTTGAAGCATGGATTCAGTGTGCTACAGGATGCAGTAAACATTGAGTGTCATCAGAGGCGGCACCAGGAACAAGACAGAAGGCTTCACTTTGCCACAACACAGGAACTTCATGTACCCACACACAAGGCACTGAGTGCAGTTTTGATCTTCACATCTTAGGAAGAGCACAGTAGTTTCTGAGAAAATTCAGCAAAAGGCAAGTGTCCAAAGAGCTTCAGCAGTTGCCTCACTGGCAGGGTCTCCTCAGTTTGGAGGAACAGTTTCCTGTCTTTGGACAGGAAAGAGTGTAGTGGACAACAGGAACGCAGAACTGTTTTTATGAAACCCTGCAGTACAACAACTCAGGGGCACTCGTTGAAATCAGTAGGGGGTCAGTTTAATACACATCTTCAATCAGAAGGCAGTAAACTCTTCAAGCTTGCTATCACAGGTTATGAAAGCAGGCTTTTTCAGCAGGTTCAAGAAGAGATGAAAGAATGGCATAGCCTTTATGCAGGATATTAAATAGAGTAAGGGTAGTTGTAGCCTCCAGCACCTGTAGTACAACAAATGGGAATACTGAGAAAGCATAAAGAGACTGAAAGCCATCATCAGATCACTACCCTGGACAGCATTTGCTACTGCTAGAGCTGGAGATAGACTATGAGATGAGATTTCAGTTGGCTGACTCGGTAGGGAATTTCTTAAGTTTATTTTTAGTCACCAAAATATTTAATAAGACGAAAGCTAAGTGATACAGGTAATTACCAACATTGTACTACTTGGCGAGACAGAACTGTACTGGTTTAGAAGAAATACTGATGCAATTAATCTTGTGATTAAATTTATTTTCTGGGAAGCCATTGAAAAGCAGGGACAATGTCTTCTGGTTTTTCATGTTATAACTTGATTATAACATCTGCATGCTTTTTATCTGTCTTTATTCAAGGATTACAAAAGCTGGTAAATAAACCAAGTTAGACCAGTGGTGCAGTTTCAGGCATTAGTCAGTGCAATTCTACAACCTACAAGAGGAACAATTCTGCACATATCCCTCCAGTGCATGGGCCCCCAACACTCCCCTTACATCGGATCTACCATGACACATCAGCACAGTCAACCACCTGACCTTAAAAAGTGAACACTTCCTCTCCCCTTCATTCACAAAAAGGAGGAAAATAAAAAGTATTCCAGAGTCCAGAGTTTTCTTTTGTCAGATCCGTGACTTGAGCAAACTCACCATCCAGCAGCAGTCACTATGATGCTAGGAAGCAAAGAGAAGGAAGAAACAGAGTAGAAAAAGAATGCTCAACTACCTATTTCTCCAGCAACCCAGAGAAATACCAACTTGACTGCCACTTAAACCACATCCTAAGAAAAAGACAAAATTTTGCATGATTTACCCATCTGCAGGTGGAGTGATCTACAAGGACAGGATTACCAGGCACCACTTGTTCTGCAGAGCAGCAGTGGTGTCAGGCAGACATCCTGACATCCTTCTGACACATTAAAAGAAGTTACACATGAGTTATTTTTAACCTGGATCAGTTCCCCAATTCAAGCAACCACACAGACACACAGCACAGTTGTACCAGCAACACAGAAGGGGTGGGCTGATAACAAGCAGCCCTATCGTCCTCTGATAATTTTCAACAGAACAGCTGCACCCTGAAAAACAAACGTCAGGAAATGACTGACTTAGCTGTGCTCATACTATTTTTAGTAAGATTATGTGGAGAAATCAGAACAGAGCTGGTATGGATACAAAAAAACCCAAAACAAAAACCCACCAAACCTAAGTAAGGATTATCAAATTCAAGTCAGCTCTTCAGCAGAGGTTACCCCCCCCTATCCACTCATAGCACCACTGACAGTCAGCACAGGAGCAGTGGCTCATTAAGGAGATGCTTAGAGAATAGCTGAATACTGAAGCCAAGACTGTGGCTCACAGTGTGGCTCACTTTTGCCAAATCAAAGCACAGTTGCAATTTTCCACCATAGAGTCTAGCTTTTCAACATCTTGCTCATTCCGACTACTGTTATATGTGGCATAAACAGTTGTATCAGTCAACAAGGGAACTAAAGCAGATGAAAATTTTATCATTTTTGGGTTTGCCTGGTTTGCACAGTAGAAGACAGGAATAAGCAGTATAGTATAAGCAGGAAAAGTGTGCCAGATCATTTTGCAAGCACCACATTTGGAACCACAACATCAAGACTCGTTTAAGGGAAAGCCTGCAGCTGGTTTGTGTTTCTCTATGACATACATCCCACACCTACACCCTTCCTGTGCCTTTCCTCTCACCCACAGAAGGACTGTAGGTAAAATATCCCTCTTCCATTTCCGACTACAGCTGGAGCTTCACAAAATTTTGTTCTACATCAGCTCAAGCCAGTTCCAGAAACAACTGAGGAACAGCTCACAGCTGTTAAAAAAAGCCAAGTTCCATTCTTCTTCCTACCTTTCCTTTACTTCTTTCTTGTCTACCGGCTATTCCTGGACATGATTCAAGAGTCCTGCCTCACCCCTGCATCAGATCAGCCTTTTTACTAAGCAAATTTAATGAATTAAAGTGGCTCAAAATTATTCTCTCCTTTCCACCACCTTCAAAAATTGTCAAAAAAAAAAAAAAAAAAAAAAAAAAGGGGGAGGATCTTTTGGGGGAGGGGAAAAAAAAAAAAAAAAAAAAAGAAGTGGCAGGATCTTCTGAGGAAGGGAAAAAGAAATCAGAACCATCCTCTTTCAGCACTGACCTGTTATGTCTGTTCACTGCCCTTTGGAAAACTGCCCATCAAACAGGTTGTTCTTTAAATATAAAGATGTATTAAGAAGTATTTTTCTGTTGGCCGAATCTTGCACAGAACTTTTGGTCATCAGCTGAACCCAAACAGTTGAACTGTGCCCCTGGTATGCCACACCTATTTTCAATTGTTCTAACCGAAAGCTGAATGTTTACAGAGCCTTTCCTCTCTATTTATTAATTGTGAGGCAAAATTACAAACTTAATTCAGGAAAATATCTACACAGATTTTTTTTTTAAAAAAACATCCCACTTGATCCATCTCATCAACCTTGATGTGGAACGAAGGAACTAACCAGAAGATCATCATAAATATTTTAATAGGAAGCAAGCAGAAGAATTAAGCTGTTTGTGCTGGGGCCAGAAAGTATAACAGGTGGACTGGACATAATTCTTTTCTTTAGAAAACCTAGTATAGACTAAAAGTTCTACAAAAAGAGTCTTAAGAGAACTAAAAGAAGGATAACCATTACCACTATTCTTGAAATCAGCCTGAATGAAGGAGGACTGAAAGTAATTTAGTATATGGATACTCAAGTTTTACTTTTGTTCACTTGAAAAATATACTAGTGTTCTCTAAGATAATACTGGAGTCTACAGGGCAGTGTTACTAGCATCCATCAAGCAGGCAGGAGCATGGCCACTCAGATGCCATGTGCTGCCCTTACTTTAGGGAATTTCTGCAAGGCTGTGCGGATGTCCTAAAACAGTAAGAAATTTGTGAATATGCAGGAAATGCTATGTCTTATAAGCGGCAGAGAAAAGAGAAAGCTGGGCATGGTTTGATGCAGGTCAAATCTACAATCTACTGTTTATATACCACTATTAATAAATGTATTATCAGGAGTGATGCAAAATGGAAAATGAAGCAGCTCTCTTAATACATTTCTCCAGTTCCCATTCTTCATGCTACTGTTCATTCTCAGCTGTTTAAGAAACACCAGGTCCTTCAACGAATCAGAAACCTTCATTATTAAGAATGTTTTCTTACAACTCACTGAAATTCAATTAATCAGTGAAAACAAATGGATATGAAAAACTTAAGTACTCAGAAAGTCCCAACCATACAAATGGCTCATTTCTTGTTCTGTTATTTGCATATACTCCCATGCAGGGAGCCTGTAAAGGCATGGTGGAATTTCACATGAATATACAATCACAGGTTGTGTTCAGCAAAAGATAGGTCATGAGCAAAATCAACTTTGAAAAAGAACAAGTACCAGGGAGTTCACTCAGGTTCCCAGCATTGAGAAGATGGGGGTTAGAAAGATGTCCCATCTTTAAACACAGCAGAGAGTTGAATAATTACAACAAAAGGAAGGTGGGGCATCTCTTCTTGTAAAACAGAATTAGAAGTCTCCCAAAACAAATGGAGTAAACTCAGTGTCTGCTCCCCTCCACTTCAAGCAATAAGAATAAAAGGGAAATGTGGGAGATAGGAAAGAACAATAAAACCCATTAACCCATTGGAACTCTTCTAATGCATCAGATGTAAAAAAAAAAAAAAAAAAAAATGTGACGATTAAAATGGGTTGCATTCAATATACAGATGAATGAAATGCCCTTGTATTTAAAAGATAACAAAAAAAGTCACTGTTGTCACTACTGTGTGCTCAGTGCTGGCTCACAAACCCCCCAGCACCAGGAGCCAGCCCTTCATTTCTGAGAGTTGCTCAGGTGGAGGGTAAAGAGCAACCACATTCTGCCTCCAGCAGTGAAACCAGCTTGAACATATCCTTCCCGAGGCAAACACAGGATCTACAAATGGGTCTAGAGGTGGCCATGGTCTGCAAGGCCAAGGGTGAGCAGCAACAAGGCAGCAGCCATACCCACCAAGGTACAGCATCAGCCACTCAAGTGTCTGTCCCTGCACTGCTCGTACTGCTAGCAGAGGAACATAGCTAACAATTATCTGAGCTGTGGTTTCCAGCACAGGGAAAACACACAGTAAATTATACAGTCATTTTCTACCCTTCATACAGCATTTTCTTTTCTTAACCTGAGCTCCTCCTGGCTATAGTGTTCCTTAGTCATTGCACCTGATGTACACAAGCATCTAATTCAGGTACAGCCTAGATAGACTAGCATAGATAGAAGCAAAGGTAACTTATTTATTCTTATCTTGCAGTATCTAGCAATGATAAGACTCTGACTCAGAAGTCAGACTTTTAGACGTTTGATCTACCAGAGAAATGCTCCTTCATGATAAGCATAGCCTTCAAAAAACACACACACACCTAGCAACATAATTACAAATGCAACACTTGAGATCAGAACATCAGACAGATTTTAGCGCTAGCACCATGCATGCTTGGTTTTCTTGTCCACATACCCTCTTCTTTTATTTCTTTCATTTTTACAAAAAAAGGCTTAGAGACACAATTAATAATTTCCACTGCAGTTTCAGGGGCACAGATGTAGCCATACCATGAGCCCAGAGGCAGCAGCCAAAACTGGATCTTCTGTGATAAGCCCTATCTCTGGTAGGAACCCTGGCTGAATCAAAGGTGTTAGAAGACCTCACTTATAATTCCTGAAGGAGATACTGCTACTTCTGTAGAGGCATTTTTCCAAATAATACAGCCAAAACATAAATAAAGAGACAGAACTGCTTGGGTGTTGTTTTTATTTATGCATGGTATAATTGGGAAATATAGGTCCAGCTACAAAAGATAAAGAGTTCTGTGTATGACAGCCAAAACACAGATGGGCTGTTTACCACCAAAAACAAAACTACAATTATGAGCCATGTAACATTTGGGACATTTTCACTTCAAAGCTTCTTGCTACTGTATACAAGAATTCACTAACTGCTTTTCTTTCTGGTAACTTTAAACATAGTGATATTTTGAAGAGGCATCCCTACCTGAAAGGCAGTCTCTGCAGAAACATGACCTATAGATAATGTTATCGGCATACATACAGGCATACAATTCACCTTTAAGAGCTGTGAAAAATATTTCTTATGAGAAGATGTCACTGTCACAAAAAGAGCTCTTCTCATGTACATTAGTAAAAGTCAGATTAAAGCAATGTGGATTTTAACAATTAAGTGTTGTAGCTTCCTTTAAGTGCATGTGTTTTTCCTCATGCCTGGCAATTTTCATGTTTTAATTCAGACAGCAACAATATCCTACTGAACACAAATGAGAGAAAGTATGTGGAAGGGGTGATGGCCTATATAAGCCTCTCTTTATAGCCACTATCTGACAACCAGCTATAAACAGTGAACAATATCTAATGAAAGTCACAGACATCTGAGTAATTCTAGTGGCATTTTGAGCTCTTCTCTCTTATTTATGTGACTCAGAGTCAGACACTCTGCATATTTCCAGTAGGGAATAAACAAACTCAAAGTCCTCTCTGCAGTATAATCCAAAATGTCCTAGAAGACCATGATTTTCCATCCTTATTGCAAGTTAAAGGCAGCCAAAAACCATCAGACTCTCTTTTATATGGAACAGAAAACATTTCTCATCTCCAAAGCTGCAGAATCCTATCCACCAAAGGTGAAGATAAAGCCTGAAATATCCCTCCAATTGCATAAGGACAAAGACCTTCAAAAAGCCGAAGTATTCACTCAATCCCTGATTCTTGGAAATACTCACTGCACAGAGTTTAAATGCCAACAGGGAAGTTCAATTGTGTCTGCTTTATTGGTAAACATTGTGTCACCATTGAGGGCAATTAGCAGAACAATCTCACCATTTAATTTGGTGGAGGCAAAACAAAGAATTCAGTGATTACTTCAACAGGTTTCCTTGTAGTGGCCTTTGATGTGTCTGTCAATCAAAACTTAAAAAGAAAGGAAAGGAAAAAAAAACCCCTAAAACAACACACAAGCAAAAAAAGGGGAAGATTAAAAAAAAAAAGAAAAAAAAAATAGAAACATATTGAGAAGGTTGTCCAGGGTGGCAAGCAGTTAAATGAAAAACTGAAGCTGGTCTGTTAAAAAACAAGCAAAACGAACACGCAAATATAAAACAAAGAGCCCAGAAAAAAGAAACAACACAGCACTATCTTATGAGCAACGGTTCTTGCTGTCTTGTTAAATCTAGTCTTTCTAAATGCTTAACTGTGCCTAAGTTTCCTTTATTTCTTGGGTGCGGGTATGAATTACAGCAAGAGAAAACTTAGTTCATGTCTCAGTCATATTAGCAAATCCTAAAGAACTATAAAATGCAAAATAGAACCAACACATTCCTCCACTTCAGAGCAAGCCAAACTAAACTGATAACAAGAGGTGAGCAAGAGGCATCTATATCTATGCAGTTTAACTCAGGTCTTTTTAGCTCAGAATCCACTGAGATTAGGGAATTTGCATGTGGACTTCAGCAGATTGCAGTGTCCTTCTGCCAATACTTAGAAATTGTACCTCTGACATACTACACGTACACTCTTCCAAATAACTTTTTTTCTGTCATTTCAGCAATTTTACCAGTAATGCTAGGAATGAATGTTCTACTTGGTCCCATTCAGATGAGTGTGTCCCATATATTTATACTAGACATCTCATTTTTATTACAGCTATAGCCTTTTCACGACTCAGTGCTGAAATCATTGCATCACCTGATGAACCACCTACTGCCACACTATGTGGGGACAAAAAAAGTAAGCCAACAGAACTTACAGAACTGCATAAGGACAAGTCAGCAGGCAGGAGCGAGTAGCAAATATTACACAGTCACAGAAACTTGTTTCTACCTGCTCAGCCAAAAAGGAAAATTACATGCACAGGTCTCCTCAGACTTCAAAGAGCCCTTCATGTTTTAAATATTTCAGTTTCCTGTACACCACTTGTTAGCAGAATACTAAACACACAAGAATACCAAGTTGAAGGGCTTATTTCTCAAGTCTCAAACTCAACTGACACAAAGAACTTTGAATATTCAGACTTTTATTTGCTTTTCCTAACAGAAGAAATCAGTTAAAAAGTCATTAGATCAGGTCTCCCAGTACCCACTCTCTCAGTGGCATTGCATTATGGAAAGTATATTTTCATATATTTTAATTTAAAATAAATGATTGCGGCAAATATTTTTATAGGCTATGCAAGAATTGCATTGAACGATTTACCCACCTTCTCGGTGATGTAGAAATTAGAACTATCAGCATGCTGCAGTGCAAATTGGTCATGATTTGCAAGAGACCACCTTAGAAATATGAAAATAAATTAATCACAAAATGAAAACTCAATAATTCAAAAAGTACCCTTTACATAATTTTAGTATGACGGAACAAGCGTCTGTCATTCCCATGTATTTCTCATACTTTTCATAGTTTTCCATAGCTTTCAATTATGAGTTCAAAAGTTTAGGTTAAAAGCACACTTACAAAGGGAAAACCTTAGTACAAATACATCCTAGTGATCCTTTTTTGCAGTAAGCAAGATCACTAAGTCACTAAAATTCACCAAAAAAATGTACAGTACCAGAAATTTATGCTAGCTTATACAATACACAATGGATATAGCATTAAGTTGATATATTATATTAGGCATAAAATATCACATTTTTAGCTCAGCAGCAATTTGATCAATATAGTTTCTCCTGTGTGGTAGCACTTGCTTAAAATAGCTTTTTAAATTAAAGCATTAAACTTAAACCAAGGTATTTGTCTTAGCCAATTATTAGTCTATACTGTAGAATTTGCAATTAACATTTCAGTTTCATATGAACAGTCACATCAACTGGGCCAGTTTACAGCACCCACTGGACTCAGTGCTCAAAATTCAGAGCCAGAGGCAGTGCTTTAGTCCCTTAACCCATGAGGAGCAGGAACCGCATGCCAAAGGGAGTCAGCAAAATGGATCTCTGTGCAGAAAAGAAGGAAGCAGTCAAAATGAGAGTCACTCACATGATGGAGCTGCTTTGTTAGGAGCCTCATCTTGCAAGCAATTGATCCAAAATGCACTGCAAATTCGAAATTTGAAGCTAACACAAAAAGATTTAAGAAACTAACAACTAGTCATACAGGATATCTAAATTTTCTTTGGAAAAAGTTATCTCCTAGTTGGTTTATTACCTCAAAAAGCACTGTATCTAGTATGTACTATATGGCAGAACTTACCCATCACAGACTTCTTTTATTATCGAGGACAGCGGCTTTTTCTGGTAAATGAAAAAAGAAAGAAAAAGCAAAATCACTAAATTGGAATACCTCTGAGCTCTTAGAATACGATTCCAAAGCCAGTAAATGCAAAGAACAAAACTAGTAGCATTTCGTTATTTATTTAACATCAAGTGTGAAAGGATCCCAAAATTCTCGGCTGTTTTGGTCACATAAAGAGATAAAGATAGCAATTCTAGACATATGCATTATGAAATTATCCATTATTTTTGCTAACTTTATCCGATATGACATAAACTCAGTTTCTCAACTGAGAAATCAAAAGGGTCTTTTGTGTACACTGTACCTCATTACCCAACAGAAACAGAAGATTTAGATATCAACACGAGCATTTTCCAGGAATGACATCTGAAACCAGAAGACATTCAATAATTTTAAACCTTCTTTTGTTCCTTTCAGAGATGGCCATATGATGACAGTAATCCTTTCTCTTAAGTGCATACATGCAGATCCCCCCTGATAAAACACCACCTGGATGGTGTTAAAACCCCAGATGTATCAGTTCTGCTTTATTCTCTACATCTGTGAGCACAGGAGCGTTTGGACTGACTCAAAACAGCTCTCTTGCTTTGGGTCCCAAAATAGAAAAGAAAACAGTCTAGCCTGTTGATGTTGCAATGCTTTGAACATTATTATAAACACAGGGTGCACACACAAGTGTTTTTAGAAGCTTTCTGGCTAAGAGAAAGTGTACTTTTATGTACCAAACCATAGATGAAATTGCACAGCAGAAAGAAACATGCCAATTTTCACCAGCTGAGTGACTACTGAGCCTTTTTCCCCCAATACTGGGTGATCACACAATGTCACAAATATCTGTTACTTCACAAAAACTTTCCAAATCACCTAAACAATCCAAATCACCTACAATCCCTCTCTACTTACTTCCAATAATGACAGTTCACTGAATTACTAAAAAGCAAACAAAATAAACAAGTACAGAAAACTCACCATAAACACACCCACAATTCAACACTACCGTCAAAAAAAAGCTTTTTTCCTTTCATTTTTGTAGAAAATGATTAGTGGAAAAATTAACTCAGTATCAGGGCATGTTATGTGAAGGAAGAAATATTTTTCCCTTGAATTTGCTTTCTATCCTTCACCACTTCATAGACAGAAAGCCAGAGACAAGACTCCTTGGCCAGGTCAGGATCAGGGAAGGATTTATTATTTCAACAGTCCAGTCAACTAAGCCAGTTTATAAACAGACAGAAACACAACACAAGACCATTTTAATCAGACATGAATGAAAGCACCTGCTGAAATGATTCTATTTCTTCTTACCATATTGTCTCAGTCCTTGGTTTCCTTCCTTCCTCTTTCACTGCCATTTCTGTTTTCACATGACTACCCAAGATGATCCACAGCAGGGAAGTTAATCAAACTAAAAGCTGGCCCAGGAGAAGGCAGGGTGAGGGGAAGTAGTTTTCATCAGTACCAATTTCCTCATCTGCCTGGCTATGTATCTAAATGAGTAGCAAACACCAGCACATGGGAGAAAAGTGGGAAACTGCTCCATTCTGCAGCAGGAGCATGTCCCTTCTCCACAGCAGCTTCTCTGTTGCACTGGCTCAATTGTTTGCATAGCTGCAGCCAGACTGTGAAGCAGATCAGGCAGATCACACCAGATAGAAAAAGTGGGGCTTTATCCCAGTTTTTTTTTTGGCTGTTCAGCTCCTCAGTCAGGATTACTTATGTCACTTACGTACAACTACTTTGACCTGATGTCCTCCTCTCTGAGGGTTTTTTCAGCTTCTGCAATTCTGTAAGGGTAATCCTGGCTTCCAACTCCTTTCTTTCCTCTGCATTTTAAGAAAAACAACAATACCACCAAAACAAACAAACAAAACCCCCAAAACCAAACAACAACAAAACCCCACATTTTTGGGGGAGGGACAGAGGGAGGAGCACAGCTTTGTGTGGAGCTGGATAACTTCAATTTGACTTTCAGCACACATGTGCCAGCCTGTAGGCAAGCACAATGCACAGCTCTGCATGCTGCATCCCCTTCACCCCTCAGGATGCTACTGCAGGTCCTGTTCTGATATTCCATATTTTGACAGAATCTTATCTGGGTTATTAATTTCTTTTACAAAGTAAACAAAAACCAGCTAGCAGATTCAATATAATGGAGGACAAACAGAGTAACTGCTTTTTCTTCCCATTATTTCCCATAGGACCTATAGTTTCCCATTAGAAACTATGACAGAAAGACAATTTAACAACCTAAACTAGCAATAATATAAATACTGTGAAGGCTGGATTAAATTACTTTTCAAATCATTATTTTGGTACTTCTAAGTTCTCTACACCATCAACTTTTACGTCCTTTGTCAATCCCATTCACCTCCTCCCCCTTTACCTATTCTACACCACCTTTGAATTACTATATGACAAAATTTGAAACTAAAAACTTGGACAAAACAAACATAAACCCTTGCAACAAATCAATTAGAACACATAAAGAACAGCTAAAAGAAAAAGCAAATGGATCCTCAATAATAAAAATTATTTATACAGCCAGTCTCTCATGGTACACCTTGGTTCTCCTGTGACAGTACTGCTGCAGCACCGATGTGAGTAAGCGCAACTTGTGGTGAAAGAAGCATTAAGATGGAAAAAAAGGTGGAACTCTTCTGGGACAGAATTTGGAATTAGCAATTTGATAGCACTTTCCAAATTGATAAACATAAAATAAATACCACCAGAGCAATACTAATAAGCTGCTGCTAATAATCCCTCGGACTGCACTCGCCCCATGTCCAAGTCTCCAGAAAAAATTCTTTCCCCTTCCCTGTCTGGGAGATAAATTGCCACCAGCACGTTGTTCACAAGAGGAGTGTCACTGCAAGCAGGTGAGGGCTGCCATGACTCCCTCTGGGCACTCTTCTGGGTGGAGGCTGGCTGGCAGGAGCATGCTGCAGGGACACTGGCAGGCAGCGCACAGAGCTGGCAGCACCAGCAGCAGCCCTGCCTGCACAGCCAGGCCCCCTTGCCAGCAGAGCCCTGCCTTGCTCTGGGAGTGACAGGCTGGTGAGTGCCCACTTCCCACTGCACTTCCCAGCTGGCTTACAGCCACCCCCAGAATCCTGTCTGTGAGACACAAAAACGTGTTTGGGTACCAGTGTCAGGACATGACTGCCTACTGCACATATAGGACCACAGCATTACCAGAAAACAAAGAGAAATGAGCTATTATATTTTTTTCATTTTTTTAACCATGGAAAATGAGGTAAATGTCTATTTCCATTCTCTGCAGAGTAAATCCACTTGGCAGGCCATTCAAAGTCACTTTTTTTTGCCCCTGGCTCTAAACATCTGCCAAATGTCAAAGAGCATATATTTGAAGGTTTTGTTACCTCAATCTTAATAAAATTATGTTTATGGAAATTTATTTACCTTTGCTACATTCACAATTCCAAAAAGTCAAAGTTACCTTATTTAAAGAATTTCTTATAATCAATCAAAATATTTTGAAGTTTTTCCTTCACAGAAATAATTACTTTGTGCTAGGGCTTTTTTCCTTTTTTTTCTCTATGTCTTCTCCTAGACTTGTAAAAACGAAGTGAGCTTTTACAGATGCTGAGATGTTCATTTAAAGCTCTAAGAAGATCAGGCTGTTGCTTTAATATACAAAATAACAAAGATCAAAGTAAACTTTGTGCTCCCTACAAGAGATAACACCTTCAGCTAACTTATCACAGTATCTGCACTGAACACATTGGTTAGAATTAAAGTATTTTCCTAGAGTAGGTATTAAATTGATAGCTGAAGTTAAGTGACACTGGGGCATTACAGCCTCATGACTTACTGATCTGCACACAAGGGGAGAATCCTGACAATGACACAGAGCACAGGCAGCACTACAGCCAATGTGAATTTACACACCTGGTAAAGCTCTATCTGCATTGACTGGTAAGCACAGGTGCACAAGATGCAGATGTGGCCCTAATGACATCCACCATGCAGGTCACCAGTTCTGAGCTCACCTGCATGTATCTCAGTTGTGTCTCCAGGTTTTGTGTGCCGGAACGCACACAGATCCCTAACTAGGTCTTCTTGAGTACTCGCCCTTGCTACTTGTGCAATATTTGGTAGCACTTCCAAAGTAACTTGCAGAACACACACTGAGATTTCCCACTCTAATTTCCTTACCAGTTTCATCCTTTCATGCCTACCGCTATGGAGAACTCATAGGGAACCAGTCACCAGAAGAATGAAAACAGGCGTGCAAGACTGTAAGCTGGATTAGTCCAGACCACTGTTTTGTTCCAGAGAAATCACGGGATGAGAAAAAGCAAGCAAAGAATATCCAATATATCAATGCTGACCAAGCTCTAGGTCTTGTTCAAACCACCAGTAGTACTCCAATTTGGGTTTAGAGCACTTCCAAATTAAACAGCAAATGTGTGTGTGTGTATGTGCATGTGTGAACCGTAAAGAAGCCTAAATCCATGTGGAAACCTGTGTTACATGCGCAGTTTTGATATACTTTGTAGAGTACCAGGAAATTGTAGACAGGTTTCTTTTAGGCCAAGTCTGAATAAAAGGAGTCTGTGTCTCCTTTCCACATGACAAACAGAGATTCATTGGTTTTTCTTTTTTGCTAGGTTGGTTTGTTAGGTTCTGCTTGTTGGGGGGGTTTTTGGACAATGATTGGGATATCACTCACCCTGTCTGACACCTTTGAACCACAGAAGTAACAAGAAACCCTTTAACTTTGTTGTCTTTAAGCCTATCACAGAAAAAAAAGCCAATTCAGCACATCTGTTAGAGCAAAACAACATTAAGGAAAAAAGTTCTGTTGCTGACCTGTGCATCTGTCCAAAAACAGAAGTTCAAGTCAGTAAATACAACTTTCTGTCTTATAATTAATGCTATCATGATACTAATAAATCTTTCAGTGCTAAAGTCATTTTTATGGCTGTTAAAAAACAGCAAAACATCTCTTTTCACAGTCAGCGGAGGCTTTATCTGTTACTGTCATGCACCAGAGTCCACAGTGGACTGGTGGCAAACACCAGATGCCAGGATGCCTGGATCCATGACTCGCTACTTCAACACTGGTTTCCTGTGGTGTAAGAGACAAGGTTTTCTGAAAGGGAGAAATGCAGGAGTGCTTTGGACTTCATCCTTCTCAACCTGCTCTGAACCACTCTGGGAATCAACACTCCCCATTGGCTACAATGGAATTACTGGTGAGACCAGACTTGCTAACTTATTAATGGGCGTCTGTAAAAGATGAGAGGATTTCTTTAACGCAGGGGAGCACCATAGAGAGTGAATGCCTGAAGAACAGGGATCCCACAGTGCTACAGTAAAAGAGACCATAAAACCCAGCCAAGGCCAGGCTGATACTACACAGTTTTGCTGGTGCAGCAACACAACCCAGGGCTGGAAACATTTGCACCTCAGAGGTGACAGGCAAAACTCTCAACAAGTGCAGCTGCTGATGGGAGAGAGCTTTTATCAGCTCAGTTCGCAGCTCTTAAGGTGGTGGTTTTAACATGTCAGTAGCAACACCTTGGTATAAATTTAGCAATAGCAGCTCTATAGAGCACACAAGCCTTAGGAAAACCTGGGTATTCATGTCCTCTCCCCCTTCACTCTCAGCTACAGCTTCCCTTCCCATCCCCAAACAGATCCTTACTCCTAAGTCTGCATTTCACCTGATCTAAGCATTGACCCACAGATAATACATTTAGGATGTTACAGTGACTGTACAACAAGGAAGCAGCAAAGTATAATGTTGTTAACAAAAAAACGCAATCAAAAAAGGAAGACCATAAACAGAATTTTACAGATACTTCTTACTCCATATCTAGTGTCCTAACAAGCCATAGCACTCCCTGTTTTCTCAAGTAAAAGTAGGAACACTAAAAACTCCCAATCAAGAGTACTGAAAAGTTAAAAAACACCTAGGAAGCCACAGTTGTGGATTTCAGCCTGTTTGCATGCAGCTTTCTTGCCACATATATTTAAAATACACCTAAAATACACTTTTAAATACAAAGCAGAGCTTTAAGATGTGGCTCTTCACACAACCTATTAAAAGAGCATGTCTGTGTAGAAACCCAAACCCCCAACTCATGACTGACACATTGCTGGCCTACATGGGCAGAAGTTTCTCCATGAAAGCAAAAAAAAATTATACTGTGGGATTTTTGGTATTGCTCTCTTTTGTATTAGAATCTGTATGTCTATAACTAGAATATAATTGAATCATAAAGTGTGCCTGGATACTCCAGCTGGACAGAATGTGAATTAATTCATCAATCCGTAACTTCAGGAATCTTGTTGTTACACATTTCCCTTAAATAACAGTAGAATTAACTTAAGAGATAGTTGATGTAGTTGATAGTCCTGCTGATAGTTAAAAAATTTTATGGATGCAACAACCTTAAAGTCATATTTAGCCTTCATCTTGAAAACTCCATCAGTTGCAGGCAGCAAAATTCAGGCTCCAACAGGAAGGTTATGGCAAGAATTATGGAGCTAGTAAAATCAGCCGTGAAAAAAGTCAAACCAAACCCCAAACCAACTAAAGGAAAACCCCATAAACCCACAAAAATCAAGGGGAGAATAAAAAAAAGTGTTTTATCTCTTTCTTAAAATATAATTTTCTGAACATTCTTTATACTGGAGATCAGGAACACTGGGATATTAGTTCTGAAGACCTCAAGTATATCCTGGCTCTACTTGCACTTCTATTTAGCAAAAAAACAACCAGCCAACCAACCAACAAAACACTGTTTATTGCACTGAACTTATGGTTCTTAACCTAGAAGACAGCACCAAGTAGAAAGCATAAATAGCATCCTTTAGACTGCAATTCACAAAACATGTCTATTTATTTTCCCCCTCCCTTTCTTTTACAATGTTTAAACCTTCTGCACAGCTATTACTTCTTCCATCTACCTTGCTGCTGCCTCTGTATTAAACAGAAGCAGTAAGATAGAGTTTTTATGTATTTTTCAGTGATGAGGTCCCAGCCACATACACCACAGGATGTAAGTTTGCAGCTTTGAAAGACTCCAGCCAACCAGTGGGAATGTGGCTTTGGACAAGCCAGACTAATAAAATGTAATGTGACAATAACATTGCCCATAGATAACATTTTATCCATGCTGGCTAGCTGCCACCACATCAAAGAACCGAGGCTCTAATGATGACTACTCCAATGCCACAGTCCTGTAAGAAAAGGAATCATATTTTTCAAACTCCATTGTATTTAACAATTGGTTCATTATGTTAAAGAAGTATTGTCTATGTATACAAGTGTGTCAGTGCATTGAATTATATCCAGTGCACTAAAACATCTGCATTATTGTTTCCAAGGTTATTGCTGCTGAACAGCTTTTACAAAATAAAGAAAAGCAAAAATTTGAGATCTTTCATTAGTCCAACAGATAAAATGGAAAAAAAGCGCATGAAAATAATGGGTAAGATTTCTTTACCAGCTCTATTGATAATATTTTCACTATGTTTATATCCCAGTTAGTACCTGCTTTATGAAAAATTTCATATTCAATATGCTGAAATATGACAGGTACAGCAAGGAGCAATAAAACTCCAAAAGGATCTTTTTGGCACCTAAACATTGATTTTAAGCAAGACCTACCTTTAACAAACTGACTTAAGACAACAAAGTGTTTTTCAATTCTTTTTGAAAAGGTAGCCACCTTTTGGTTCATCCATTTTTGGGCAAGTCTTCCCCCAGCAACAACTGACATGCTCCTTCAGAGTGGCTGAGATACAGCTGCAGTGGCCAGCCTCAAGGACTGGCTCCTTCTCCCATGTGACAGAAAGGAGCTGCTGCTAGCAAATTCAGGCAGGGAATGTTTTTATAAGTCAGTATCAGGTTTATTTTTTTTTTCCTCTCCCCATGAGCTGCTTCACAGTCCTGTATCTTCAAGAAACTGAGATCTTGTCAGCTGTTAAAGACATTGACATTTCCCTTTACTATAAACTCAGGATGTGCAATAACATCAGAAATCTTAGCAATAATCATATCAAAAATCATCACTAGTTCCAGCTATTGCAGTACCATTACACTTTCTGGATAAGAGTTCATATAAATTTGCAGGTTTGTGGGAAGGAGGCAAGAGCCTCTCTCTTCCTTCATTCCCTTAAGGACTAAACCCCTCGATTTTGAGGGAGGCAGAGTCTGGAGCCAGAATGAAGCATAGAGAGCGACACTTCACAGTACGGTGAGACACTGAGGTATCAATATACTTCTCTTGATCACTGCTTGGACAATGGGGGTGCTCACTAATATTGCATACATTTAGACTCGTGATGCCAGGATTGTGTCGGTATACTGCTATTACTAGTGACAGTACTTGCAGAAACTATATCTATTCTTAGTCTACACACATGGCAGAAGTGATGTGCCACTTTCTTTTCTCTAATTAAGCATTTCACAATCCCTTTTGAACTTCATTTTCCCCCACAGCTTGAGAAACACTGCACTAAATCAATTAACAATCCCCAAGGCTCCAGATTTAGGTCTGAAACCAGATTTAGGTTTGAAAGTTCCTTTTAAAATAATCAAAATCTTACTGGTGACCTTTTAATATGCAGTGAAGTACAATGACTTCTATGAAGAAGACAAAAAAACAACCAAAATTAAAATGACACTGGCAGAAGAGAAGAGACAACTTGAAAGAGACTCTTAAAGATAAACTTGCTGAGTAAATCTAAACTTTTGAGAGAAAATTAATGTAAAGTAACCCATGGCTCTACCCAGGGCTGCATTTCTATTAACATGAAATTGTCATATGACAATGCTCTGGTAAATTTTGCTCTCTGTATGAGATTTGTGCTTTGAAAAAACCCACAGCTTTCTTCCTCTCCCCCCTCCACATTTCTTTTTACTGATGTAAATATTCACAGCTGCTAATATAATTCATGCTTAATGATTTCATAGGTAAAAGCAAACAGAGGAAGAGACTGGAGTGTCAAGTTTAATTATAAACTCTTCCTTTCTATAGGAAAGCCTTATTTATCTCCAAGGTTGAGGAAGTTCATCCCCAAACTTAGAGAAATATGGTTTTGGTACAACTTGTGTTAGACACAAGTGTATTTGAATGGGATAAGCCAAAATAGATGTTGTCCCCAAATATCCATCTTGTGCCTCTCATGGAAGCTGCTTCTCCTGCAGCAGGAACAGTGTTACTGTAAATCCACAAAGTATCCAGGTAACCTAAAACCAGCATTGCCTTACCTAAAATAATTTGTGCTGTAAAAAAACCCCAACAGCTAAGATTTATACATAATGGGCACAAATTAAAGCATGCAAGCTTTCACTGAACACAAGAAATAACACCCTCTTATGAAACAGCTATTTCTGGGACAAACAAAGAGAAGAGACAGGATAGACTAGCCAGCATCCTGGTTTACCTGTGCAGTCCTATTATTAACATCTTCTAGAATAATCATCCAGAAGAGTGAAGAAAAAGATAACAGACAGTCAGCACCATTTATTTCTTCCCCAGACTGCATTGCTAAAAAGTCCACAAAAAGATCCCAATGCAAATTCAGACACCAACTCATTTCCATTCCTCCCCTTACATGACAGAAAGACTAAAGCATGAAAGATCAATGCTATACCCAGTTCTTAAAGCCACAATCAAATCTTCATAATAAAAATTAATTTTGGGCAGAGTTTTAATATTGCTAGCACAGATTCATGGAGAAGAGTCTGGGTGCTATTTTTCTAATTTATAATTGAGAAAGATTATGGAATTGAGAGGAAAATCCAAATAAACCCCAAGTATTCTGGAAGAGAATAACTGAATTCAATCAAGCTCGTCTTTCAAGAAGAACAAGATTTAAAATCAGTTCTAATGTGTACAGTCATCAGCCAGTTGCCAGGTTTACTGCAACTTAATTAGTTCCCACCTGATAAGAGTGAGAGGGCCACAAATAAGAGACAGTTTTGCCCTCCTTGTAAAGCAACTTTCCAAGAAAAAAGCACTTGTAAAACCCTGACATCAAATAGTAAATGTCAATAAGTGAGCAGAAAATTCTCTTCACATTCATTGGAAGCAGGCACAGAAGCTAATTCCAAAAGGCACTTAATTATATATTAATTTTTCTGGCACAGAATCTCTCTAACTGAATGAGACTTATTTTACATTATTAAATTTAAAACCACCATTGGTGAATCCAGGTTAACAAACCTATAGAAATGCAGTGGGGAGCCTCAACTTGAAAAGGCTCTGTGCCTCCTGAGTTCCAAGTTGTCAGAAGTCATGCATCAGAAGGGGAGTGTAAAGTTTAATAACATTTGGTGGAAAAAATACTCATGAGGTCTTTTAGGGCCAACACCTGCCTGTACACCACTGTCTATGGTTCTAGTTTCACAGTGACATTTCTTCACTTTGAAAATATTTTACTCTCTCCATTGCTAAGCAAAACATGCATATACACATCAAGTAAATTAGGATAATGTGCAACTGAATATAAATCAGTGCTTCCAAGTATATGCAATAAGCAACCTTAAAAAAACCTCCCATATTTTCCTCTGATTTCTTATACGGTATTTGTACTTCAGTTTTTGGAACAGCCTCAGTACCCTGAAAGATAAACTTGTGTCATGCTGCAGTGATGGGGTTTTGATGTTTCTTTTTAAAGTAATATTATAGTGCTGTTCATTCAAATACTGTTTTTCTTGATGGTAAGAAAGAGAGAGAAGAAACCAGTATGGGAAAGTTCTTAGGATTTTCTGAATATATGTCAAATGGTGACTGAGTGAGCAGATCCCACCAGGGACACAGGCACTGGCTGCAGTGTCTGGTCAGCGGGTAAGTTGTTTCTCTTTTCTGTCTTCCTTCCCCCTCCTCCCCTTTATCATCTCCGACAGCTAGCCATCTGAGGGATGAATCATCTCCTCCACTACAGCTCTTCTACTGAATAGCTGCTTTAAAAGAAACAGATTGAGGAAAAGTTAGCACTAAGTGAATCAAAGGCAGAGCTGTGTGTTCCCAAGTATGTATCACTCTCTATATTTCAAGGTTCATTCCCACATTGCTCCCAACCTTGAAAAAGGTAAATAGGCGTGTTTGTGTGCAAGGACAGGATGCTTCTTTCTCATCTTTCCATGTCAGAAAGGGGAAGGATGAGACTCTCAAACTTCACTCCCTCATTTTCATTTCTCTCTGCACTGGGAGAAGGCTGCTGTTAAGTCTTCTCCCTTTTGGCCTTACTTTCCCTCTTCTTCCTCCTCCTACCCATAAAGTGGCTTGAGGAAGCTTGCAGATAACTTGGCAGGCTGCATTTGAGGAATTTTACCCAATATAATTCAGCAGTGATCTTTCTTGTCTCCTTCAAATCGTACATTATAAAATTAAAAACAAGGTACTAGAAAAGTAAGCTAATATTACAGATAAGGTATGAGGGCTTTTTGAGAGTTACTTTAAGCTTTTTGTAAATTAAACCAAACCATTTGATATTATTTTATTGCTGTTTGAAAGGTGACTTCATAATATTTTTTCAGTTTTGTCCCCACTGTACTTGGTTCATCATGACTAACATGCATCTTTCCCTGAACATAATGTGCAGTGTCTCCCATTCGTTATATAAGAAGAAAAAAGCAAAACATTCTTTAGAAGGCAAAATATTTCTATACTTACTGAAAAATTTCAGCAAATGAAAATGGAAAAGCTTGGCAGGTCAAAAAATTCAACCTGAAAAGTTTGGTTTCACTTGGGAACTCCCTTTTCCTCTAAAGAGGCTTTCAGAATGCTTAAAAATCATACTGCTATGATTTCAGCCACCCTCTAGTACCCTGTTTCTTCAAATTTCACACAGAAATTTCCCAGGCATGTGCCACAAAAGGGTTAACTACAAGTGAAACTCATTGCACTGCATGAAGAAATTACAAACCCATTTCAGTAATACATTTTCAGTGTGAATTCAAATGCTCTCCTCTCCAATAGACCTTTATAATGTACTGAGTCCCCAGACACACCAGGGTCTAGAGCACATTATAAAATGCTTTTCTTCACTCTGAATATTATTTACAAAAATAATAATAATTCTAACCAGGTAACATGCTGCAGGATTTCAAAATGTTAAGGGTAGGCTATTAAACATTAAAGAGGTTGCTTTTCATATTAATACACGGGCCATAAAAACAATCTCAGCCAAGTCCAGAATATATAATATAGCCTTTGTATAATTTGTTTTTTGTTTCCCCCCACCACAATTTCCTAAAAAGAGTTTGTAATTCATAATTTTGAACTTGTTAACTTCTGTACACTGCCTCCAATCTGTCCATGAGGCCATTGCTTTAGAAGTAACCAGATAAACAGAACAACCCCTGAGATTCCTAAACAGAACAACAAAGATCCTCCAGCTCACAGTGCACTACTGCTTAAGTTCCAAAATCTGCACTTGCTGCAGCCATTCAGTATGATTCTACTCCGAATGCAAAGCCCTGACTAGAAATGTGAAGACTTTCCACCAGACATAACAACACTACCACAATTTAACAGTTGAACAAACTAAGGCACAAAAGTGTTAAGTGGGTCACACAAGGAGTAAATGCCTTATTCAAGCAGCTGCTCAGAAAGAAAAAGCAAATTAAGAAACCAGTTAAACACATCAAAAACCTTAAGCAGTAAGAGAGGAAGAGAGTTACACCCCTTATAAAAAATACCTTCTACCTCAGATACATTCAAAGAAAAATGCACATGCATTGAAGTAAACATAAATGCAGAGGAAAAACATGCAGAGAACTTATTCATGAACAGGGCCAGCTGAGCACATGTACACAGGCACTTACTTGATCTATTTCCATTAACTTGGGGAAGGCACCTGGCCATTCAATGGCCACCTTCACTATATCAGCAGGAGGGGGCATTGCGACGCTGCTGTTCTTCGGAGCCAGTAGAACTGGACACTAAATACTGCAGAGAGTCGCTCTCATTCACACCTGCAGGGAGAGGAAAAAAAAAAAAGAAAAAAGAACATTACAGCAGTTCAGGCAGAACTCCAGCACTGCTGCTTCAGTCTCCTGCATTTCCCCTGGCTGGGCAGGTGGATGAAATCGTATGCGTGTATGTATGTGCAGGAGCAGGAGAATGGCACATCTTACAGGAGCAAACACAGGACACAACGCCAAGACATGCTGCACAGCTCGACAGTCTGTTAGAAAGATGGCTGAAGCACTGAAATGTACGGTGAATAATAGGCATGCATTAGATCTAAATAGAAAAACTATTTTTAAATATTATTAAATATGTTGGTGGGGAAAAAATGACAAACTAGAGAAAGCTGCTGTTACAGTGTCACTCCTGGAGTCCCAGGGAATGTGACCAAATCGGTTAATGTTGGCGCTTCAGGAGAAGAGATTGCCCAGGAAGTTATGGCCAGGAAACACTGTTTCTTTTAACTACAGCAATGATCTTCTGGGTGTTCACAAATAGATCACTGCACTATAGCAACCAGTATGTCAGGAAGAAGGCAGAACACACAGCAGTTTCCACATATACATACACACACGCACACACATCCTCACGTCACAGATCCAGAGATACCCACATATAAATACTTCTTTATGGTACATCTCAGACACGTGAATACACAAGAATGTAGTATACATTCACAGTGACATAATCAGCTACATAAAACATCATAATTTTGCAGGAATATTAATATCAACAGGATCTCGTGTCAAATAGTGCAAGCTGTGAACTTCAGGGAAAGAGGAAAGGGGAAGAACCAAATCCTCAGATTTTGCAAAATTGAAGTTCTGTTTCTTCTGATTCATCAACTTACAACAACAACAACAAATGTTCATCAAGAGCTTGTACTGCTTCTCTAGGCTTGCAAACAAACTTCTGCACCCTCTCTCAGCTCAATGGTGGCAGGACATCCTCTCTAGTAGCAAAGCTCTGCCATTCTCAGACACAGAAGCCCCTGCACCCTTCTGCAGATGGGGAGGTTCCTGCTTGCTTTGCCAAGCCCTCCACAACAGCCATGGCATTTCCTGCATGCTCTGCTGAGACCTAGCAAAACACCATCACATATCACAAAACAAGAGAAGCTGTAGAAATCCCCAGCGGCGCAGTCCCACTTCTTCTTAGCAGAAAAAGAAAAGGAAGTGGTGAAAGCATGGAGGCATGTTTGCACATACATCCTTTCAAAGAGTTAAGGCAAGAGAGGAGCTGCCTGAGTATACCAGACATAAAAAGACACAAACAGGTACAGGTTAAAAGAGGCTTTGACTACCTTCAGTTACTCCTTCAACTAACTTGGTCTAATGACCTTTCTTCAACTGCAGCAGAAGCCAGAGCTCAGATCAGTCTGAACAAAATTGTGAAATCAAGCCTTTATTGGGAAATGTTGTACCTTTGTCTCAGACTACTTTTATAAGTGGGAGTTCATCCAGACTTCTGGATGCCTCCATCTTTCCTTTTTTCCTGTGTGCCTCTGGTCTGCTCTGAAAAGACTCAGTCCTCTGACTCTGCAAGTCCTGCTACATTCTATAAAGGGCTCTCAACACATAATATAAAAGCAATTTATGAACTTTAACACTCCAACAATTTATTTCCAACAATGGCAGTTCTGACACCAATAGGATCACACATCACCACAAAGCAAAGCGCAAAGCAGTAAATAAGACAATGGACGGTCTATAAATAAGACTGGATTGCAGGAAGTGCCTTGAAAGACTAAACAACGTGATTAAGAAACACTGTGATATTGTCTACATTTGGTAGATGTTACAGGAATAGAATAAACATAATTAAATAAACATAATTAAACAATGAATAAACATAATTAAATAAACATAAATAAAGATATAAACATAATTAAAGCATGCAGCTGGCTTGCTGGTCATTGAGAAAATCAGACATTTATTTTTGGCTGTCTTCTACCCTGTAGAGCCTTAGCAGATGCAAAGTTCCCACAATTTCTCCCAAAAACATTAAACTCCCACCATTTGCATCTCCAAGCAGTGGTCCTCTTGCTGTGCAGTGCACTGACTCAACCAACCAGCAAAACAAAAAACCAAAAAAAACCAAAAAGTATTTTTGGTCATCTGTTTTTTACCATATTTGAGACAAACAGCTACTCAGAGGTGATACAATATAGGAGAGGGAAGGAGAAGGGAGGTTTCTTGGCAGCAATGAGCTGTTAATCCACCTTGACAGTCAATTGAAACTGAGACCTTGGCACCTTCTGCTCCCACACTCACGGTGATGGAGTTTCCCACCTCCTCAGCAGCGCAGTCCTTGGTACTCTCAGCCTGCCGATGTTTCAGTGTTAAACTGTCTGCAGCGCATAAGTGGGGCTGACTCACCCAGTGCCTGACCAGCAGGCTACTCCCTGCATTCCCTGGCTTGGCACCCCATCCCTGGCAGAAGGGATGATGGAAGCCTCAGCCAGAGCTTGAGTTTGCTGGCCACAACACAAAAAGAGCAGCAGCAGCAGCTCCTGCCAGACAAGCTTGACTGAGGATAGCTTCAGCTGAGTAAGCCTTTATTTTCAACAATTTTATTTTCTCCCATCATGTTTCTTCTACACTTTTGATGAAAAAAAATATCATCTGTAGACCACATATCTAAAGAGATAGAAAGGAGATCTATAAAAACCATAGAATCCACCTATTGCACAGGCAAACAGTTTCTTTTGACTGAGAAATAACTTGTGGCCAGCAAGTTACTACCCTCCAAAGCTCACAATAAATACTGGAGAAGAAACACTGGTTCATGACCATTGGCTGTAAGTACAAAAGTGTAACAACATTACACAGCAATAAATTGCAGAAAACTTCCATTTTCCATGCATATGAGGGCATTAACCCTCATTTTGCTGTTGCAAGTTGTGGGCTGTCTTGACTCACACAGGAAGAAAGGTTTAAGAAAGAAGAGTCAAGTTAATCTGATGATAAGTTAATCAAATTCAGCTATGGAAAATAAGCACTTACATTCCAAAGCAAGGTGCAAGAGAAGTGTGCCACAGCATTCAGCAGACAATTTCACTGTGACTAGTTTTAATGTAGGCAAGCAGAGATCTCCTACATAATTATAATTATTACTATACGTGAAGATATACAGTCATAAAACACAAAGCAAAGTGACAGATCTTTAACTAATACAAATGGATGTACTACCATTTCTCCCACCAGAAGACCAACCCAAAGACAACAATGTGGTCTGAATGCTGAAAAGCATATAAAATCATCACTTTGTTTCTGTTTCTCAGTGGACATCCTAGCCAAATGTGCTGTCGGCTTCTTTCCTAATTTATATTTTTATGAATCCAGTGCAACATACTAAAGATAATTTAGTTTAGTTCTACCTATGTGGCAATGTCAGAAACAAATATTCTTTTTGGGGCTTTTTTTAAGGCCAAAATTGATGTTTAGTTTTCATTTCAAAAGTAGGACTGTAAAGAAAATTCTGCAACCTACAGTGCTGACCATTCAAAATTACCTACTATTTATACGTGGTACGCAGTGTGTTAGACGCTGCCCAGCAAAATAAGGAAGGCACAAATCCTGGTTTTAAATGGTTCCAATTTAATAAGCAATTTTCATTATGGGAATGAAGAACTAGAGCTGTTTTCAGTTGCTTTTTCTTATGCCAGCAGCAAACAGTGAAAAGGATAGGGATGTCGCTGAAGAGTCTAGTTATGGAGTTTTCTCAAGTACAATTCATTTTTCTCTCCCAGTGGGATATGAGAAGCACTGACATGTAAGAGCAACTTTCCAACTAATTTTTACAACATTTATTTTCAAGGCAGAATCTGAAGGCAAGAAGGACGCATGTGCAAGCATGAGGGCATGAAGGGGGGGAGGGTGTCAGAGGAAAAGGAAGGCAAATTCCCATTGTTTTCCTTAACACATGCAAGGAGATCTAACCTGGAGGCTGTTCAAGCAACTTACATGTTCAACAGCACACTATTTTATAATTTTAGGGGGAAAAAGCCATCACCAAAGCATGTCTACCACTTGAACATACTTTCTTCCACCAATATGATTTTGCAGAACTATGACAGATTATCCCAATAAAGTGTCAATTTTGCAATTTATTGTTATTACCACATACAGTACATCTATGCATTTCAACCACACTGTGAAGGAGTTCCTGTGGTCTTTTAAGTCAGCGTAATAAACATCCAAGTTGGAAATCAAAGTATGTTAAATTTAATGTAAAAATGCATCAGCACAGATATGCAAGCTCTCAAATGAATCCTTCAGAGCCAGGCAGGTAAATCAGCATATGTCAGTAAAAAATATTGGTTGAATAGGTTGAATTTTCCCCTTCAACCTGTGCACTGCATGTGGAAAGCAGGATTTTATTCACGTACTAAATTAGTTCTCGGTGGAACTCTTTTTTTTTTTCAAACTTGTTTTGCAATTTCATTGGCACTTTCCATACAAAGATCTCAAAGTACTTTAAATAAAGTTATCAGAGCACATCTCTCAAGAAATAAATTCTATTCTTACTCAACAAGAAGAAAAATGCAAGGCTAATAGGAGCTATGTGACTTGCAGCTCTACTAGTAAATGTAAACAGCAGCATAGAATAGCTTATTTCTTCTTTTACACAGAAGAAGTAATATTCAAAGAGCAGGCCAGCTCATTTCATGAACAGTTCAAGTGAGAAAATTAATGATTAGAAAGCAACTGAAGGAATGCCACGTGCACTTGAGAATTTAATGAAACAAAGCATGTGTTTCTCCTGCCTGGACAAAAGGCAGCATATACAGCACCTGGAGCTAGCACAGATCCTGGCAACTTGACACAGGCAGGTTTTTGCAAGGCATTTCTTGAAGGTGATTGGAAAGCAGGGCAGCGAGGGCAATACGGCCAAGCAGGATGCGGAGGGTGCTGGCAGGGAGCTGAGCTGAGCCCTGGCCGGGCCCACCAGCAGGAGGAGAGGCACAGCTCCCTCTGCTCAGCACCTTATGTAAGGAACCACTTCTTGTCAAACCTCATCAGCTTCCTCCGCTCCGCGCCTGCCGCCCCAGCAAAGAGAAACTAAGTGGCAAGTTCAGCTGGAAGGTCCCTCGGGGACCAAGTCTGATTAACGATTTTAGAAAGATAATCCAACGCTGGATTAATATCCCTCAAGAGAGTTATTTTTGGAGTTAAACTGCATGACTGAACAGCTGAGTCTAAGGAGCTGTAAACATGCTCTACCATCTCTGAAAGAAATGAAAACAGGGCAGAGAAGCCAGGGGGCTGGATGTACACTTTGTGTACGTAAAAAGGCTTTCATGCTGCTTCTTTCCTTCTTAGGCATTCAGTGTTATTCACCCTGAACCAGACAGGAGGCAAAGGCCCATCAGACCCATGCCAATAAAATCTGAAGATGTTTTGACACAAATGGAAGATAAAGCTGCACAGATGCTATGAGCTGTACTCTAGTAAGGGAGGGAAAAACGGCAGCAGTCTCAAAAAGCAGTCAACCCGGGTAGGGGTGCCACCCCTCTGCTGCAGCCACCAATGCTGCAGGAACACCTCACCCCCCTCAACTCACTTCCATGGTTCAGAGCAGTCCGTCAGCTTCCAAACAGGAACATTTCTTTGATTCTGAACCCTAAGTCTGCTGATCTATAAAGCATCATTAGACCAGGAATGAAATATTTAGTATTATGTTAAAATGAGCTTTGGACCCTTCGGGTTTAAATACATCACCCCTCCTCTCCAAAATACGTGGAGACCTAGAATTGGAGGAGATTTTAGTATTATGGGTGTCAAATGTACAGAATGGAATAGTTTTTGCCACTGGTAAAGCTGCCCAGGAAAGACAGCTAACATTTGTGTGGTTATCACCTATCTCATTGCCAGCATACCCATTACCTTTCTTCGCAATTTCATTCCAAGTATTTTCTCTATCCACAGTCATCTTGTTCCTCTTCTGGGGAAGCATTTTATGTGGTTGAGGTTTCACTATGTTTGACAGGCCAGGTCACTTTCAAATTTTTCAAAACTGGAGAGCAAAAAAGGCTTTAAAGGGTGCTTCAAAAGAAAAGGTGGAAGAAAACACAATAGATTGGATGTACTCAGAATATGAGCAAGAAGGCTGTCTGGTCTTGCTTTTAAAGCACATATTGAAGCATATCAGAAAAATTCAGGTACTTCTTTATCATAAACTCCCCCACTTCTAGGAAGATCATTCTTCTTTTACTAAGGAACTTCTAGTTACATGTCTGTAATTCGTAATAGGACAAAAACTTAGCTTTGATTATCCAAGTTTCTATTTCAAACTTTGTGGCAATTTAATTAACTCACATTTAACATACAGTCAGATAAAGATGTTTGTTCACTAAATATGTTAATATCGGAGCTCTTCAAACTCAAGACCAGGAAAATATCAAACTCAAGTATTCAAAAGACACTTCCAATTAATTAATTAGTTAACTAATTAATTTAAGACATCATAAAAAGCCTAGACAAAACCAAAATGTACTACCACAACCACCACCAATAGCAATCCAGCAGTCAAAGATCTAAGGCTTCACAAAACAATCGTGATTTTTCAACCATGCTTAGTACCTGCTTAGCATACAAAATATAAAGACCATGGCAGGAATCTAGTACAGAAACAAAACAAAATGCTGCTTTGAATACAAATTATTACTTAATTTATCTAAACTTTTCACAGTTTGTCAGGGCTTGCCTTCTTCATTTGGGGTTGTTTCTCATCATTTGGCTTGACTCCAGATGTTTCTAAACTGAAGCAAATAGTAAAAAAAAAATCCCTTAAAATCCAGTTAAATGTAGTTTTCCCACCTTTCAGGGTAGTCTCACATAACCTGTGAGGTAGAAAGGAAGTAATGGGGAAAAGGTAAGACCTCAATTTCAACCAGTGGTCCTACTGTTCCCAAAGAGTTGTAAATTAAAAATCAAAATTCTCAGCATAAGAAAGTTGGACGGCAGAAAAAAGGACATTGACACTGTAAAATAACAAAATAAAGCAATGCAAAACATTACAGCCCAAAAGGATGGAGGTAATTATTTTTGGTGTTTGGGGGAAGGGGAGCAGGTAAAGGGGTGGTGCTTTTTAATGTTTAAACTAAGCACATTCCAAAGGAGTCCCATAAAACTGAGAATTGAATAAGTTTGTTACAGGCTGGTTGAAAACAAGCTGAAAAGATACAGCAGAAGTTCATCAAAAATGCTGTGAATTTTGAATAAAATTCAATTAAGGGTAAAAAATAAGAAAAAGACCACAGTCCTCTTTTCTACAACTAGCATGATCTGGCTATGCTACCTCATACTTTTCCTGGCATTTGGATAAATCAGGGGGCTAAAAGGACATAAAAAAGAGCACCTTGAGTCAAGATGATAGTACAGCAGAAGCTGAATCAAAACAAGGATGACTGGCTATATCCCAAAGGAGATAACAGATACAAGAAGATAAGCTCAAAGTTGGGGAAAACCCTAAACTTCCTGCTGGAAGGAAGATGAAGCAGCAGTATAAAAAAACAAAGAGAATTTGTTACCCTATCATTGTTCATGATATATCCAGAGGAACTATGGATCCAATGGAACTGCAAGGAAGTTAGCAGCCAAATGGGGGAAGAGAGAGCAACAGAGATGTATAAATGCTAAAGGAAACAACCAAGTTAACTGACAGCACAGACAGGATGTTGAAGGTTGAAATAAACTGCATTATTTTCTAATGTAAGCATTCTGCATAGAAAAATCCTATGGAAAAGAGTAAAATTGATATTCCACAGTGCATAAGCAGAGGATAATGCTCATCACAAGTAAGAAAAGCAGCAAAAGAAAGGGTAGATACCACTTGTGAGTCTAAGGAGGGCACAAAAATTTTGAAGACACCAGCCTTTTTTCAGGCACTAACACAGCTCTTCAGAGATGTGCAGTTATGAGTGCCCCAATATAATAAGAATCATAAAGCTACTAGAAGTCATGCAAAGGAGGGCTGTGAAGAAGATGAAGGATCTAGAAGGGAATTCATATGAGGAGCAGCTGAGGTCACTTGGCTTGCTCAGCCTGGAGGAAACCTCACTGCAGTCAGCAGCTTCCTCATGAAGGAAAGCAGAAGGACAGGCACTGATCTCTTCCCTCTGGAGACCAGTGACATGACCCAAGAGAATGGCATGAAGCTGTCAGGGGAGAGTTAGGTTAGATATTAGGAATAGGTTTTTCACCCAGAGAGTGGTTGGGCACTGAAATACACTCTCAAGGGAAGTGGTTCCAGCACAAAACCTGCCTGAGTTCAAGAAGTGCTTGAGCAGCTCTCTTGGGCACACGGTGTGACTCTTTGTGTGTTCTGTGCAGGGCCAGGAGTTGGACTCAGTGATGCCCATGGGTCCCTTCCAACTCAGAACCTTTTATGATGCCATAAAAGATAACAAAAAACAAGAGAAGGAAAGAAACCACCTATCAGTAATCTTGCAGCAGAAAGCAGCCCCATGTACAGAGGTGTTTCTCTTATAATTAATGCAGTCAGTGCATCAAAACATCTAACAGTCAAAATGCCTGTCCTAGGGTGACATTATGATGCTTGTATCCCCATTCGTGTGTGCTATGCTGGATATGTTCTGTGCCTTTAAGACGGACTCTGAAGAGCAAATGTTTTGTTTGGGTTTTGCTATCAGTCTCTCC
>VYXF01002428.1:1274839-1297250 GCA_013397295.1 Polioptila caerulea
GCTGCCCCAGCGCCGGAGGAGTGATAACAGCGCGACCACCCCCGAGAGAGAGAGAGAGAGACTGTCTGAATTGTCATCTTTTTCAGAGCAGTGGAAGAGTGGTGTCACCTGGTATTGTTCATTTTGTGTGCTGGGGGGTGCTGTGCCTGTTAAATAAACAGGTTCTTTCCACTTCTCTCCGAGGAATTTTTCTCGAACAGGCTGGGGGGAGGGGCCGTGTGGGTTTGCTTTCTGGAGAGGCTCCCTTTGGAGATTCTCTCCCAAATTTGCCCTGAACAAGGACAATGCCCCATGTTTTTCTGACTTCCCAGCACTTTACAGTCTCTGAATCCACCCCTTCAGGCCCCTAGCTCTCTCTCAGTTCACTCTTATAGTCACAAAGAATAAATTGTCCTTAACAGTTGTGCACTTCCCAGCGCTGGCTCTCTGAAGGACATTCAGCAAAACTAGACAGCATATGGAAAAAACAGTGATGACCACTCAGGAAAAAAATGCATGGTTAATATTAGAGACTTTGCCTATAGCTAACATTTGTGGAATAACTTGAGCTATTCTGAATTAAATAGAATGTCAAGACTAAGCCAGAGTTTCAATGGACATCATAAAACCCACTCAGGAAACAGAAATACTAAAGAATGAACATAAACACAGCCACATCCCAACACAACAACTGTGCATATGCCCATCCTTGATGCTGGTGCCACCCTGCTTTACTGAACGCTGCTCAGTTGGTGTACCTGCAGGCAAGGAATCCGTGTTCTGGGGACATCCCAAGGAGATATCACCCTCCTTTTCAATACTGACACATACCTTGGGGCCTTTGTTTATAATTCTAGATCAAGAGGAGCTTGCATACCTGAACAATCATTTCAATTATACAGTCAGGTTAACCATAAGATCACTGTAAGGTAAGATACAAGCAAAAGGATGCTAAAGAACACAAGAACAGGGCAAACTCCAGGTTCACACTGCCAGAACACGGACTGTGTTTTGGAGGGCTTCAAGAAAGCTTTAGGAAAAAATCTGACTGCAAGATATTAGCAGTGCCAACACTGCTCACCCAGCCCATTTCCAGCAGAGATTTGTCCTGCATAAAGCTTGGTAAACTGCATTAAATGTGACACTTAGTAATAGAAGATACAGTACAGGTATTTCAACATCCCTTCCTCATTTCTCTCCTGTAAAACTGCGAGCAGCAATGACCCTGTTTGAGCAGGGCAGTTGGACCAAATGACTTCCAGGAGTCCCTTCCAGCCTCAACCATTCTGTGATTCTCTAAGTACACTGATAGATTGTCTCTAAGCACTCTTGAAGTCATAGCCTGCCCATCTGTGTTCCAATAATGTGTCTATTCTACTTAAGCGTACAGACCATGACCAAAAAGACCTGCTTTTGTAGCAGGTTGCCTTATATACCAAAATAAGATTCTTGCAACACACTAATACCAGCTGTCGGTTACAACTTAGGAACAACAGTCTCCATAACTCTTCCCATCTGGCATCCAAGAGCAGTCATTCAGAGCAGTCAAACATCCTAGGCTTCCAGAACTTGAACTAAAATTTTAAAGATCAAGTTGGAACTTTACTTTTGACAAGAAAACTGCCATAAACTGTGTTTGTGTCACAGACTAATACGTGACATTCAAGCACTCCGTACAATTTGTGGTCACCCCATAATTTTACTGCACTCTTCGTTCAACATTAAAATCTGCATGGCTCAGAAAAAGAGGAAAGAATGATGCAAACATCATCCTTTATTGATTTGAGTCATAAACTCTAGGGAGTAATGCAATTTAAGCACCAGACAACAGTTGAAAAGCTTACTGTCTCTCCCTTTTAGCAGAGACAGCAAGACAGGTAGTGAGTTCACTCAGAAATTACAACCCACATGTGAACTTAAACCTCCATTGAATCGAATTTATGTTATTATACTGGGCTAATAACAGAAAAAGGGGGTGGGAGAGTGGAAGAGGGAGAGGATAGCCACTGCAGTTGAAGCTCAGTGATACACAGGTGTTATCACTATCTATTATCTTACTATTAGAAAAAAACATGGGAACACTTTAGTGAAGAAACTTGACTCATCTAGTAAATAGACAAAATTTGCTTCATTTTCAGGTAAAAAAAAATCACTATCAATTAAAAAGTTACTTCTTAGTAGTACATATGATCTGTTTCTCCAGGTATCTTCTATTTCAAAAGGAACTGTAATTTCAAAGGTTCTCTAAGACTCCTGAGATGACTAGAGCTAATACTGCGTCAAAGTTGATGACAGCACAGCTGTGTTTCCCCATTGCCATGCTCCGGTTGAAGCTCCTGCTCCTGCCTCACTGGGAACATACAGAGTTATGCCAAGAATGAGCAAAACACTCACTATTTCCAAAGTGACTAATCAGTGGACTGAGTACTTAACCTCCCCACAATGCATGCATCCAGACAAGCAAAAAGCACTGAGGACTGAACTGTGCCAACCACATTATTCAGCGAGACGACTCGTGGCAGTTTTCTTCCCAGGAGCCAGAACATCGATTGTCACCGACGATGCTGCAACTCAATCAACTTCTATCAAAACATCCATTCAAAATGAACCAGCACATGCTTTACTCTATTATACCCCCAAAAAATAACAGCATCTCAAATATGTAAGGCCAACTTGGTTCCACACAGGAGTTATTGCCCAGTATTTTACCTGCTAAGAACTTACAATTTCTAACAGCAGAATAGGGAGACACTGGCAGCAACAGGCAAAACGATAACATGCTTTTGCTGAAAAATAGCATGCATACCTCTAACTTATTATGTAGCCAAACAAAAAAACCCGGATCCTCATAAGTACTTAATGTTAAAAATATTGTAATACATATACATCATCCTGAGCTACCATCCTTAGGTTCACTGATAAAATAATATTTTTCTGCTCCAAAAAGCTCTCTGAATGGCAAACTCCAATTCTACAGCAGATCTGATGTCTACTTCACCAATGTCACAGCTTTGCCAGCCTCTCCCCAGTGCCAGCACTGGCATTTGTCCAGCATACCACTTCAGAGAGATGGGAGTGTCTAAAAAGTAACCCACAAAACAAAAACAAAGACAGATTTTCAGACAGATTACCCCCTTGAATGTGTTCACCACTTGCTCACTCAAGCATCAGGACCACAACAAGCAATTTGTAAGGCCAAAGAGGAAAACAGGAATACAACCTGCTCATTTTAAAATTTTTCACCTATGCAAAGTTCATGGCATACAGCTGAGATTCAATTCCACAGAGAAGAATGATGTAAAAGTATGCAATTACTAAGTTCATAACAGTATGTCTCATTAATTCAATGAGCTGCTTTATAATTGTAACAGACATTAAAAGATTAAAGCATTTGGATTAACTCCAAGCACATTTTCAGTGCTCTGATGATTGCCAGAGCCTGTATCTTCAGAAATACAGAATAACACCCCTTCACCAAGTACCCTATGAGAGAAATCATTGTTTATCCTTCTTGCTTTCAGATTTCAGTGCGCTCAAATTAAATTTTCCCATTGCACTTGAGGGCGAGGGGTGGCAAATCTGTTCAGGTAACTGTCTGCTTCAGTTTAACATGTTAGAACTGTTTCCAAATAAAGCTGTCAACTGTAGTTGACCATTTTGAACTTCCTGGAGGGCTAACACCTGGCTGGAAAGTCCTTTGTGTGCAAACAGCAAGAGGGAAAGAAAGCCAAACACATAACTCTGTGGCACCTTTCGTCTATAATTCAGTAGTAATTTAACATCATTAGATCTCTGCTGTTCGAGCAGCAAGGGTGATTTAGGTATCAATCACTTTTTTAAAAAATGTACTCCTCTTCCTGCTCTTCAGTAAAGTATTTCTACTCTGCTGTGGAGACTAAAGTACAGTTTTACAAGTTTGGCAGCATAGCAACAACAGCAAGTACAAACCCTTACCCACTCTCAATTTTTTACAAAATTAAGCAATATTCACAGGTTGTACTGAAAGTACAAGATTTCCAAAAAGCTACAGTGCACATCTCTACTGAAAGAATACTACATTTTCTTCTCATTGATAAAGTCCTTGAGCTGCATTCTCAGAATCACAGACAGAACCCATCAGATGATGTTAATCTGGAGTAATGAGTGTGATCAGGAAAGAGATGTGCCATTTCCAAAGCTTACAGTAAAGCTGTGAAAAGTAAGCAGACTCCCCATCTCTGAAGACCAGGACTTGAATTCCATTTTCCTCTTCTCCTAACAAGGGATTTTTGGCAGTTCTGTCAGAGCTGGATGCGACTTCCTTCTATCTTGCCTGGAAGATATATGTAGAGCTCACAATGACATGTTCTCCACAATATGCAGTTCCTAACTGCTTCTTCTTGATCCGGGCATGCAAAACCTCTTAAGAGTGTACATGAGGAATGAAGGAAAATACGCTTTTGAAGACATTTGGAAGTTTCCTTTTCACCTGTTTCATTCTCCAAACTTTGGAGCAGACTCCTACAGGCCCCACCATCTTTACAAGCTCATTTGTCAGCGTGTTAAGGAAGTAGATTTATTTTAGCCTCATCTCTTGCCTTGTTGGTCTCCCACACTATTCCAACAATTTTGATTAGGACTGAGGAGGGGGCTGGAAAGATTACACTAACTCTAATTGAAGCCCTTGAGAAAAATTCTGAAGCAGAAGTGTCTATAGGTAAATATGCTACAATAGTGTTCAGGACAAATTCTAATGTCCCATATAAACAAGTCAGAAAAATGCATTCTAGCATTTGCAAAACAAACCTCTTGACACACAAAAGCCCCAGATTCTCATTTGACCTTGATGTCCTTGAGCGAGTGTAATCATTAGCAGCTAGTGTAAGAGACAGACCACAAAAAAATAAAATTTAAAAAACCACCTGCAAATAGACCCTATATCTTCCAAGTTTATTCTCCAAAGCACTAATTAAAGAGGACTGTCTACCACCTGTAGCAATCACACTGTTTAAATGAACAGTGAGTTCTGCTTCAAAGACAAAAATGCTAAACTTGGAAGCAAGAACACTTGTGTTTAATTTTCCTTTATTCAAAGACTTGGTGTGTGGTCATGTACTTGCCCTTTGGTTTTCTGTGTCTCCAAACACCAAGTATAAGATGGAGCACCACACTTCCTCAGAGCAGTTCAGAGGCATTTAGAGGCTAGAGGAGATTGTACCTAAATCATGTTGAGAGATTACCCAGAATGGCCAGCTGCCTTATTTATTCATGTGATTGGCAGACTACTCCCACAATCTTCCTGTATTTCACACTTCTCAGCCCTCAAGGCCCTGAAAGTAGAGACTGGCTTACCTATTTCTTGTACTGAGTCCTTAGACTCAATACAGCACCTTCCACTAAAACCAGAGAGGTAGAAGTGAAGATGCAGCTTTGGAGTCTGCTGGAAATGATCTGTGCTCTTTTAGAGCATTTCAGAGCAGTTATTGATCAGACAGGGTTTCTCACAAGGATCCCAGATAAGCACTCTGGGAGGGGAGAGAAAGGAGCAAACCTTTGGCTATATTTATTTTCCACTATGTTTTAATTAACTTACTCTTCCAAATTAAAAGATTCCTTACCAAGACAAAATGACAAATACACTTCTAGGTGTACTACATATTTTAAACCAAATCAACAAGGGAAACTATTTTCCCAGGCAAAACAAAAGCATTATTTTCATTTAAGCCAAGACTGAAAGAGCACAGAGAATATGCTGTAGGGACCAAGTCTGAAATCTCATTGCCATTTTTCTTTATATATAAAGCTGTTTTTCCTTATGGTAAGCATCCCCAAGGCACGCACAAATGTCTGTGGAGCCAATCAAAATGCAAATATTGTGAAACAGCCCAGCAAGGAACTACTGTTTGCCTCCTTACCACATTCTTCCTTTTACTCAGGTTTTCATCATTTAATACAAGTGACTTTGCCAAACACTGTGTGCTTTCGTTTTAGAGCCCTGAAAGTTTAAGCTGCTCTCTACTCAGAAATAATCTGTCATCTGTTTCATTGGTTCAGCCATTCCTGGCAACTGCCTCGCTTTCAGCACACCCGTGACAGAAAGAGTCCCCGGTCCTGTCACAGTTACCTCTTTCTGGACCCAGATAATCTCTGTAGTTTTACACAATGGGTTAAATACGTGGCTGGTGGCTACCCTACTCTCTTTCCTTTCCTTTTAAAAATTTTGTTGCTGAAGTGGAAATACAGATGTTAAAAGAGACAGGCACATGACAAAAAATGCTCTCCTCTTGCTATGAAGATGGATTACGTGACAGCAAGACGAAAAATCCCACAGCTATGAAGGATGCCAATTTTCTCAGGAACTGTTTTGTCTCTAACTAAAGATCAAACTGAACTACTGCCAGTAAATTGAGGAGGCGCCTGTTTTAAAAGTTCCTTCCCTGAATCTGTTACTATTTCCCCTGGTTCATTAACCAACCTTATTTAAGAAAGAAGAATCCTATCTTAAAAGGAAGAAGGCAGCAAGACAGCTTTCCATGCCACCAGCCAAGTTACCTGTACTATTTATTGCTGTTTTCTGTTAGGAGAAACTTAACCATGCCAAAGGTTGGCAGTTTCCTCTAGCAGCTGAGAAGTAAAAAGCCTTGTTGAGCACATTTTCCTTTTGAGCTGCCACATATGTCATGATGTATTCACCACACAGCTATTAGGCTGTGTGTGAGAAGGAAAGACTACAAGTCTCTGCTGGCCCTCTAAATTTTCAAGTTTCCAAGAATATATTACATTTCTATACAGATAACAAAGATAGTAATGATACCCCTAAAAAGTATTTTCAAGAACTTTTAAATTAAATGTTACCTAAGGCATGATTTGACCTTGATCTGCTTTTAGATTTTTTTTAATTATTGGCTAATAATATGTGCATTAAAGGTCACTGGAGACAAAAAGCATTTGTATTTAAGATCCTATTTTTGCTTTTGCATGACTTTAAAGTGATGACAGTTTTAAGACCCACTAGAGTAAGCATAGATTAGACTTTAATGTGCTTTCCTAGCTTTTAGTACATAAAATTTTCACATGATCAACTCTTAGAAAGAATAGCAACTGTCAGGAGTTTTACCATCTTCTTCTAAACAAAGATGAAGAGGGGAAATATTTATTTATTTTTAAACAGGACATTCATTCATACAAGAAATCTAAGCACAATACATTTAACCTAGACTGTACAATTCATCTCTCTCACCTTAGACTTTTTTTTTTCTGCTTTTCTTTTCTGACAGTGTTCTATTTCCCTTTACATGACCCATTCTTTAAGCCATCTTCCACTTCCTCAAAGAGATTACATTCACACACACAAACCAACCATTTTTTTCTAAGTAGAGATTTTGTACCAAGTGCTGAACTTTCATCTCAGCCAAAGTACATCCCAACTGAGATGCAACAGAGACATTTCAACCCTCATCAAAATCTCTCTGCACTTTTCAGGTTTTTTAAGCACAGGGAAGCAAGACTGTCACTGCTAATTTGGGAAATCCAGAAGTGTACATTGATATTTCATTCTTCCTGTATTTTTTTAAAACGCCAGATCGAAACAGCCTATGCTCTGCAGAAGCCAATTACTGTAGCTTTTGTGAAGGTTAAGAGTTCAAAAAAGAAAGCTGGTTTCTTCATTTAGCAGCTTCTTTCAACAATAGTAATAAAGAGACACTGAAGGGAGAGCGGATGTGTAGGTATGGCAGCAAGGGGGATGAGGGGATGGGTCAAAAATTCTTTAATTCCCTTATTTATTACTCTCTCTCCTTCACCAGGTTCTGACCTTACCCTCTTCAGGGGACGCTGTCCCAAATGCTAACAACCAGCAATGAGAAAAAGCTGGAAGAAAAAGACATTTCCTGCTGTCTTCCTCAACACTCACAGAGCAAATAGTCCCCAAAGCACACTTCACCCTGCAGCCTTTGGGAAAACATGTCCCAGACAAGACACAAGACATAACCATGCAAATTATAGCTCTTTCTCAAGCTTGCAGGCTCACTATGCCTTCTTTCAAAATCCCCTTCCTGCTGACAGATATAAATCAAGCAAGCAAACTCACTCAGTGAAATCAAAACTTCACATGGACACAAAAGGCTTATTTTTTTTTTTAATATTAACTTTGCACATGAGTGTAAGCGCCAAAAGTAATGCACCAAGTACTATCTTGCATTGGTTTTTCTAATCAAAATACACGGTAACCACAAAAGGAAATGCTTCCAGACCAGTAATGAAGAGACTGATTCATGTACCCCAGAGAACAAGTGTTGAACAATGTACACTCAGTAAGGTTTCAGCTTTATCCCTTATTAAAATAAAACCACGTGTCTGATCTTTAACCCGCTTTGATTTATTAATGTTCTTGCTTTTCTAGATTATGAAAGTAAGTATGAACAGAGTAGTTAGAAGAAAACAATCCATCACAAAACCCTTATACACCAAATGTTAGAATTGCCATCTATCTTTCTTCCTCTTGCAAAAATGTAGATTTATAGATTTGAAGGACTAGGTGGGAATTCCAGTTTGAAAGTCACAAAAGTAGGCCTAAGCAAACAATAAAATACTACACCCCAAATGTAACAAGCTCAGCTACTGTACATAAACATCAGTTGGTCATCTGTCAATCAACTAAAAAGCCACATGCATTTGAAAAATATTAAAATATCAGCAAGAAAAAAAAGGATGAGTCCTTTGAAAAGGCCAGAGATTTATTAATTCCAAGTTGTGCATAAATAAATTATCAAATCCAAGGAACAACTGTGTGGCTTTACATCTCAATATCTTATGTTCCAGACACTTTACCGACCAGAATTTTTCACTAGAATACAAATCTGGACTAAAATCACAATGCAGAACAAGGTTTTATCCTTTTAGTTGTGCCCCATTGCAGAAGATATTTGTTCAAATTTTAAAGTGTGTCACATTTTCCATGGGGGATCCAGGAAACTCCCAGCACAAAAACAATGAACAGGATGTTGCAGGTCAGGATAGAGCTACACTCACTGAATGAGAACATTTAAGGAAGGGGAGTGGGGACTTTGCACAGTCTTTTATTACTCAGCATCCTCTTGGTTCCAGCCCTATACAGGATTTGGTTTTGGGTGATAAGCAAAGTTTGCAGGCAGATCTTGCCTGGCCATAGCTATCTCTTGGTTTTATAAGAATTCAGTGCCTCAGACAATTTTATGGGACACACAACTATGAAAAAGCTGTGACAGCTTCAGCCAGTCCACCCCAATTCATGCTTTTGGACCATCTGTGAACCTATCATGAGCATGTCTGTCAGCCAACCTGAACAGAGGACAGGTCTGTAAATCTGGGGTTGTTTTTAACATTCCTCCTAATTAAACTGTCACAGCTCAGTATTATTCTTGTAAGTTTGATCTGTTACTACATTGTAACTATCCTGCGGCTGGAAATACCTGGAGCATTAATATTCCCACAGGAATAGAGTAGCTACACAGAATGCAAGAGCAATACCTGTACGCTGGAGTTTCCTGTGTCCACAAGAGTGCTCCTCACTGGATCCTATATAGGAAGGCCTCTGCACAGTACTTCAGTTAGATCAAAGTTTATGCAACTTCCAGAAACACCTCCTGATAAACCCCATGCTCCCACTCTTGTCGGAGTCTGTGTAATGACAGATGCTGTGAGACCATGGGACAGACTATAGCTCTCATCCTTCCCCAAGCCATGCTGGCTGTAAGATGAAGAAATCACTGAGAACTCCAGTTCTTTAAGCAACTGCTAAGATTCAAAAAACAGTGGCATTTCTTGAACACCAGTAAGCTCCTGAACACTGCTCTTGCTTTAGTAAAGTTGTCACCTTTGTTTCACAACAATGAAGCCCCAAAAAGCTTTTTGCAGCAGCAGCATGGATTTTTAGCTTCCCTATTTCAGACCTGGTTTTATTCATCAGACTTTCCACATAGCAATCTTAGAAAAGCAATTATAATGCAATACTTTTAGCATCAAATTGAGAGGCCTAATTTGTGGCTACAGCTGTGGTCTGTTATCTGTACTTCAGCACTCCAATTCAGCACAACACAAACTCCATAACTATTCAAACTTCAGCATGCTTCTACACCACAACAGCAATTAATTTGCTTCTTCCACCCTCTGCCAATAAAATAAAACTGCAACATACCACAATCTGGAAATAAAACAAATTCAGTCCCAACCCTACCTAATCTCTCTATCATTTAAAGAAAACTCCTGCAACTTCAGCATTTAAGAAGTTGGACTTTTGTCAGAATTTTTTTTCATTTACATGCTTACTTTTAAAGGTTACTTATAAATCTGGCACAGTAACTTCACATTAGCACCTAAACTAAAACATTAGCTAAACTTTTTACAGGGATTAGGAAAAAAAACTCTTGCCTCATCAAAAGAAAAATAGAACTTGCTGAAATGTTTTCAGCTTGAACTGAAAAACAAATAAATAAACAAACAAAAAAGGAAATAAATAAAAAATCCAAGCAAATCTCCACCCAAAAACTATTGTACTACAAATAATTTAAGATTAAATTACAGTTTCAAAGACAATTAAAAATAAAAAATATCCTATAAATCTGTGAAAGGGGGTTTATTTGATAATGCTGTCATTAGGTAAGCTAGGGTCATTAAAGCCCTTTCCCAATAACATAGTAATTGGCTTTTCATATCAAGAAAAAAGTATTCTTCCTTTCATTTGCAAAGAAAACTCTAACAGTAAAATAATATGCATCAGATGGAATAAATCTTCCTTATTATATCATAAACACAAACCTCACTTCAAAGTAAAGATGATATTAGACTTGAAATGAGCAAGTTTTTAATCAAAAAAGAAACTCAAAGCCACTGTGACTTTATTTGAACTTTTATTTACTAAGTTTACACAGCTCCATTCTATCCTTTTGGAAGCAAGTATAGCGCATATTAGTTCTCTTAGGTTCCCTACTGGAGCATAGGGTAAAATCACTTTGATATTCCCCTTAGCAATAAGAGTAGCAAATCAGTCAGGAGTCTAAGAAGAAACACATCACTTCCAAAATAAAACTGCATTTCATAAAGTAATTAAACATCCTGTTCATATGGCACAGCTATACCTCTCAAGAAGCTCTGTGATTTGAGAATGACCTCGGAATACAAGCTATGCAAAAGGCAAAAGCCCAAATATGGCACATATTCCCTCATAAAAGACACACTGCATTGTGAAGCATTAAGGTATGCCCTCCCAATAAGCTGGACCTTTATGAGTTTTTCTGAAGCTCAATCAAAGAGTAAATGTAGCTGCAGTAACCTTCAAAATTAAAATTTTAAGTTTTCCTAAATGCCTGTTTTAAATCAATTGTGACCTTCTGTAAGAGGTGTATTCTAAAAGCACTTTAACCCCTATAAAGTTTGCTACACCCAGTATCTATATACAAATCAAGAACTACTTTTCTCAGCTGGTATTTGTTGTCTTCACTACTAAGGTGACTATTAATTCTTGCTGTTAAAAAAAAAAAAGATAGGCATTGTTTAATTAATCCGTTTTACATGTTAATTTTAAATGAACTACTGCTAAATGCACACAGTTGCACCAGTGCAAATTCACATGGGTAACAAGGAAAAAACATTTCTCATTGGAGACTTAAAAAAAATAAAAACAAACACAAAAAAATCCATCACAAAAAAAACCCCCACCACCAGCCTTCCAGAAACAAGTCTTAGATCATAGCTTTAATACATAACAAAAGATGAGATTGAGAGACAATAATTTTATTGCACATTATAAAATGTCTTCGTGTTTTACAGACCATATGTTATTGGCTTACTCCTTCCCATACACAAGAGCCTTCTTCTTTCTTTTACTTTTCCATTATGTTTTTCTCTCTGCATCTATCAGCTATGCTTTTCTGTCAGACAGATACAGACCTAAGCAAGTTCAAAGCATGTGTTCTCTAACTTGAATTTAGCTTTCACGTCTGCTGCTTGCACTCGATGACAGAAAACACTTTTTTGCAACTTAAATTGTTTGCCTTCTTCAGCTACAGCAATTAGACTAATGAGAGTTACTACCCCTCCAAACAAGCTTTTTTTTTTAATGCAGTCATTTAGCCTGACAGGCTTGCCAAGCTGATGAGAAGGGCATTAAAATAAAGCTGCTGGGGGAGGGGAAGCTCACATCAGCATAGTTCTCCCACAGCATAGTTCTGGAACTATGTTCTGACTTGGACAGTTTAACCCACTCTTTGGTGGGTTAAGAAATGTCTGGATGGCCAGGCCCAGAAAGTGGTGGGGAATGGTGCTGCATCCAGTTGGCAACCAGTGGTGTCCCTCAGGGAACTGTGTTGGGCCCAGTCTGGTATAGTATCATCATTGATGGCCTGGATGAGGGGGTCGAGTCTACCATTAGCAAATTTGGAGATGACACCACGCTGGGGGTGGGGAGAGTGTCAACCTGCTGGAGGGTAGGAGTGCTCTCAGAGAAACCTGAAGAGGCTGGATAGATGGGTCGAATCCAACAATAGGAAGGTTTACCAAGACCAGGACCAACAGACCTATCTCAACTTGCCTACATCCTTTTGGATGCCATTCCTTCCATCCAGCCTGTCAACCTCACTACATAGCTTGGTGTCATCAGCAAACTTGCTGTATACACTGAATTTCATGGTCATTGTCACTGACAAAGGTGTTCAACAATGCTGGTCCCAATAACGAACCCTGAGGAATGCCACTCATCACTGCTCTCCACTTGGACATTGAGCTGTTCACCACAGCTTTCTGATTGTGACTTTGCCCACAAGTCATTAGCCACAAGTTGGTCAATCAATCAAACCCAGTTAGAGACAAGGATACCGTGCTGGACAGTGTCAAGTGTCTGCGCAAGTCCAGATAGATTTGACATAATTTGCTCTTCCCTCAGCAAATTTGTCAGGCACAAATTGCCCTTAGTGAAGCCGTGCTGGCTCTTATCAATCAGCTCCTTACTTTCCATGTGCCTTAGCACAATTTCCAAGAGGATCTGCCCCATGATCTTGCCAGGCATAAAGATGAGATTTAGGGGATGGTACTTCCCAAGGTCTTCCTATTTCCCTTTTTTTCCCAAACCCATAACACCTGTCAAAGCAGGTCCAGAGGAGGGCCACAAAGATGATCAGAGGGATGAAGCACCTCTCCTTAGAGAGTTGGGTCTGATCCCCTCAGAAAAGAGAAGGCTCTGTGAAGATCCTAGAGCAGCCTTCCAGTACTTAAAGGGGGCCAACAAGAAAGATGAGGAAGGCATATTTTGATAAGACAAGGAGTAATGGCTTTAAACTGAAAGAGGGTAGGTCTAGGTTAGACATTAGGAAAGATATCCTTGAGTAGTGAGACACTAGAACAGGTGTCCCAGAGACGCTGTGGATGCCCCATTGCTAGCAGTGTTCAAAGCCAGTTTGGGCAAGGCCTTGAGCAGCCTGGAGTAGTATAAGGTGTACCTGCCCATGGCAGGGGGATTGGAACTTGATTGTCTTCATGGTCCTTTCCAACCCCAACTATTCTATGATTCATGAGCTCAGGCTTTTAGAATAGCATCAAAAGTGGATATTTGCAATAAAGCCACAGAAGCTGTTTCACTGATAACTTTTAGTGACCCCAAAATCCTTCACAAGGATGTCCTGAAACTTTCCAGTTTACATATTATTGGCATATACTATTAGGTGTGCAAATATGTATCATTACTCACTACAAAAAAGTATTGTGATTCATCTATGGGCTTCTACTCACTGCAGCAAGGGCCAGTTTGCACAGCATTCTAGTACTCTACTCCCCTCCACAAAATTACTCATCCAAGATTGTACATGATATAAACTGATGTAAGAAGTGCAGCTGTGGGGCAGAGGTTCAAGGCAAGACTTCAGCCAAGGTGAAGATTCATCTTGCTTTGATAGGTTATCTATATTTTGACAAAACATGAAGGACCTCACACACCCTCGAGTTCTGCCACATAGGAGGAGAAAAACAAACTGACAAGCGCATCATTTGCTTGCATAAAACTTTGCCACGTGCCCATGATACATTCCTGTTCTGCAGAACAAGGTGCAGATTATCTGCATAAATTATCCACTGATAAGACCTTCACACCAAGGTCACACAGAAAGTCAATGTCAGGGCTTAAAGTAGAAAATGAATGCAAATTTCTTTGCTGTTGGTTTCCATGAGGGAAGGATTCTGCCATTTAACTCCTAGATTCAAGACTAGTGCTACAGCTGGAAGAGCAGCTTCTTACATACAAAGAAAGGAACCAAGAGAGATACAAAAGGAGAGCAATGACCTACTGAAATGTGCAAAATCTTAATTTCTTTAAGATATCGCATACATTCTGAAGATGACTAAGAATTTTATTCATGAAAAAAATCAACCTCAAATAACTGAAAAGAACATTCAGCGTGGGAGGTTCTTTTGCAAAAATTAAATAGCAATTGTGATGAAATAGTATCTTCTACCAAGTTACCAAAGAATTTACATCTTGCTCATACTCTTACCTAACTGTAGAACCAGGAACCAAATTGTTATCTCAAGATGTAGCATTATTTCAAAAATGTGGGTGGGAGAGCAGGAAGTAAAAGTCAGGGTTATTTTAAAAACAATCTTAGGGCAAGATTTTTATTTCAGACCTATCCAACAGAGTTAACCTCCACTTCACATCAGCTGCAGATGTCTACAGAGCTAATTTTAGCAATATTTCAAAAATGCTGGCTAAGTGCAGAGGATGTTTGATCTACTTATATTCAAACTAATATACCCACAGCTGATGCCTCCTGGCTTAAAATCTGGTACTTCAAAAATGCTGCTAGAAGGTGACAAGAAAGGCTACTAGCACAAACCAGTATTTGCTAAGTATGCTTTTTATATTCTTTCCTTCTCCCTCACCTGTGCTATATTCACAGCAATGTGATTCTAATAAGCAAAGCTATAAGTTTCTACCTTTAAGATGTACCATCTAAAAGTTTTGTGAACATCAGCAGGTAAATAGACATCCAACTCCCAATTCTATCATTAGAATGTGTGCATTTTAAGAATCTTAATTTCCAAAGCTGTTGATAACTTTTGGACTCAGTGATCCTTGTGGGTCCCTTTCAACTTATAATATTCTCTGATTAAATCTGTGATTACTTTGCTCAAACCCAAAGGAAAAAGAAGACTTAGCTATGTCCTGGTTTCCCTTTAAAAATGTACAAAATCAATTCTCCTGTTTAAAAGGTCATTAAAAAGCATTAAAACAATCCATTTGTTCAGTTGAAGAGATCAAACACTGACTGACTCCATTAGTTTAGGACAATGTGCTATTATGTTTCAAAGTCACATGTAGCACATATCAAATGAAACGTCAGAGAAGCAAGGCATTTAAATGCATATTTGACATACTTTTTGCATCTCAGTACATTTCACTTCTCAATGAAGCTGTGGGTGGGAGAGAAAAAGGTTGGTTTCTTATAGATATGAGTGTAAAGGCATCATTTGGCAATTTAAATCATCAGATGTTACAACTGCCCACTGCTAGATGCTGCCACGTACAGGAAAAACATGTACCAGAGATCACCATTCTGCATATTCAGAAGGAACACTTACAATCATTGTCTGTCTCCTCAGACAGCAGCATTATACAGCCCTCATACAGCAATGCCAACATGAGTAATTCATCATTAAACTTTCGAGCCATTCATTGATATTTATGCATAACAATATTTACTATTCTCAAGAACCCCATTTCACTGGACTTATATCCAGTCTGAAACAATTTAAAAAAAAAAAAAAAAAAAAAAGCAGTGTATTTTAAAAGGTCCAAAGCCCCTGCTGCCATTTTGCATATCAAATTCTACAATGTTAGCTACTGATCAGCCGGAGCAACGTTTCTCTCACATTTTGTCTCCATTTCTGTAAAAGATACAAAACCCCTTCTTTAACATCTGTTTGTATACACTCCTCATCTTAGGCTCCACAAAAGACAGAGCAACATTTTATCTCACACAAAGATACTAAGCCAGATTCATCAAAAGCAGATGTAGATGCCTGAACTCTGTGTAACATTAAAGGAACAGTTTGTTTGTGTCTGACATAATATCACAGAAAAATAACTATACTCATGGGTAAAGTTCCTGTAAATAATTCATTTTCCCCAATTCAACCCTCACCTTGGCAGAAATGAACAAAGCCAAACTTCAGATTTCCATTTGGATGTTAATCAAATACCACCACAGCCATTGCTTAGCATTTCTCATATGGAGAGGTCTTTCAGGATATAAAATCATTACTGACAACTTGCAAATGAGGCATGTGAGAATTAGAAGGGTAGAATGAGTAAGTGGAGAGACAGGGCTGGTCAACCTCAGAATGTTAGTGCACAAGATGTAAAAACTTTGAATGTACCCTGGACTGGCTGATATTGACTTCTGCTTGTTTGAACATTCCTCCAATTTGCTTACAAGAAAAAATGAGAGTAAACACACAAAGAGATTACTAAAAGCAGGGTAAAAAGATTACATTAAACTTCAACAGAAATTTGAGTAAAATTTAAATGCCTTTAATTTGATTTAATGTACTTAACTAAGGAAGTAAAGAAACTAAAACTAAAGCCACTTAAATTCTACCTAATGTCCTTGTATAGGAGTACTATATAATTTAATCCATTTTCAAAGCATATCTTAGTCTGGATTAATTCTTCCAAGAGCTCCTATGTAGACAAATCCTCAGCATATGCTAAATGCATAGGCAGCTTTCTTGAAGAAGATAAACTATCTTATACTATCTTATACTTAACATAAATGACTGAGATTACTGATAAGTTGCTAGTGACCTATAAATTCCCTGATAACACACCAACACCCCACTTACATACACTTAAGTAACAGAATTCAGATAAACTGAAGATCAGATTCAATGTTTCCTATCTACTGGAAATCAAATATTTATTTTTGAGCTTAAAAAAAAAAGATGCAAAGTCTCAACCAGATTTCTCAGTTTTACTGTCCCTTAAATCCAAAGGCAAGATTTCATATTGACATCTGATCTTTTATCTACTACTTTCAAGATTGATACTTGTTTACAGATGGGATGATACATCTTGTTAAATTTAATTTCAAGTAGATTTCTTAACTTCAGAGAAATAAAATGTGCCTCCCTCACCAAATTTGAGGTTCAATTATGTCAACCTTGCAGAAGGTTTTTGGCAGACATTAAGAAGTGGGCTGACTCTTCTGTGGGCAAAGCTTCCTCATGTATATAAGAGTCATATCTACAACCCTTTACCAAGACAATTGAGTTCACCCTGTATTAAAGGCAGACAGCAGCTTACAAACTTATTTGTGAAAGGCAAGACTCTGGCCTGCAGTTTTGAACAACAGGCAGTGAACAACTACAGCTGGAAATGTACTTTTCCTTAACTCATCTTCCCACAACATCCACCACTCCACAGCAAAGCACAGAAGCTGTCCTGTAGGCCAGGTCCTGCATGCAGCTCACTGGCAAACACTGCACTTGAGCCACCCACTACCTTTCAGTGAGGTGGGCCTCAAAAGGAGCCAGCACCAGCAGCCACAGCTGAGATGAGACCTGAAACTCAAGCAAAGAAGTTGTACCAGGCTTCATCGCAGGTCACCCAGATAGGAAAACAGAAAACTGGCTTGCTCAATCAAAGGGGGAAAATGGGTCAGTGGCCAAAGGTGGAGGCAAAGGCAAGGAGGTTCAGCCATTAAAAGTGGCAGGAACTAATGCACAGCAAGCTGGTATTTGAAGCCTTGGTCTTGTTGTGAGAAACCAACATTCCCAATATGGTCAATTAATGAAAATAAAATATTTACTTTGATAAGTTGTGGAAGTTTGTACAGAAGACTATAAAAGCATGTTTCCACTAAGATTTTAGCTTAAGTTAGTTAAATTAAGAACCCACCCCTTTTCATAGTTAATTCAAGGATACAGATGAAACAAGAAATGCATCTCCTCCCACTCCTATCACCAGCCTCCAGAGAAAAATATTTAAATAGCAAAGACTTGTAATCTAGAACAGAGAGCAGTATTCTCTGAAGTATCATCTAATTTAAATAAGTTTCTCTCATTAACTTAAAGGCATTCTAAGGAATGCCTTCATCAGTGCTTTGTTATTTATGTGCTGTTTCACACTACATCTTCCCAACGTTAGTATACACATTTCTATAGACACAGATATGTAATTGTATGGTATTCAGTCAAATCATGTATTTGAAATTGTAAATTTATTCTTAATAGCAATAAAATATTCTGTAGCTATTTAGTTGCTTTTTTTTTTTTTGCTGCAGCTCCATTAACTGAGTACTCTACACTGTTTGCAGAGTCAGAGAATTCCTGAATAATTTTAACTTCATACATGCAAATAATCTCTTTCCTTCTAAATTCTTATATGTGTCATTATTACAGAACTAAATGCTTGACTACTCTTTGTGAATTAATTCTCAGAGTGCCTCTCTCAGACAGCAATACTAGGCAGAATTACCTACTAAATCAACAAAAAACTAGTAGGCAATCACCAGCTTTAGAAGCACACAAAAAGAAGAGAATATAGGAGCAAAATCAGCATTCAAATAGATCCATGATAATTTAAATTTACTCAACTTTGGGAGCAAGAAACAAAATTCAGGATCTTCTGCTGTGACATGATCCCAAATCTCAGTTGTTCTTGTGAGAATTACTTTGGATTGGAAAGGTCAAAAAGATACAACTTCTCACCAAACATGCAAGCAACATAAATGTGACATGAAAAGCATTCATCCTACGCCTATTAAATGTACCTGGGAACAAAATGTGGCATGAAACAAGGAAAGGCATATGCAACTTAACTGAATATGTGCAAGATGATAACCCAGAGAAATGGATTCTTTTATTCCATCATATACCTGGAATGACTACTAAAACTGTGGTGAAACACAGATGGACAAGTCACAGAGATCATGGAGTGAATACAGTATAACGTGGAGCAGATGCAACTGGGAATGCTCACAGCACAAAATACAAAGCATTTGCAAATACTTGTGTCACACCAGAAGGTAGAAGATGAATTACATTGCCATTGAAACAGCAAAATAGTCTCTCTTTCCTGATGCGACTTCTTTGATTAAGATTAGCTTGGAGAATATTCACTCCCTGACCAAAAGAGATGGCATTTGAAACAGACTCCTACAGGGTTCCAACAGTGTATGTAGTGAGGAAATACAGAAAGTTCACATGGAATTAAATAGCCATTAGCACAGGTGGCCTGACAAGGCACAGATGCCTCTTAAAGCCTTTGGCTGGATCTTCACCTAAAGATAGTCCTAAGCTCGAGCCATACTGTGATTTCACCTTGAATCTATGAGATGAGGCCATCACCTTTGGAGGCTACACCAGTAGAAGAAAACTCCTGTGTGGAGGACAGATGGGCTCAGCTTCCCACAGGCCAACCAAGATGTGACCATGCTATACACTGCCACACAGCTTGGCTGCAGTTGTAGTGCCCTAATAAGTTCCCAGTTCAGTGTGGATTGATATTCCTCCCCATAATCTTTTTACAACAATTTTGCCAACAGAGGCTCCAGCACAAGAAAAAGTATCCAGCAACAGCAAACTAATTAGAAAGCAGCAGAAATGCTTAGTAATGCCTATATTCAGAGCTATATAGAAGATAAGGGTAAGGAGATCAATCAGTTCAACAACAACAACTATCTTGAAGGGGCAAGGTTTATCCACCCTGACCCAGCTGGCTTCACAGCTATCATGAGCTAGGTAATGTAAGGTGCCATCCAGCACCATTGTAATGGTAACATATCTTGAACTTCAGTAGCATAATCAATGAGAAAAAAAACCTAAAAACACACACCAAACAAAAAACAAACAAACAAATAAACAAAAGAAACAAAAACTCACAAACAAAAACCCCAACCAAAATACATTCCCCAAAACTATCATGACCAAAAAAACCCCAAATAAACATGAAAAAATCTACCTGTAAGATACCTAATTCCAGTGCTAGACTGCACTGTGTAATTGCTGCTTTGCAAGGTGGATGAAAAATAGGGACATGCAATATATAAGACATGTCTATGAGATTGTGTAAAAAAAGGCTATTATGTGGTTATAAATTATTTGATTTGGTATTTATTAAGTATCTGTAAAGTGCTCAGTACTATTCAAATTACAAAGAAAATTGTCTTTTGCTTTAAGAAACCGACAATCTAAATGACAAAAGGGAATAGACAACATACAGCAAGAAGCCAGTGATGAATGAAGAATATTTTGATTGTGTTTTGGATTTGGTTGCTTCCTGTCAGCACCTCTGAGCTAGAGTTCTTACTACAGATTTGCTGACAACTAGGCAAGTGTGGTGGAAAAGAATTTGGTAAGGCATTTCAGACATAGAAGTAGCAGAGAGAAAGTCAAAGTCATGATGAAACAAAATCCAACAAGCCTAGAATCACTATTAGTACTGTGAGAAGAAGCATGAAGGATGCCTTAAATAGCCTGAAAAAAGTGTATGATGAGGATAGAAAACTAAAGGAACCTGGTACTTAGAATATAAACTCAAGACAGAACTGCTGTAAGACATTACAGCTGAAGCTGCTGTAATGGTAGAAAGATCAAAACAACCCTGCATTACAAAACTTTTAGAACAACCAACACAGCTATTCAGGAGACTCATCTGATGATGAAGGAATTCAGTATCAGCTGTTTAGAGTAATACAAATAGTTATGCAGCTAGGAAAACAAAAATTATTCATTTTTTATGGCGAACCTCTCAGCCTTGGGACTAAGTTCATTACTAGAGGTCCAACATGTCACATTACTTTATAGTTTGTGAGAGAACTAGCCAAGACTTCCTTTGGCAGTGTAAAAGCAGTGCTGTCACAGATGGACTTCACACAAATGGGGTTTAGTTTTATTAATAAAAGTCTTTTTCCCCCCTACTCTGAAATTCTCCATCTATACCAGCTTTCTCCCTTTCTCATCACTTAGTAACATAAGAGAAAATAAGACATTGTTTATTTGTTTTCTTTTCTTGATAGGAGAATAGTTTTCCTCCAGTTTGGTGGTACTCCAAGTGAAAAGGACAGCAGATACATTCTTGGCAACTGCACATGATGGCATTTTTTTTGTTTGTTTTTCCATAAAACACTTCACTATGCCAGCTTTCTGAGTAACCTCAGAAATAACATACTTTTCTGACAGATGACAGCAGAGTGGAGTTAATAAACAAATCAGACCCATATGAAAGTGTGATGCATATGCAATGTCACAACTCCAAAGAATAAGGTGGTACATATCTACCAAAGAGGCCATCACTACACAGATTCACAGAATATTGAGTTGGAAGGGACCCACAAGGATCATCATGTCCAACTCTCAATTATACATAAGCCTTCAAATGAAAATTGCTTCCCAGACTTTTGCAAAGCTTTTTCCAGCTCGTCAGCACTTAAAAGTTGCCATAAAACTCTTCTAGCCACAGAAGAAACCCCCTTATAATGAAACCTAAAGGTCTAGCATGAAGCTAAGTTGAACAGAACCATTCCCTCACAGCACCTCATACACAAAGAGGTATCACATGGCTCCATTGAAACCACATAAAAAACAAACACAGTTTGAAAAGTTTCAGGAAAGTTCAGTTCTCAGGCCTTTCTTTTTGCATTTAAAAAACAAACAAAAAAAAAAATCTAGAAAGATGCAAGAAAGCATAAAAATCTGTTATAGTAGCAACACTGTTACTGTAGAATGTACAAACCACTGTTTCCTCCTAAATCTCGCTATAGTACAAAAGATTGGTAACACGCACTCCTGCGGAACAGTGTGCACTAAGGACAGAAGGATTTGATAGCTACCCTGCTTCAAGCACCAGTACAGCAAGGGGTTTAAGGCAGGCAGCAGGAGTGCTCTCAGTCAGTGTGTGTAACAGATCACGCTGCTAAAGGATTTTCACCCTGAGACCTTGCAGGCACGCACTCGAAGCCAGGAGCTGCTGCTGGCACTGCCAACCAGAACAGACATCAATGACAAATGGGTGTCAAATCCAGAACCAGCAAACTTCAAGACACACTGCACAGAAAAAAGTTTATAAACAAAACCCCTTGCTGCTTCCCCCTTCTGTCTCCCATGTCGGCGGCTTCAGGTCCACCTTTAGGGGATGAAGGGGATTACTGCAGAAAGCCGAAGAGACTGGCAGTGTGACAGGGCTAGGAATAGGAAGTCTAACAGACATGGGAGACCTGCCTCAGTGACTGACTCAGCTTCTGACCCATTTACAGAACTTGGCCAAACTGCTTTTTGGTGCTGCTGCTCCTCTCCCATACTCTGTATGATCTTATTCTGTATGATCTTATCCAATTAGACCAATATCTGCAAGGCAGTGACTGCCTCTTGTTAACTTTGGTGAAAAACAGCCTCTAGGCTTGAATAATATGCTAGTTAAAAAAAAAAAAAA
>VYXF01002428.1:1297281-1315584 GCA_013397295.1 Polioptila caerulea
AAAAAAAAAAAGGTGGGACGGGGGACTGATTTGCTGATTTTACTAGGATCTGCCATGCCAAGAATAAAATCTTCTTTTCACTTAAATAATGAAGAGTACCCACACAGTAAAACCTGTTAATATTATCTAAAAATATGTACAGCTGGAAGAGTGGCATGTTGCTCTCATTCACAAGTTTGCTTCATCTTTACTGACGCCTACGATCTCCCCTATAGGTCTATTTACAGAGACATTTCTTCCAGAGGCCAAGTTTTCCATTCATGTCCTTTCTTCCCCCTTCTCTCCTGATATATCCCTTCCCTCTAGCAGAGCCCTTCAGTCACATTAGGCAAAGCATTTGTGGTGTGGCAAGGGGAACAATTCCAAGCCTCTGGAAGCAAAATAAAATAAGATGAATAAAAAGAAAAAATTTATTTTTAACCTGGATGGGTTCCCAGACTGAGCTTATTCCCCACCACAACAGGTGTATCAACACACCTGGGGAAGAAACTGAGCAAACCAAGCTTCAACTCTTGCTGCCCTAACTACTGCTGACAAAGTCAAATGTATACATTAGTAGGATAAGAACATTTTAAAAATATTAATATTGGAGTGGGGGTTCTTACACAGGGGAAATCTTTAAACATCATAAAATGGACTTAATACATATTCCTTATGTTGTTCACAGTTTCCTTTGCCAGTTTGGCTAATTATACGATATTTAAGTTTAAACATATGTTGCCTCCCTTGCAGTGAATCCTCTCCTCCTACATGATACAGCAGTGAAGTCATCTTGCTGACTTCAAGTTGAATCCTGCACCCTCTTCAAGCAGGTGGGCATTTTTAGCTTATCTGGAAGGCAGTCCAGGTCTGGGAGCACAGCGATTCTCATTGCAAAAATCTACCAAGAGCTTGACCACGACAAATATCCTGAAAAACATCTTCCAGATGCTCTGTGTATCAGAACTAGCATAACTTCAGCCATCCTGGACATATGGTTCATAAAACATGTAGGAGATGCTCAGGATGCATCTGCACTGGAGTGAAAGGTGTACCAGCAGATAGAGACTTAATCTCCTTCCTTCCACACCATCACCAATTGACTTTAAGACTTTGGCCTTTTTTTGTTAAAGTCAAGACACATAAGAAATAAGAAGATTCCAAATGTAAGGAAGTGGCAAAAGACTAAGCAAAAAAAATGTATCTAGGAGGGGAAAAAAATCCTGCAGCCCTCTACGAATTTCCATGTGCTGCAGACAGGAAAATCTCTTTCAGTTAGTGAGTTCCACATTACAACAGCCTTTAGTAAGCAGAGTACAACACAATAGCTGTGTTTCATTAGCTTAGCACAGCAGAGTATAGTATTTAAGGGGAATAGACAGCAGCTGAAAATAATTGCATTAAATTAACATTAACCCACAAACCCAGGAGAGACATATAATATTCAGGACTGTTACAGAAGTGGTAACCCAGAATTAATGTCTGTAAAAGATGAACAATGTTGCTCTAACTGGAATTCAAAATCCTAAAGGAAGAAAGTTCACCTCAAATAGTGTTCCCTGAGGTGGGGGGAAGGAAAGAAAAGAAAGCATGGCCTAGTTAAAAATATCAGTAGGTAGGAACACAAACTGTAAAATGATGTGGTTCCCAAAGGACTGACATTTTTTATGGTTAATACACGCATTCCCACACATTCCTTCTCAAAAAGGACTTGGAAAGTAAATCTATTTTTAAGATCTGTAAATAAGATGGACATGTGAGAATTTAAACACTTAGGGCAGAAAAGACAAAACCTCAGAGACTAAAGCAAGAAAAGCAGCTGCGACTGGAGTGGACTAAAACACAACCAAGAGTGACAGCTATATTTCAATTGGTGAATGTACATTACAACAGTCCATGAGTCTTGATAATGCAAGGACTTACAGTAGAAGAGTATCACCAAAAAAGGTCCTTAATTAATCTAAAGTGTTATAATGGGGAGACACATAAACTGAAGGGACCATGCTGTGCTCAAACTGAAGATGAAATTTATGCTAAACATGGAGAGGGGAAGTAATTATTTTTAAAAATTGAGATACACTGACTTACAGCACCTACTCATTTCATCTACGAGCAGGTATAAGAAGAAAGTCATGGCACTATTGGCCAGGAGGAAAAACAAGACCTTCAAGTTCTTTCTCCCAGCACCAACTAGAAAAGTCAGCCTGGTCAGGCCCTTGGTTAGCTTCAGGTCAAAAAGAACTAATCCATCAACTGAGGCCTGAGGAAAGTTATAGCAGAAGCTACTATCAGACCAGCTCTAAGACCTCATCTGGTACCTCGATAACCCCTGACCATCTGAATTTACACGGCTCCTACAACCGGAGATAAATTCTACCTCATGAGCAAGCCAGCATTTGGAAACAATTAACATCCTATTTTCATTAACCATCATGTTCTTCCTTTCTACATCCCTGCGAATTTAAAATGTTTATAAAAAGACAAAAACCAACCTGTGGACTTTACAGCTGCAGTAAAACTTAAGATACATGAGTTTGTGCTTCAGGATGCTTTAAAGCTTCAAACACCTGCCTATCAAACACAAAATTAATTTGTAATCCATCCTTACTGGGCAGTGAAAATTTCTTTTTAGTTGAGCTCTTCATTACAGCAGGATTTTATAACTGTTCCTCTGTATTTTCTACCACCTGCACAGCACTCTCCTATTTGGACACACAGTACCTTTTTCTTTGTAGGTCCCCTTGATTAGCAACACTCTTTCATCAGCAGAATAGGGCTGTCTAAAAGTGAGTTCTTACCAGTGTTTTTATTTAGGCACTTTGATGAAATTGCTAGAGCAGCCTGAATCTTGCTTATCTGGAGGTTTCTACAACTACTCTGACAATGAGGCTTTGTGTAAAGTCACATTCTGCAAGTTTCCGAGTAGAAGTCAGGTAAGTTAAGATATGACAATCTCATTTTAGTACAAGTTTTGCCTTTCAGAACTTTCATTTCATTTTTCCTCAAAAAAGCAGAAGATAATTTTCTCTTATATTTGTCTAACCAAAGAGAGCAAAGATCTTCCATGTGAGCAGCAGGACTAAGGCAAACGATCTGAATTCCTGGCGCAGGTTTCTAGCTGTTTAATAAGGTTTACCCCAGAACCTTTCCCTTAGAATTTCTGCTCTGCCCAGTTTCCTACTTTCAAAAACCTGTCTGAACTTTGCATCTTTGGGACCTCTATTGCTCCATGGACTTGGCTTAAGTGAGCTGACAATTCTGAGTAGAAAAGGAGAAAAGAGACACTGTACCAAAATAAAACTTCAGAAGGGGACAGGAATGACCCAGCTCTTTCAAGCAGCAGATCTGCTTGCTCTCCAATCTAATGCAACATCTTGCCAGCAGAAATCAATCCTGAAGTTTTGGCTTAGCATGCTGGAAACACCAGTTATATCCAAGGTTCTCTTTTATATGTGATTTCAGCTAATATTTTCATCTCATTGCACAAGATTTCCTTTCAGCCCTAGCAAAACACAGCATTTTTGATCAACATTATCATCAAGTATCTTTTCAAATAAATAACTGAAGTTAAAAAACTCTATAGCTGTTGCTCTTCACTCTTACACTTCCATCAGTTATTTGCATAGTCATTCCCACTCCCATTTAATCATTCTGTTCATGATTGTCTAAGTCTACATCGAAAATGAGAACAGCAAATCAAACTAAGCACTTGGCAGGCATGTACTGGTGAGATCACAGCAAGATCCTGGAATAGCACAGGCACTCTCATATGGAAAAGGCTTGTGGAGTTCCCATGCAGTTCAAGTAACCATCATCTGACTCAATGAGCAATACTGAGATGGACACAGCCCTCTGCGGAAACCGGCTGTTAACTGGGTGAACACCCAGGAAGGTGGCAGAACAGGCATCCAAAGCTTCACAACTAATGTGTCACATTATGTGATCTAGCCATATTACTGCATTAATAAAACCAGCACAGATCAGATCAGATTTTTAATCTAACCACAAAATGAAGCTCAGAGGTAAAAAGTCAGAAGCAAGAATACAAAGTCCCCATTAAAAGGTAAGCCTGAATACACAGAGAGGGTTTCATTTCTCTGACTTTCAGTTCTCTGGCTAAATAAAATACAATGTTTCATGAGGTAGAAAAACAAGGTATTGTTTGAAAAAGGTATACTTGGCCCAAGGAGAATCACAAAAGAACTACTTAAAATGTGTTTGTGATTCATCATGGTTCAGTAACTCCTCATGAATGCTAATGTGTTTCAGAGAGATAGAAAGGCTTGTGCAGGTGTGACAGAAACAATTAGTCAGTTATTAGTAAGTGCTGGCTTCACTGGCAGCCACGCTGCTGGAGCTCCACATTACCTGTAGGTCTGCCAGTAACTCTCCACATGCTGCTAACATTTAGAACTGCCAAACAGGCAGGACAACAAGTTATATCTGCAAACACTCATTTATCTCCCCTCATTTTGCCTGCCTCCATGACCAAATTTGCAGTTAAAGTAAAATGCTACATGCTTAAGACAGCGTGGCTCCTCTTCAGGAGTAAGTGTAAGGAAAGAACCTAAGTTTATCCACAAGCCCATAAACTGGTCTACATGCTAACTCACTGCATTTTCTCTCTTAGACCTTCTAAAAAGGTGCTTATATCAGAAATAGTACACCTACATGGATCTACCTATATGGAGCAGAACAGACAGCTTTGTTTAAATTTAAACTTTACCTTGCTTTAGTATAACTACTTCCTCCACCAGTATCTTCATAGCTGGTAATAAAACTTTATTCTCTTTTAACACACTAGAGATCCTCTCATTTCCACAGGCCTTGCAACAACATCTAAGAGAAAATTTTCAAATGTGTTGCCTATTACCCTGATATCTGGCATCCTTTCCTACAGCAGAAGTCAGAACAACATGGAGGACTGTTTAATTTAATTTCCTCTCAGCTTTTAAGAAAATACGCTGAGATGCCTTATTTACAAATTATGTTCAACGCTTAAATGGTGACCCTCCAACAGATACTTGGGAAACAAACCCCAACATTTTCTGAGAGCAGCAGTACAATCCCAGTACAATCCAAGCAATTATGCTCCAATAGCAAGCCAGAGATGTGTTCACAGCAGCAAAGAGCAGCCTGGCTTTGACTCTGTGCCTCACTACACACCTGAGACACCCAACTGCTCCAGCATAATGTTCATCCTTACTATGAGACAGACACCACAACTTTTGTAGCCTAGTGAATCTCTGAAATGAACAGCGAATAATTCACTAGTGGCTGAATTTATTAGCTATACAAAATTATCAGGGTCAAAGGCCAGTGAAACGAGATGAAAACCATTAAGCGAGCAGACTTCAGATTCTTATGATAAAGAACACAGCCATATGCCTGTGTCCTTTATCCAACCACAGTTCCAATTAAATTCACAGGAACTCAGTTTTCATCTGGTTTAGTGGCTAATTTCTTAATATTCACTACCACTAAAATAATAAGCATAGACCCTGCTGTGCTGTTATACTGCAGGTTTGCACACATGCATGTGTGTGCATGGATATAAAAGCCAAATATTTTGATTAAAAGAATGCTTCCTGAGTGCAGATTACAATCTCTTGTTGTCTAAATAGCAGAAATCTTCATAGGAAGGCTTTCCAAGCTGTTCAGAAAGTAGAAGTAGCTATTATAGAAGCATAGCTGCAGCTGCACACGATGGGTGCTTCCCACCCAGCTAATCTAACTTGTGCATTTGTTTTCTCCATCATTATTCATATCTGTACCACAGAAAAGAATATGACCCATATCTGTCTTGGTTCCTCAATTAACAGGAGTAAAAGTTAAGTTCATACTTAATTGTAATTTACTGAGAATCTTTCCTGTCTTCACACCCACCCACCCACCTTAAAGGACCCAGAATAATCTAGGATTGGCCTTAAAAGCTCAAGAGCTTCCTTACTCCCACTGCAGCCTTATGGTAGACAACCTGTAATGCTGTCTGCTGAGGACTCAAACAGGCTCTGCAACAGCAGTCAGAAAGGATGGAGAAGGAAGAAATAAAAAGAAAAGGAATGAGAAAGCCCATTCTGAAGCAGCCAGCCAGTTTGTACACCTGCTGACCTGCAGGACAATCCAAGGTGCGACTTGGGCTTCACCATACTTCCCAGAGGATTCAATGTTGTTTGCAGTCCTGCCCTGCCACCAGCTAGTGATCCTGCATACAGCTGGGCAATATAGTATATGAAAATAAGCATATGTTAGAGCTGTGGAGGACTGAGGAATATTTATCTAATGAATGTACCATTGTGTTCCTCTCCTCTTCAGTCAGTTTTAAGTTATGAACAATGGTTCAGCATAATCAGCCTCAGTTTCCATATGCCTGACAAAGTAAGCTCATGTGACTTTGTGTAGGGGAACCCCCCAAAATTACATATCACATAGATTTAAATTACTAAACTGAAATGCTGGACATCAAAAATTCCCTCTTTCAGTCTTATCTTCCAAAAAAGACAGGACCTAAATAAACTTAGCAATACCTTCCCCTCCCCTTTTGGGGCCAGCTAATGCTTTCCCCTTCTGCTTGTTTTATTTCTCTTTTCTCCTGCTTCATTCAAACTTATTCTGTCATCATCAAAACCTTCAAAGAACTTGAATGTTTTTTCTGCCATTTCATTGCAATGCCAAGTTCTGCCTTTCACTGCCAGTCTTGGTATCCTCTCTTCCCTCCAGTAGCCCGTCTGAAACTATAATCCATTCTTTCAAGAGCTGCATTTTCTGTTGATAGTGCCAGAGGCCAGGAAGGCTCCTGGCACTACAGTTCCAACAAAAAGTCTGAAACTGAACAATCTTATTTTTTTTTGGTAAGAGGAGATAAGGAAGTCCAAGACGTGGTTTTTAAATGAGAATAATAATAATAAAAAAATGCCTCTGGCATTGGCAGCTTTTAAATATAAACACATAAAATTTCCCTTCCAAAGGGGCAGGTAACGTCCAATGCTTTTCACCAGCAATGAATACCTGTTCCTCCTACCTACATAAAATGCTCTGCAGAACAGAAGTAAAACACATTACATTGGGGATTCATATATCCACAGATGTAAATAACATTTTAGTATTTGTACTTCATTTCTGCAGGAGCAAATGGTGAGGCCAAATGCTACAGATTTCTGCTGGTTCTTCCTAATACAGTCTTGCTCTTCTTCTAACAACTGTGCAAGGTGAGCCACTGACAACTGCAGAATGACACTATTTTTTGTCTGAAGTACTTTAAAATAACTACTGCAGAAAGACACATTATTTTATGCCAATGTCTCAGAAACCAAATCTTTTTGTCTGCAAGGGTAGCAACAGGGAACTGCTGTTCCTAAGACAAAGTTGCTCTACTAACACAAAATGAGAGAAGCTCCTTCTCTTCCTAAATACTTTCTCTACTTTAGTAGCATACCTGTGGGAAAGAAGCAGATAACTTCTTCCCTTGAGGTATCCAGATTGTTCTGCAAATAGCAAAAGCCTTTGCAATTATCACATGTATCACACTCAGCTTTCACTGATTTCCTGAGTTCCTCAATGGGACCAGAAGTAGCTGAAGACCAGTTTTAGACCTTAGAAAGGAAAAAGTAACTCCGCATATTTTAAGTCTGCATCAATTCCTTACACCATTTAAGGAAGGTGCCTTCCTTTCTTTGACCTCATTTTTTCATTCAAGACTTTAAGTGCTTAACTGTGACTATGTGGACTAATTCTCTGCACAAAGATGTTACACACTGCTCACAACTGAAGAAGCCACATTTACAACACTGTGTAACTGAAATAATTCTATTTCTTCTTCTTTAGAAGAAGAAACTCTAGAGGTTTAGCACTGCTGTACTGAATGGTTTCATTTTAGAAAGAGAAACTGAGTTATGTCAGCTGTTCAGAATTATTTGGTTAACATTTTTATTTGAAATATTATGGCAAGTTATTACTAGCTTTCACTGTACAAGACCAAGATAACCCTTGCACAGCTTTCTCCATTAAGACAGCGAAAAGTTACCGATCAAGTTTTTCTTTTGAAATAAACAAAACAAATGAACACCAAACCAAACACACACATAAAACCCCCAAACTTTCAAAGGCTTTTTTCAGTTTCAAGTGTCAATATCCTAACATGAAATCAGTATGAATACAAAAAAGAAAATTATGGAGAATGTCAAGGATTAGTATTTTTCAACTAAGTCACATTGCTACTTCATGGTCTTTTATCTACGAACAACCTTTATTACAGAACAATCTGCTCTAATTTAGAGAGGAAAGAGAGATGATCCTTCAGTCATGAAATCTAGATATTTCCAGAGAGTCTTTATGTACACTCCTTTAAGAACTCATGTCAGTTGTCCAATAATATTTTAAAACCACCTAAGTTCATTTTCATTGACAAAGTGCCTTCTAAAATGTTCCCTTTCCTTTCACTTCATGTTCTCTAGGTACTACTAGGTAGGCTTTGTGTCTACCATCAGAGTAAAAAAATGAAAATAATAGCAGATTTCTCAAACTGAATTTAACACATTTTAAATACTTTCTTTGCCTTTAGCATATACTAAGAGAGTTTGAGAATTTCTACCTACAGCTGATATGTAGGTTTATTCAATACAAATACTGGACAGTCAAACTTAATTTGAGCTGCCCTAAGCTTTTCCCAGTGTCTGGTGGGAATTCTACTACATAATTCAATAGATAGAGCAGTTCAGTTCTGCCTGTATCTGAAAAAAAATTGATTGCAGATCTTTTCTGCCCTATTTGGCTAAATCATCTCACCAAAGCACTACAATTACAGCAGGAACATCATATTACAATCTGGCACATACTGTCCATGCTGTCTCTAGGGAAGGCAATTCCCAGCTTTTATTCAGAAAATAACTTACAAATATATCTCTTTGTGTCTATATTCACCCTACTGTCTACCCTTGTATTTTTAAATTAATATTGAGAAGATGCTCAAAACAATCTCCAAGTTTCCTAACCACTTCAGGTTATCTTTATCAATACAGAACAAAACCTTGCCTTGTTCCCACTTGTAACTTCTCCCACAGAACAAGTAAAGATCAAGTGACCACACTTACCAGACTTACCTTTCTCTTTTGGTAAACACAGTAAATTAAGAGATCTTGCTGCATCTCTCACAAGCTAGCATTTGACTGATTAACTCTTTTTTCCAGTGGTACTCCTTTTGAAAAAGCAATAGGTCCTGGAGTTCGGACGAGATGATCTTTCAAGGTCCCTTTCAACCCAAACTGTTCTGTGACCCAGATTAATTTTTAACAAAGATATTTTTCTCCCAAGGCTTCTCTAAGTCATGCCTCTTGTGCCATGTAGTGTGCATTTGAAATGACAACACACATGGACCGCCATACTGAAAACCCACAAATCTCTTTCCTTTGGCTACTACTGATAACACAGTTAATTACATGCATAGCTGTAATTATACATCCATAACTAACACTTGTCTATCATGACACAGAGGAGGCTGCTAGAAACAAACCAGGATGGAGAAGCTAGAAGATGGAGAAAACATTTTATGAGCCCTAGTGTTGTGCACTTCTTACCAGAATCTGCACTGTGTGGCACACCTGAATTCCCCTCCCCATCCTTCCTGTTGGAACACTGCTTGCATTGAAATATTGGAGGGCAGCCACCCTGAGGATGCTCTCTCTCAGGGCACCAAACTTTACTTGATGCAAAGACCAAAACCACAGTCTTACAATGTCAAACCAGTGGTTTACAATGTCTCTTAATCCCATTAAAACTACATAGTGGCACAATGCCATTCCACTGAAGTTACATCTCTCATAAACAACCTGTAGCAGAAAACACTGGACCTGCCCAGATACTGTCTGAATTCAAAAGCAAGACATCAGCATATGAAAGCTGCGCTGACTCAGGCCCACCATTTCCAAATTAAATTAAAACTACTGGTTTCCCTAAACGACTCCAAATTGCTACCCTGAGAGGCTACTTCTCTGCTCAATCCACATCCACAGCTGAGGCTTCTTTGTTACAGTGGAGACAGCTACCCACAGGACATTCTCTAAAGGGGGCCCTCAACTCTAAATTTCAATAGATTAAGAGAAAAAAGCCTCAAGACAGGAAAGCAAGGCTTATCCCCTCAGCCAAGCTTATGAAGACCAATGAACACAGCAAGAACAATTAGTTGGAAACAAAGGACCTATGGGTTGACTTAAATTTCATTTTCTAGTCTAGTTTGGTGGCTCTCTATGTACTGATTTAGGGGAGGGAAGTCCAACTGCTTTTTTCTTTATGTCATCATTCCTTTAATTAGAAAAGGTTGGGGTTTTTTTTAACCCTTGTACATTAATTACCACAATTAATTCAAAGCTAAAAGCCTCTCCATGTCTAGAGTGAAATGAATAATTTTACAAAATTTAAGCAATTTGGAGCATATATTAAAAAAAAATCTTAAAACCTACTGGTTTAATTTCAATCCACACACCACTGAATCAGGGATGGTTTGATCCCTCCGGCCTATGAGCTGGGAGACCAATTTAAAATCCCAGTGAAACAGCCCAACACCACTTAATTTATGTATTTGTTTCACAATAGAACTTGAATTCCAACTTGAGTTCAAAATTATGAAGATTATTTTTTTCCCTTCTCCCTCAGCAGACACTTCTCCTTTATCATAATGTGTCTTCTGAGTCACTTACAGCTGCAGGGAATGAAGTCTTTGCAACCTCTAACTTCCAGAAAATCATCCCAACACAGTATGACATGACCTACTCTTGTTACCCCAACACACACCCAGACGCTATTCCAACAAGCTAAATTCCTAAGGTAGCTGAAGGACAAAATGGGCTATTTTTAGTAGGTCAAGAAATCAAAGCCCATTGGATATAACTATTGGATATTTAAAAAGTTTATGAAAGATGCTGTACATGGTTACATCTTAAGGCTAATCCAAGAAATACAGTCTGAAATCACTATTTCATACAAAGGGCAAAACAGATGCCCACGTTTCCACAATTTGTCCAAGTACGTCAGAGAAAAATGACAGGACAGAGAAAGGCTCGGAGCAACACAGGGCAGTGAGATGATTTCCGTCTTTCAAAATTGTTTTCCATGTTTCCACTTTTACAAAAGTTTCAATTTTTAGCTCCAAAATATGAAAATCAGTCTCTTGAAAAAAGACCACATAAACTGACCTACTTCTAACATTAGTTACAATTAAAAAACAAACCAATAAACAACACAATATTTTTTCAAGGTCTGAATGATTTTTTTTATTTAATGCCCTTTCCCTCATTTTTGGGAACTGGCACTAGCTGTCAAATATTTATTTGTCATAAATATGGTTAAAATTGTATTAAGTGGTCCAAAATGAAAACGACTTTTTCATTTTGTTTTGTAGACTTTTTGGTTGACTGACTCCTTTTTCTCCCCCTTTCTCCCTTTTCCTGAGTAGTTACAACCACCACACCAAATGTGTCTTTTGGTCTCCAATGGAACTTCTGGCTTGTTCAGATTTTCTGCCCCCCCCTTTTTTTTTCTTTTTTTAAAGAAAGAGAAGATTAGGCACAAGAGAAGTTATGCATATTTATAGAAGAGATTTTAGACCTATATAAACTAGAGCTCAGACTCAGACCCCACATCTAGGCCTGAATTTTGTGAGTTTGGTGAGCAGAAGAGATTTTAGTGCATGTGTGAAGAGGGACAGTGGGAGGTGAGGTGAAAAGGTTGATAGGAGGAATGTACTTGAACCACAGGGGGTAGAATTTCAACAGATAAGTCCGCCGGTGATTGAAGGGACGAGAAAAAAAAAAAAAATTGGGGGAGGGGATGACAAACACAAATACTCCAGCATTTTAACAGCATAGCGACCAAAGAGTACAGTAGATATCTTTTCCAGAATCCAAGGACAAGTACTTATGTTTAGGAACTTTTTTTTTTTCACTTGATTTGGCTCAGTGTTACTGAAAACATTTGTCCAAAAGTCCATGTGCCAAGCCAACATTTATTAGGTTTCAATTTCCAGTTGAAGCCACAACTGTTGCTATGAAAATTAATGTGGCAATTGTACCAGAAAGCAAAGCAATGGAAAAGACTGCACTGGTATGTAACAAGTACATTCATTGGCACTAAGAGTAAAAATTGTATTATATCAACCTGTGTCACAGACATTTTTCTCTTCTTATTATTAGAGAAAAAATGTGAACATCAAATTTATTGTTTGGCCAGAGGGTACTGTATGAAGAGTTACATCACTCATCACTCAACCTCAATAGATTACTGCCTGTCATAAAATACGAATCAGCAATTTAAAGAGTCACCCCTCAATGTTCACATCAACAAGGTTCAATGAAGAATATTGCAAATTGCCAGTCTAACCAGACAGAAAGCCCAAAGTGCTCACATGAGGTATCTTTGCCAAAACCCACGTATCCTCAAGCTTCTGCTGGACCATAAGATAAATGTATGTTGGCAGAAGAGAATAAAAAATAGGCAAGCAATAGTTTCACTTCAGCTAAAAACTCAAGCAGCAGAACACATGCATGTACTGAGAATATATGAACAGCTAGTTAAAACAAATCTTTATCTGTGGAAGAAAGTGTTAAAACAATCACATTTTGTAGGAGTTTATTGAAACATTGGTTGTGCTAAACCCTTTCAATAACTCAAAAACGTAGGGAAAATTGTTTTAACTACATTTAAAAATAAAAATCACTCTCCTATTTTCCCAACAGTTACGCATTCCTAGAACTATGTAAAAGATCAAGTCACCATCAGAAGGAATAGAGATGGGTTTCAAGTCCACAAACAAATACACAAAGTACTTACAGCATGTGCACAGTCACAGGAAAGGACAACTACATACTGAATTTTATGGAAGTTTCCAACAGACTACATCAGGAGACCTGACTCTTCCCATTTTTACTATGGGACTGACAATGAGCTATAAGTAAATCACCTCTGAATAGCACCAGTCATCTAATCTCAGACAACATACATAAAAATCTCAGCTGAAGGAGGTAGGTTGAAGTGCTGACAGCATTATTTGCTATTAACAAACCCTACATATCCCTCCTCTTGTATATCTTCAAAATGTTGGATGTATTTGATAGGGGCTGTCAAGTTCATACATTTTCATTTAGGAATATAAGGTCCACATGAAGCATTTCATCTAGGTTCACACACACTCTGATTTCCATAGAAGCTCTGGCAAATTAGATAATCTTCAGACAAGCTTCCTCTGCTCTAATAAAGAATGGGAGTTTAATGCCATCACATCTCCAGAATCAGAAGTTCTCTTAGAAGCAGTGACCTGTCCTCCCTTTCAGTTGAAGCAAGCTCAACAAGAAAAAGAGCCAGGTTATTATGCATACTTCCATGTAGCTGATAAAGGAATTAAACTGTCTCTGATGACACAATATTTTAGAGACAGATTTATACTTCATATGCCAACCATAAATTAGGAATGTACAATAAACCCTTTGATCAAGAGATTTTAAGAACACAGGAGATGATACACACTTCAGGCCACAGCTTTTCTTGGAAATCTTAAATAGAATTCTTTATATGAATAATAACCTAAGGGTCCCCAGGATAAAGAATTTAGGGACTGGGCAAAGACCTTGAAAGCATGAGAGCTAGGATAGATAAGTACTAAAGAATAAGGTACCAAAGTAGAAGTGACAAACATGGAAGAAGTTACAAGGAGAGTTTAACTCAAAGGAAAAAAAAGCAGGAGGAAAGCAAAAGCAAAAGAGAAAATGCACAGTCAGGACATAGATATAGTTTAGTAATAAATCTGTTTGGGAAGACTTTGTTTACTTATTTTCCACCCTCTAACACCTCCCCCAACCCCAGCTTGTTTACTGAAGATGATGTTTCACAAACATTTTAAGTCAACTTAATTCCATTTGAAAGGGGAAGTCTTTCCCTTAAGCATTAACTCGTAGTTCCCACTCCCTCCCTTCTGCTAGTGCTAATTTCTGTGGAGTTTAGCAGTGCTAAATGGAATACAGCAGAAAGTAAGTAGAAGAAGTAGTAAGAAGACTTACATCCTCAGAGATGGTAAGAATAGGTCCTTTATCATATTTGCATAACATCTCCAGGTAGTATACTTAGCTTTATTAAGAACTCCATAGCCTACTCCCTGGAAAGACACCAAAGTGAGTTCATTTGTACATAAACTAAAACACTTTTCTATTGGGGATCCCTACCAGCAGTACCTACAAGTCTTCATCATAGTATGATTTATTGCTGAACAAATAAAATACCTTGTCTACTAACTTCTCATAATTAACTTTCCTCTCCTAGCAGCCATTGACAATAAGCCTACTGCAGAAAAATCAAATACTCACACTGGAAACCTGCCATTAGGAAAAATAAATCAAGGAACTTTCAAGGGTTTGCAAACAAGCACCACGTGAATCCCTGTTCACCTTGCTCTTGAGTGCAGACATGTGCTTTACAAAGCCACCTGCTCAGCAGCTTGAGAAATCAGTACCTTACTTACTGATGGGCACCACACATGTGGCACCAACCACTAAGTGTCTGCCCAGAACACAGAAGTTTTCCTCTGTCAGATTTGAAACGTAGAGAAGAGGAAGCATGCTAGCTATCCCCTGGAGCATAGACCTCCCATTAATATTCCTCTTCAATGTTAACAGTAATGAGAAAAGAGAGGAAGCTAGCAGGAAGGTTATGACATTATCTTCAATCTCTTTTGTGTCTCACATTTGCAATAATGAAAGATCACATCACAAAACCAAATTCTTGTAAATAGCTTGATGCAAAAATGCTGAGCAAAAGACAGCTCTGCAAGTTTGTGACTCTTCTTCCATTAATCTCTCTAAAACCATATACATGCAGTTTATTTGTCACATATATATTATCACCTCTCAAATCAGTACTATCAAATGCTTGCCAATTTCTCTTTCCTTTTCCAGTGTTATATTTAAAGAGAAAAGAAAAGAAAAGAAAAGAAAAGAAAAGAAAAGAAAAGAAAAGAAAAGAAAAGAAAAGAAAAGAAAAGAAAAGAAAAGAAAAGAAAAGAAAAGAAAAGAAAAGAAAAGAAAAGAAAGAAACTGACTCGAGTAGAAGAAAAATTATTCTAAATTCTCTAAACAGTTGCTCTGTTAAATTGACACAAGTTTAACGTGTACTTAGCACATTCCTCTTGCCACGAATACAGAAACTTTAAAAAAAGCAAAAAACCTCATTCAAAGTAGGGAAATCTTTTAAAGATACAGCACATACCTTGCTGAACAGTGGTCTGATTGCTGTTACAAAGCCATTTGTAGATTCAAGTGTTTGAACAACAACAAAGACAACATCTCAGTTTCTTTTTTTTTGAAATCTTCTTTTTAATAGAATGATGACTGAATGTGGAGTAGATTTGACTGAATGGGGAGTCAAATTGTACATTCCAGACAGTGCAGAGACACAGCACATGTGAAAGTCTACTAGACACAGGTATATATGTGCAGAGAAATAGACCAGAAGAGACAACAGTACTTTTGCTTGATTCAATGGCACATATTTTCTATCTCCCAGGGTTCCTAGAATCCCACCACCTTCTACAAATGTGGAGAGTTCTTGTAATACAAGGACATGCTGCACATTCACAGCACATCATGACAAAGAGAGCTCATAAATTTTAAAGATATTGTTTGTTTCAAGGAAACTGACTATCAAGAGACAGCAAAATCTCAGCTCGAGAGTAAAAATGTACTTGATGACCTAATCTAAGTCCTTATTTGAGAATCACAGAAATAGAAATATTGTGGCTGGCAATATATCAAAATAAAATAAATAAACAACAAAAAATAAAAACAACAACAACAAAAGCTTGTTATTGGATCAGGAGAACACTGCATGTTAGTGTGCAGGTGCACTGGCAGAGATCTAGGGAAGCCTTTGCCTAGTTACACTTAAATCTATAGGCATCAGCCAGTCACTCCATCACATACGGAAGCCATCTAGAGTAAAGAAGAAAGCAACAAGTCTTATGTGTGAACATGGGAGCCCTGCTCCCTGTGTGTCAACATGGAAAACATGAGATCATATTCCAACACCACTTTGTAGGCTGGGCACTGTGACAATGCATGACTGTGAGCCCAAACCTTAAAATCAAAGAGACTTCTACTAGGTAGACAAAAACAAAGAGCGGAAGGAAGGGTGGAGCATCACGTTACTCTTGATCTGTAATTCGCTACCTCACAGCATTGCTGTCAGGAAGTTCAATGCACACAGCGGTGTTTCAGCAACAGTTACACTTTTACATATCATAATAAGCTTTGTTTGATGAGAGCCAGGGTAAAAGGACATTAAAACAACACAATATATTGCACCCAAACAGCAAGAATACAGAAGTACTTGCTTTTAAGAACACCAGTGGTCAGGTTATATAATGACAGCTGCAGAACTGCAGATACTTTTGGTTACCAAGACTGCTACAGAGTAAGCAGCACTTTCTCTCTCTTCAGCAAAATCTGAACTCTATACCTAGTAAGTTTTTCCTGGCATATGGAGACTATAAGGAAAAATAGTAAAATGGTAAGTATAGAAACCAGTTCTCTTTCCTCCACCCCCCCATCAGCAAATCATTATTAGAACAAATGCTCAGACGATACTCAAAGCAAAGTTGCAAACTACAGGTGTATTGTCACACACAGCGAGTTTCAAAGAGATTACAGAGAGAGAGAAAAGAAAGTCAACTACCCCTATGCAGCCTTTGCAGTATGAATAAACTGCAATTCAGGTTTGCTTCTAGATGGGTCAATCCACACACTCAGATCCACAGACTACACTGACAGTATCTTTTACTAATACTCATTTCACATCATGTTCCTGTTTTAACTAATCTTCCTCCTCTCTGACTAGTGAGTTGTAAAAGCTGCTGCAGTACTTTTAACAGCTTTATGACGTGTGTTAATGGATATTTTCCTAACAGTACACAAAAGGGACTTTTACTAGCAAGCTGTCATGGCTGCTGTTCTTCCTCCTTATCTAGTTACTGGTCATCACGTTAGATCCCTACCACCTACTTATACAGCTAAAAAAGGAGGAAGGAAAAAAAAAAAAAAAGTGGGAATCAGGGACAGAAAACCTTCAAAGAAAGCAAACTTGCAGCTCAAACTGGAAGAACTTTATGTAAATTTCAATGTATTTTCTTTCCTCTGTAATATTCTGCCTAAGCCACTCAATCAAGCAGGAATGACATGGAAAGAATGGGACTAATGTGAACAATGAATGATCCATAAATGTCTACAAGATTATATAACTGAAGATGAGATGTGCATGTGTGCATGCATTTGGGGGAAAGAAGGAGAAACAGACAAGGAGAAAGAGAAGGAAACAACATTCCCAGCCACAGATACAGGACTCAGCACAGTTCTTACTCAGTTTCCCTCTCTTCCCAAAAGACAAATATTTAAACCAAGGGCAATCAGGCACCTGAGGGATAAAGGCAAAACAAAACCCATTTGCTAATGAATACACTTCAAAACGTCTCTTGCTGAAATTGCACCATAACTGCAGTATCATGAAACACAGCTCATAGACAAACATGTTTATACTAAAGCAATTAACACATGGTACATTTCCTGCACTGTTATTATCATTGGCATTCTCTCTGTGTTTGTTTCACATTTTGAGCCTTGGCAGGTTAAGAGATATTCTCATAAAGTTAACAACAAAATGTTGCTGATTTGAAATGTACTCACTGTTATTTTTCAGGAACTCCTGTATTTACTTTATACCATTCTTGGGGGCGAGTTGAACAGTTGTATTAGTTCTGCAAGGAAAAGATAATCAAAATAAACTTTGCAAAGGCTTTGAGCCAAAAAACTTCACAAATGTAACTTTTTAGACCCAGTATCCACTTGCTTTACAAGGCGGCACACTATGGCTTTGCATAATCACCACCCACATTTCAGAACAATCATTTCATCTGAAATTCATCAGCGGTTTGATCACTTGTGTAAGCGTAAACTTAGGAAAAGGAGCACACGCACACCCTCCCACCCCCTAACTAGCTGTCGGATGCCGGGTCGAGGGGGAGGCATGCTCTCGGAGGCGGCGGCTGGTACCAACGCCGAGCTCGGAGCTGGCTGCCTGCGGGGATGCACTTGCTTCAAAGTTAAGGCTTCTCCTCCCGAGCGGCGCCCGCGGCGGTGCGGACACTTGCTGCGGCGGCAGTCTCCGCCCGGGCCTGACCCCGCACATTAACCCAGGCGGGTCCGGCCGCGGCCGCTACCCCTTACGCCGCCCCCGGCCATCCGCCCCGCGCAGCGACGCGCCGGTCCCGGCGAGGCCCCGCCACCACTCACCCCCCGC
>VYXF01002429.1:2587-15087 GCA_013397295.1 Polioptila caerulea
AGGAAGGAAGGAAGGAAGGAAGGAAGGAAGGAAGGAAGGAAGGAAGGAAGGAAGGAAGGAAGGAAGGAAGGAAGGAGCCCCTCAGTTCTGGCATCCTTCTAAACATTTGGAATACCTTTGAGCATGCACTGCAAAAATCTGCCCAGGGAGACGCAGAGCTCTGCGTGCTCACATGTGCATAGGGGGCAACAATATCGACTTCTAAACATTTTAATGCCTTGATCAAATCTACCTGCTTTTTCTTGCTATTTCGTTTTAAAGACGAGCAAGACATTTTTTATCTGAATCAAACTGGCCAGGATTTTTTCTTCCTCCTGGACACTTGGGGTTAGAAATAAAGGGAAAAATTATACAGAGCTAGTCACACAACAATTTTGGCTGCAACAGACGTGGTATTTCATGCACCTTCCACACATCTTGGGGACAGGGTCTCAGCAATTAATAGTTTGCAGAAATATTCTGTTATTAACAACTGTTTCTTGTTCCTGGTCTCGCTAACAACTTAAAGCACCTGGCAAAGTGAAGGTCATCAAGAATTTTTCAAAGAAATGATGTTTCTCTGGGAATATCCCTCAATTCTAGGGTAAAATGTAAAGAGGAAAAAAACCCAGACACAGAAAATAGTTTCTATTCAGAAAACAGCCAAAAGCCACCTAACTCAGGCTCTTGCCTGAGAACTGGGCTAAAGCTCTGTGCTAAATGTTTGCAGATCTTACATGAAAAGCCAAGGGTGAAAAGTTCTCATGGCAGACCCCAGTGCATTTCTTCATCTCAGTGAAGATTTTATTTAGATATGAGTCACCAAAATAATTCTGTACTGAAGCTCCCACCTTTTTCATCCATCTTTCACTGCTTTGGTAATTATGAGGTCTTAATCCCTTTGGAGTCCCTCAGGGCAAACAACTCAGGTACAAAGCCAAGCAAGGACACACACACACACAAAAATCCAGCCAGCCTCTGGAAATGTTAAAAGAAATTCCCTCTTTGCAATTCTTTAGTACAAAACAAACAAATAAACAAACCCCTGCAGTGTTCTAAATGAGCGTTTCTCTGTCTCCATTATTTAAGGTCCATAGATTTCTTGCTTATTTTTATATTTAATTTATTCCCCTCCCCAGCAGTATCTGGATGTTAAAGACCAATATTGACCATTCCCCCCTTGCCCACTGGTGATGGAGCTGAGTGGATTTTGCTGCAGTCTTTATTTCTGTTTCTAGACTTTCACTCATACCATTCCATTGTAAACAGATAATTATTATTTCATTAGCGTTGCAATTCAGAATTAATTGGCTAATTTACACATGGATCAATTGTATAAATGTGATGTTTGTGATAGGTGCTTGATATGATTTAAAGTAATTGTTTATTTTCGGGTTTTGGCTGTATTGTATTGCAAAGTGATTTATCTCCTTATTTATCCTGTCTCAGCACTGCCTCTTCTTTTTCATTATTTTTCTAAAGAGCTACACTCTTGCTAGGCTGGAGCGTGCTGTGATTCTGTGGTGCCCCACTGCTACAAGCTCCAAAAATCCCTGGCTTGCAGCCTGCTGATGGTGCAGAGCCCAGTTTCCCTGGCAGGATTCACCCACTGCAGCCTGGATTTCACCCAGATTCCTGCCCCATCTTTATCTGCCACCCCTGAGCATCCCCACTGTAACCACAGGGGACAAACTTTGGGTCACCTTGGGCTCAGCTTTCTCTTCTCCATCCTGAGGAAGGGGCAGTGCTGAGTTTCCTTGTTCCTTTATTTGTCCAAGTGGGAGCCCTCCTGAAGAAGTTTGCACATCTGGACTTCCAGGTGTTGTAGGCAAGCAGAATTTCACCCAGGCACTGTTTGATTCCGTGGGAGTATTCCAGTATTCCCACTGGAAAATGCTGAGGCACCTCCTTGCNAAGCAGAATTTCACCCAGGCACTGTTTGATTCTGTGGGAGTATTCCATGGGAAAATGGGAAAATGCTGAGGCACCTCCTTGCATCAGAGTTTGGATGTCCAGAGGCAGAAGGAAGAAAGGATGAGGAGAAATTTAACAGTTTGCTCCACACAGAAACACTCCTCTCCCAGGCAATCAAAATGAATCCTTCCACCATCAGATTTTAGAGCTCCTGTCATGCTGTCCAGGCATGTAAACACAATTTTGTGAATGCCAAAGATTAACTGCTGCAGAGTCTGAGCCGTTCTCGATGGCTCTCCCCTTCCTATTGCAAATCCTTTCATATTATCAGGGCCTTTTAAAAATCAGAGTTCTCCAGAAACTCGGCATTTCTCTGTCAGTCTTTCAAGTGCTCCTTCTGAAATGCATGGCTGGAAACAAACAGAGGTTACCCAGAAAAGGGATGCTACTTTCTCATCAAAAGGAATGTCTCTTGTGGGATGTATTTGATAAGGATGTTTTATTCAAAACTGGAAAAACTACAAGGGAGTTATGTTTGGAAGCCTGTCTCAGGTTTCCCCAGGCTGAGTGGATATGGGTATATGAGATGTGTGTGGGTTGAGAGGTATTTTGGAACAGTTAAAGTTGTTCCCTCATTATGCCTTACAATGGCATTTTTGTACCTTTAAATGGAAGGCTTTGTTAGTCTCTCTTTTCCAGTGGTTTCCTGGCAAGCTGAGAGTCTTCCCTGACAAGTATTAGAATCTCCCAGTGCTTCAAGACAGCAGGTTGTTCAATTTATGAGACTTTTATTTCTGAGGCTCATCACAGTCCTGTGTCTGACTCACGGAGATAGAATTTTTATCAGAAAAGGGGAGAAATTTCGAGGTTGTGATGCTTTTGTGAAACAAGCGCTGCTGCAAATTCGGTGTAATTTGGAGTAAATCCACAGGGACAGAACTGATGGGGTGATCTAAGCACAGTCCTGGTCTCACAGGGCACCACACACGTACTCTGTACAATGTGATAAGGTGCTCTGATCACACCACAAACCCATACCACATATCCTTGGCTTCTGTGCTTCTGTCTTGCCCACCAGTCTCATTTCTAGGAGGTTTCATCACCCTGGCATTAGTCATGTGTGCACAATTTATCACTTCCACAAGCAAACTCAACGAATGGAGGTCAGCTAAACACACTGGAGGAAGTCCTTTGTGAGAAGGATCACTGGAGGATTTGAAGGCAGAGCATGTGCTGTTCTTTAACATCTTATCCAAACATAAACTTCAGCTCATCTTTCAAAATATGTCAGGACAGAGACACCCAAAGAAAAATGAATAGAGGGTGGCTTTGCAGCTTTATGTCTGAAGACCAGAGCTTTATAGCTGGTTGTAAAAAAGTAAAAACATACAAAAATCAGAATTATGTGAACGTCAGGATTGGTGAAATGTGAAACAAGCAGATGTAGCATAAGTAGGTCATTTATTAAATCCACAAAAAAATCCTCTCCCCACACCAGAAAAGTGCTGAGTGTTTCCAGCTCCTACTGAAATAGAGGGCTGCTGCAGAGCTCTATGGTGACTGTGGCTAGGAAAGAATTGTTCTGACCCACACTCAGCCTTCAGACCTCAGTTCCAAACTCTCCATTTGCAGAGAGCCAACAGAGAGCAGAGCAGATCCAATGTTTGCGTGCAGGGCAGCTGGATAATGTGCAGTTTTAGGAGTTCTTAAATAATCATTGATTTCAAAAGTGTTACAGCCCATTGACTCAAAAATCAGCTGCTTATAGAGCCTCTCGTGTTCATATCACAGATCCTTGGCAGCTGCAGAGGAGTTATGCTGGACCTACCTCCTGAACAGGAGCTGTGCTTTGAATTTCAGGGAGAGATCCTCAGATCATCCTCATTTCCCTGATGATGTTTGCTGTAGCTGGTATGACAGCCTGAAACAGCTTCTTCTGAGTCAGCAGATCCCCAAAATAGCTTGTGGTTTCACAAACTCAATGAACGATGGGGTCATTTTGTGCTTCCACAAGAGCTTCTTTGTCAAAATCTCCGTGTGCTTTGCACTTATTAATGACTCTGCCTGGCCTGCTGGTCCCCAGGGAAGGCTGCTCCTCAGGGAAGCTCAGTGTTTCAGGAATCCCAGGAAGCCAAAGTGATGCACACAGCACAGGAGGCTCCTTCTCCCTCGTTTGGCTGGGGAATCTCCAGGGTTTCTCTTCTTCAGACATTCAAACAGTTTAAATCCTCACATTGCTCCCATGGTGTACAGACTCTGTTCTACCTGCTCTACAAAACAGAACAGAGAAAAGAATATTTCCAGGCTTCTTTCTATGCAACTTTCCTGTAAATTCCAGGGAAAACTTTATTCTAGACAGCAAAGTTGCTTATTTCTAAATAAATTAGTGTAATTGCACAACTTCACATTATAAAACAAAGTATCAGAGGCCAAGAAATGGCTGCACAAATTTCAGATCATCCTACTTTGAGCCACAGCTTTACACTGAAGTTTTTCTTTGTTGTTGGTTGTGGTAGTTTGTTTTTGCTTTTTTTTTTTTTTTACATTGCTGCTTTTTTATTATATAATTGAAAAATTGGAGATCTATTAGAAAAAAAAAAAACCAGGCATTATACAGAAAATATTTTTAATGCATTTTCTTTAAACATTACCAATACACACCAGAAATTCATCAGCAATAAACCTGATGGAAGTAATGCTGGTGGAGAGCAGCAGAAGGATTGGATGCAGGTTGTGCAAAACTTCTGACCCTCAGCTTCATCACCATCACAACCATTTAGTTACACGGGGGTTTTTTTTGGACAAAAGAAGATTCCCTTTGGAATTCAGACACAGGGATCCAAACAGTTCAGAGTGGTGGCTTGAAATTCCTTCCTCATATGAAGATACAAAAAGCAGCCATGAAGCACTGACAAAACAACCAAGGATGACTTTTCCACATCATCTTACTTTATCAGATTTTTGGCTTGTCATTAAGGATCTGTAAATAATATTAGAAAAAAAAAACCAACTAAAAAGGACTGCACACAGTTAAACACTTTGTTCAAGGTAGCAGATAAGGCAAATAATAATAAAATATTATATATGACAGAAAGTGGAAGTCTTCCAGCTGGGTATAGGCATGAAATGCAACACATTTCAATAACGTGTTTAGTATGTCCAGAGCAATAGAATTGTCAAAATAACAATTTTAACAAAGAAATAAGCACGAGCTGTTTCTCCTCAGCAGCCTGATGCGTATCCCTGCCATGTGTTGTCATTCCCAGAGTGTGACATCCAAGTTCTTTGTGCAATGCAAAAAACCCTCACCAAATAACAAAACCCACCCAGATCTCACATCACCTTAAACATTCCAGTCAGGAAATCCTGCACAGCACACGTCCTGCTGCCGTGAGAGGTTTGTTATGTATTGCTGTGCTTGAGAGCTGCAGTGGAGTAAAGAATAGAGGAAATGCAAAAAGACTCAAGGGACAACGTGTGAATAACACCTCTGCTGTTTGTTTGTTTGTTTGTTCGTTGATTTGTTTGTTTTTGCAGCCAGGGCTGCTCCGAGAGAGAGGGTGAGGCACTGTCTGTCCAGCCAGAGATCGCGATTTGATTCTGTTCCAGCCACGACGCTTGTAAAGCACTGACACTGATCAGAGAGTGCAGAGCACTGATCAGGATTTCCAGATGTCCTTGAAAATGCCCTTCACCTTCACAATCAGGCTCTGGAATGATAATATATTGATCGGGATGCTTGGCAGCAGCGTGACACACACAGGGTTATTGATAAGCAGCGCTGATATTTTCAGGTGACAAACAAGGGTGGGGGAGGCGATTGAAACAGGAATGCGAAGCTGCCCACGACAATCTTCAGCTGGGAAACTTGGGCTCCATGTGATATTGCCCACCAAAATCCTTCTGCTTCTTGTCTGGGAACAGATTTCCGTCTGAATCTGCGGGGATTAATCTCTGGTATTGTCATACTAATGCTGATAAATACAAATCCAGCAGCGGACGGACGGACCGCTGGATGCCCCCCGCTCGTCCCGGAGGCGCGGCCGCCCTTCAGCACCACGGCCAGCGCCGGNGGCCACAGTTCCTGTGTGCTCGTGGGGTTGTGTGTGAAGAAGTGACTTAATGGCTGCACTCTAAAGGGAAAAAAAGGGAGAATTAGAGATTCTCTGCTATTGCAAAAGCTCCAAACAACCAAGTAATTACCTGTATCTAAACCCTGAGATAACAAGCTAAATCCACGACCATTTGTCTACAGTTCCCCCACCCTTCTCAGGGAAATTCAAGAGAATCACATCTCAGGTTATTTTAATATCAAAGAATTTCATAAGAAGACGTGGGAATTTTTTCCCTTTCCAACAGTGTTGATGCATTGCCCTGTTTATTCCCCAGCTGGTATTTTTTGTACTTCTCAGGGATATATCAAAGTTTATGCAGTATGTGTAACTTGGAGGAGATGGAAAAGGCATTGACAATATTAATTGTTTCATAAATAGCGTCAGATAGGATATGCTTTTTATACCCTTGGTTTAAACCCTGTTAGTGAAAAACCAATACCCTGCCATTTGTTTATACTTTTCTTGGCGTACAAGGCAGATATATTAGAGAGAATGAAGCCAATAAAAGGTTACAGGCAGCCTTTTCCACTCTCAACTTTTAGGCATGGCCCCTTTTTCAAAAGAAAACTGTCTTTTATTTTGGAACATTATAACCATTCCAGCAGTCTGTAAAAAATGTATGAAGAACCAGAAATTACAAAGGACCAAATAGAAAGGACCCTTTGCTTTTAGGTGAGCACTTCTTCACACAAGCAATTCCACAGGCTCCACCACGGGCAATTCCAGGCCTCCACAAGTACCTGCTGAGGCAGAGGGATGAAGGGCTCCACCAGCCAGCCCAGCAGTGTGGGGGTCTCAGAGGCAAAGCTGCTTCAGAAAAAAAAAGGATCAGCATGGTAAAAAAAAAAAATCCTTCTTTTCTTCAGTGTTGTTTTTGGAAGCCAAGAATTTTATCATAGACCAAGTCCTGAGGGTGGAAAGAGGAACTGCAAACAATCCTAAAGGCAGAGCATGACTGGAAGTTTCAGACAAGGAAAACATTCTGCAAATTAATTACTGGAGGTCTTGCAAAAGTTTTTAGTCCAAGCAATGGTAAAAGAGACTCCTGAAAAAAAACCACATTTGCACTGCAATCATTTATTCCTTGCAGTCTTTTTAATTTTATTTAAAAAATAAAATTAAATTAATTTTTATTTTTAGTCTTTTATAGGTTATGGTGGGTTTACCTGGTAGGGTGTGGTGGGTTTGCCTCTACTTTCATGCTAAAATGTTTTAATCATGTTCTGTGCAGTGTCACATGCAAAAGAAATATAACCCTTGCACATCTTTAAACAAGAGTTTCAATGCTGTCGTGTTCTGCTAAATTAATATCACAGTTTTGGAAGATATGTAGCATAGCAGCAACTAACTGAGGGCTGGAACATTGGAAATCAAGAGAGGAGAGAGAAAGAGAGAAAGAGAGAAAGAGAGAAAGAGAGAAAGAGAGAAAGAGAGAAAGAGAGAAAGAGAGAAAGAGAGAAAGAGAGAAAGAGAGGAAGGAAGGAAGGAAGGAAGGAAGGAAGGAAGGAAGGAAGGAAGGAAGGAAGGAAGGAAGGAAGAAAGGAAGAAAGGAAGAAAGGAAGAAAGGAAGAAAGGAAGAAAGAAAGGAAGAAAGAAAGGAAGAAAGAAAGAAAGAAAAAGAAAATGCCATTCAATATTCCTGGAAATTCCATAGAAATTCATGAAAATGTGCCATGCATGGGTTTTTCCATAGCATGAAATGGCCCCACTGCAGCCTTGGGTCCCTTCTGCAGGATGCCAAGAACAGAGTTATCCTTAAGGATAGGCACTCCCTGGGTTTTCCCTTGGTCTGTGCACAAGGAAGGTGAGGCTTGATGTCCTGGTTATCAGAGCAGCTCTGCATGGATCATCTCCTACAGCTTCAGGAACCTTCTGTGCAGAATCAGAGGTCAGGCCCTGTGGCAAAGCCATAGAATTCCTTACCAGAGGGAACACCAAGGCATGGTCTTTTCTCCATTTCAGCTGCAGAGGGGAGAAGGCTTTGCTCAGCAATCACTTTAATTCCAGACCTATTTGTTGCTCAGACTACAGTAAATAAGGAATATCTGACTTCTTCAGCATCTCTCAGGCCCAGAAGGTTTTTAGGAACATGTTATAGAAAAGTAGAAACTTGCTGAAAAATAGAGGAAGAAAAGTCATAGCCAGAGGTACCTGTGGAGGCACAGAGTGTCAAAGCCAGGCAGAGATCAGATTTTTATTTGCGTCCCAGGCAGAGCCTCTGCACACCCAGACTTCAGCAACACCTGGAGAGGGCTGTCAGATACCTACAGAAGTAAAGAAAGTGGTAAGAATGACAAAGGCAGTGAGAATAAATCCTGTCTGGAAGGTGCTCCCACTTGTTGCCCACACTTAGCCTGTGATGTGTGCAATGTTGTACCTGGGACAAGATGAGAAAGAACCACCTTGAGCAGAGTCCTCCACCCTGAATCCTCCTGTGATTTGCCAGACAGTTTAAAGAGCCACATTTCCCCCCTTTTCCAGCACAACTCTTTCCAGTTGCTCTGGAAGGCCAACAGAGACAACAAGGGAGAATTTTTCTCCCTGAGTGCAAAAGCAGATGTGACAAATGTCTGGCTCTGTGTAAGGACTTTACCTAAATCATGTTAATCTCGCTGTTAGACTCCCATCTCCAGCTCCAGGGTTAGAGAACCATGCACCCCAGCCATGGCATCAAGGCTGACCCAGCACCACCCTTTTACCACTCACCACCTCTGCTGAGCTCATCTGAAACACCACAACCAAATCCCATTCCACGTGCTTCGCCTTGCTCCTCAGCCTGCCAGCTCTAATGACTTGTAATTAAATAAAAACCTTCCTCACGCTCTGGGTCTCCCTGCCCATCCTCCCTGCGAGGCTGTGGCTTTGATTTCACCCTTCTCACAGCAGCAGACTCCTGGGGCAGGCAGCAGGATTATAGCTCACGTAATGATGATCCAAAAAGCAAACGGAGGTGGGCAGTGAAGGAGAAATCACTTATGCAAATAGAAATATTTTCAATAATGATCAACAGCATGAGAAAGAATATAGGAAAAATTACATTAGGCAGAGGAGCTTCATTTTTAAAATGTTCCCTAAGTGCTAGAAATCTTCCCATCTTCATTTTTCCCTTTAAACTCTGTCATTTGTACAGCCTATTAACCTTTAACTTTATGACTATCCTAACGTGAAATACTGGCAGCATTTAAGTCTGAGAATACTAGAGAGCTACCTTCCTGGTTGGCAACAGAGGTGAAGCACTTTCTTTTAAATCAGTCATTTTTAATATCAGTCATATACACACAGCATCAGAGACACTATTTTTAGATTCACGTGCTGGTGTTACGTTTAATAAATGCTCTACAGACCCCAGTTATCTTCCCTCAGAGATCTTAAAGCCCTTCTTGTCTATCCCCTCTCAGTTCATCTCTCTGATTGTAGTCTTTGGTTCTGCTCAGAAGTAGGGGAGAAAATTAAATCAAACCATTTCCTTCAAACTCCCTCTTTCCTGGTCTTAAAAAAGACAATGTAAAATTAATTATTTGTGTTTACGAGAGCTGCTGAGGGGCCGAGCTGAGGCTGGGACTCCATTGTGTGAGGCCTNATCAAACCATTTCCTTCAAACTCCCTCTTTCCTGGTCTTAAAAAAGACAATGTAAAATTAATTATTTGTGTTTACGAGAGCTGCTGAGGGGCCGAGCTGAGGCTGGGACTCCATTGTGTGAGGCCCTGAACCACTGTTTTCCTGAGCCACTGTTTTCCTGAGCCACTGTTTTCCTGAACCACTGTTTTCCTGAGCCACTGTTTTCCTGACAGCCATTTCTGCCTGCAGAGCTGGCGTGGGGCAGGTGAGCAGGGGTGATGAAGTGGCTCCCAAAAGGTGCTGAAGATGAAGTGGCTCCCAAAAGGTGCTGAAGATGAAGTGGCTCGTGGGCTGGGGAGTGCTGGGCTGTATCGATCCCACCTGCAGCAGGGGTTGGAAGAGCTTTAGCACTGTTTAAAGCGAGGCTTTAATTGTCACCATTAGTTCGAACCACAGGAGTGACAAGGGCTGCTCAGACCTGAGGACAGGAACCTCTGCTGTTTGTAGCTAAATGTCAGTGATGAAACAGCACCCAGGGACGAGGGGGGGGTGACCTCTCTGGAATCTGCTGCATCTCCTCTCTGTCAGGGAGTGCATTCCCCCAGGGCTGGGCATGGCCCTGCCACGGGGCATCGCTGTGGCCTGGGAGAGCTTCCAAAGAGAGCTTCCAGTTGGAAAGAACAGCCAAAGCTGTTACACTGATGGCTGAGAAAACATTGCCTCAGAGCTGAACCGCCAGAATTTATTGACATGAAGCCTTGCCCCTTTCCCTTGCTCTTTTAGACTCAGTAAAACCTTCGGGAAGCTCAGCAGGGAGTCCTGGAGCAGCACTAAAAGCCACTTTTCCAGGCAGGAGACAGTGCCTCTCTCCTTAACCAGAAAATATCCAGCCCTAAGGAGCAAGACCAGGGCCACAGTGGCTGCCCAGCCCTTCCCTGCACACCCCAGGGTGGGCAGGAGGAAGCCCAGGGCTGCACAAATGTCCCTCTTTGTCACCTCCAAGGCTGAGTGAAGGACGTGGGCAGGGTCCTGTGAGCAGTGCTAGTGCTGGTGTGGTTTAGCTGTGACAAAGGTTTGAACCAGGAAATTTTACTTTGATGCAAACTCTCTTCTGAGCTTCCACTCTCTGAGGGAGTTTCCTGCTGTCAGCACTGCTCCCCTGAATCTGAAAAAGGTCTGGCTTCTTCTCCCCTCTCACTGAAAATGCAGTCTTGCTTTCAGTAGAAATGATCAGACACCAGCCCAGACTGAGCAGCAGCTCTGGAAGGATTTTTGGCCATGGATCAAATTCACCCAGGGAAAATAAATACGTGGGACAGCTGAAGACTTGAGCCAGGCTTGGCCAAAGGAGGAAATCCAGAGCTCAGCTTGCTCTTGCATCCTATGTGTACCCTGTCCTACAGATCTCTGGCATGTCCCTTCTACTCCTTTGAGGGGACTTCTGAGGTGGCAGAGGAAGCAGCTGGAATTTGTGTTGGTGTCTAGATTCTCCAGCAGACTCTGCCCAGAGCATTTATGAAATGGAGCTGAGCACACAGCAGGCACAGGGCTTTCCCCAGGTGACAGCACAGGTCCTGCAGGGACAGCTGGCCTGTGCCACCACACCCAGCACTGCCAGCACCCCCAAGTCACCTCCTGCCCTCCCCGAGGGACCTGAGGAAAGCCCCCAAAACTCCAACAGGACTCAGCCACCTCGCTGTGGAGCCTCTTCTCTAAACTCCAGCTGGGTTTTTAGAGCCACGTTTAGTTTAGGCGCGCTCTTGGGCCCTATTGATTTTAATGCAACGATCATATGTTTCAAACTTAGCATGTGTTTAATTGCTGCACTGAACAACAGCAGCAGGATCTGCTGCTCACACACCTCACTGACCCAGTGCTGGGAGAGAAATGTGGCACCAGCCTCACAGCAAGATGGCATTTGGCCCAAACCTGAAATCAGGCCATCCCAAGTTCTCCTTTTTATTTTAAAAGCAGGTATCGTTTCCTAAAAGAAAGGTAAGCACAAATGAATTTGGAAGGGAAACTATGTAAAGCTGCTTGTTAATTTAGCTCCCACTCTCAGGTATTTCATTTTTGGCATTTTCCTAAAGTTTTCATCTCTCCTAGTCTTGTTTTATGGTTAGTATAAGGCCAGCCTGAAAGATAATATATTGTGACTCTTATATTATTTATTTCAAAGCCAAGTTATTGATTATTGCACGCTGAAAATGACAAATGGCATCTGAGAAAGGCACGGTCAGCGAGTTCTATTAAAGAAATGATAGTATTGCTCATGGATTGTTAAAAGGTTCAGTTTAGATACTTTATAGGTTTATATCCATCACTACTTAATGACCAAATGATGAAAAATATGAGTCACAGGGACAATTTCTTTCTGTTACAGTTTTACATTTAAGCAGTTAGCAAAATAAGAGAAAATTTTTTGTGCTAAGGGTTTATGCACCCAGACCTTGTAATCTAGAACTGAGCTTGATTATTTTAAAGGCAATGATTCAATACAGGTAACTGTTGTGCACCTGGGGCACACTGGAGTGGAACAAATCCTTCCTGTGCAGTGCTGGTGCATAAATGCTGGGGATGGGATGGAGATCCAGGCAGGAGGGGTGTGGGGGATCCATTGTGCTACACCCTCCACCAAGGAGCCCCACTGACTCCCCAGAGCTGCCTCTTGGGGCCCAGCCCCAGGCCAAGGCACAGGGAAATGCTCAATTTCCCAGCATGATTCCACCAGGCAGGGCAGAGGAGTTTCGGGATGGGTCACTCTGGAGGAACAAACAGACATTGATGAGTAGGATCCAATCCCACCCCAGGGCAGTCCTGGTGTCCCTGATGTCCTCCATTCCCCCTCCTAAAGGGAGCCAGAGCAGGATTTGGCCTGTTTTCCCATATTTAACCCCACAAGCTGAAGCTGCAAGCCCAGCAAGCATTACTTT
>VYXF01002429.1:20087-45511 GCA_013397295.1 Polioptila caerulea
AAAACTCCAGGGATGGTCAAACTGCTCGCCCTCCTCTAGCTGGCAGTAGATTTGGGGATTTGCTGGCTGTGGAGACTCTGCAGCTCCTGGATTTGGTGGCCAGGCCCCCAGGCTGCCCCGTGCTCCCAGTGAGCAGCAGGAGCCTTGCTGGTGGCCTGGTGAGCCCGTGGGGCACAGAGCCCCTACACCAGGATCCCCTGGGTCAGTTTATGGCCAGCTCAGTCCCAGGCTGGATGGGGATGGTGACAGAAGGATTTCTGCCTCCTCTCCAATCTGCCATTCAGATCTACTCGAACGCTGGCTGCAAGCTGTAATTCCCCCAAACTGTTGCTGCTTTTTAAGCCCTCCAGCTGCTCTGTGCCATCCTAACCACCTCTCTGAATGTTCATTAGGGACCTGCAATACTCTTGGTTTATTCCATTTGCACCTGGATTTATCCAAGAGTGGTTTTGTGCCCCGTCACCTCTTCATTACGGGGCTCAATTGCTTCCTGAGGACCAAACCATGCAGAGTCTCGGGCGCCTTCTCTTCCCATCCATTTCACTTAGGCACCTGCTCTCTGTGGAAATTGATGGCCAGCTCGGGCTGGATGAGTCCTGAGCTCAGGTTCTGCACTCAAAATCTTCATTTGCAGCAAACAATGCTGCACGTGGCTGTGTAGGATGCAAGGAATGAGTGCGTGGCCATTGAGGACCGAAGGGCTAATCAAGGATCAATAATCACGGTGATGGAGGGAACTGCTTTGGAATATTTAATCAGAGGCAACAATTAACGTTCCTTCAGATGTTGCAAATTCAAAGCCCTGAATGCAAGTCACGTGTTTACCTTAAGAATTGCAAAAGTTTCCCCGAGTCATGTGTCCTCCTGCTCCAACTCAGCTGCCTGCAGATTCAGCACAGAAATAAAGATCACATGAAATTGCAGTGAACTTTTCTCCTCTGCCAGTTCCTCATCACTTTTAAATAATGCCCAGCTAAGGATAAAATGTATAATTTAACTGGTATGATAGCCAGGCATTTAGTGCTTCCCAAGGAAATTTTGGGTTTTATAAAGCATAAGGATCTGCCAGAGTTCCTCAGCTGAAGTGCTATTGGGCTTTTTGGCTTTATTTCTGTAAATGATATTCAGAGTGCGGAAGTGAAGAAGAATATTTGCTTACTGGTAGCCTGAATCCCACCAAGATACAAATCTCTGTCTCTTTGAGAATGATAAAAGAAGCCAGGCAGGGTATTGTATACCATCCTGCATTAAGAAAAACTCAGAGGTTTAAGGCCATCTGTATTTAGATCCAAGGACAGATGAGACATTTAAATTTTAGTAGCACTCAGTTATACACCTGACATAGAGAAATGGCTGCAATCCTTTTTATCAGGCTGGAGAATAGGCATTAAATGACAAAATATTAGTCAGGCCATAGATCCCTGAAATGTATAAGTTCTCCAGCAGCTTCATTAAATCTGTTTTTTATCAGAGAAGAGAGAAGGGTCTGGTACAACACTGCCAGCGTTTGAGGCATTGGGCTTTTAGAGAATCACCGCCAGATACTTCATCCATCTGTCTATTTTCATATTTATTGTTTTACCAATCACTTTATTCATCCATCTGTTCATCTGTGTAAACCCATTTTTTTAAATTTTAATTTTTATTTATGGACTGACCTTAATAAACTCCCCTCAAGTACCGCGTGTTTATCACTGTCACGGATGAAAACGTTATTAATGACAGGAGGGCTGCTCGGGGAGGACGGGCGCCCTTTAAATTCCTTCTCAGCTGGCTGGGCTGCAGCCCCTCAGCTGGGCGGGGGCGGCTGGATCGATAAGGTCGGAGTTCAGGCACTGGTCCCATCTCCTCCATCATCCCCATCACTGCCAGCTGACGGTGCCTGCAGGTGGAGCCGGGGCACCTCAGCAGCAAAGGCTTTCCCTTTCCCCAAGCTGGGGGCAGCCTGGGGTGGTGATTTTGGAATGTGTGTGCGGGTGTCAGAGCAAGGGAGCGGCTCAGGGTGTTGGAGGCAGAGGGAAATCTCTTCTGGGGAAATTGTGGCTGAGCAGAAATTAGGGATGGACCACGAAGGAAGGGGAGGCGAGCTGTTTGCAGCACAGGCACCAGGGCTGAACTCTCAACCCAGCCACTCAAACTGCTCAGCCGCTCAGAAAATCCTATTTGCTGCCTCTAATCACGAGCGGCGCTGGCAGCACCTCTGAAGAGGAGCACAGGGCTTGCTGCCCAAACCAGGTGTGGTGCTGAGCCCTGCTGCTGCTGCAGGTGCCTCTGCTGTGGTGGCCAGCCCTGGGTCTGAGGAGATGACAGCAGTTTGAGAGTTCAGCCCTGCTGCAAACAGCTCGCCTCCCCTTCCTTCGTGGTCCATCCCTAATTTCTGCTCAGCCACAATTTCCCCAGAAGAGATTTCCCTCAGCCTCCAACACCCCGAGCCACTCCCTTGTGCTGACACCCACAAAATCCTGTTTGCTGCCTCTAATCACACCCATCCCTAATTTCCCCCAGCAGCAGGTGAGATAATTACATGGAAGGGGGCGAGAGTGCCTCGAGTGCCTCGAAATTACGCACCTCTGGATTAAGAGCGTTTCAAATTTATGACAGGCAATAGTCACGAGGTGGCTGTAAATGCTTTACGTGCTCACTTAGTTGACATAAAGCCTAACCTTGCCACAGAAATACATTTTTATTCTGCTGGCTTAAAGCAGGTTTGACAAATACTCTCCAGGATAACTCAACCCTCGCGTTTTATCTTTGCTTGGCCCAGGCGCCGGCTGCGACAGAGTTTTGTCATGAAAGATGGAGCTCTGAGGCTGGGGACATTCCCCTCATGGCTTCATCTCACCTCCCAGCTCATTAGAAACCTTGGGTTCCTGCCTAGCATTTTATTTTGACATCAGAGGTGTAAATCAAGTCATAAACATATTTAAACTAATGTTGTTGAAAATCTGTAATTCTGACAGCAAAATGAGCGGCAAAAAGTGCATATAATATTTGGTGACATGTAATTTTAACTTCATCCCGTCCCTTTGCTTTTGAGACATGGTTACCTGCAGGATAAGGCAATAAAATAAGGATGTACAAGAATGTGTCAAATGTAGGGCTTCCCTAAATTACACTCTCAGGCACAGATTAATACATTTAATACATTCCAGTCATGAGTGAAGTACTTATAGCAGAACAACTGCTCCTTCAGTGATATCATTCACTGGAATGAACTACAGCTAACAGTGACAAGCTGGAAAAATGCCCCCACTTTTCAAACTGTACAAATGGCATTTGGACACAGTAACTCAAAACTGGACACTTCATTTCAAGTTTAAAGCTAGTGGTCCAGTCAAAAGCTATTACTCCATCTTCTTTATTTGTAGTCCATGCTTTTGTGCTCTTTAAGAATCAAATAAATACTGGTGTAATGGTTAGCAACTGCCAGTTCAACGAAAAATACTGCTAAATTCGCCAATAAGTCTTTTTTCTACACACACAAATTTATGACATAAGAACTGAACCCATTCCTGTTACAACGTCTGGATAGTTTTTTAATGTAGAGGGGGACTCACTTTAGTGATAAGAGTTTAAACCTCAACTCCTTTTTCCTTCTCTCTGGATCATACATCTGGGTGGAGAAGAGCCTGAGACAAACAGCCCCTGTGTGCCAGCAGAGGTGCACTGAGCTGGCCCGTGCTCAGCTCCAGCTCAGCTGAGGAAAGCTCCCTGTGGCTCTGCACTGCCTCTTTCCCTTCTGCACCTCCACTGGGATTATTTGCACTGGGATTATTTAAATCTGCAAGATCCACTCCGTGGTTTTTTAAGAACTGGATGGAGAGGGGAAGGAGGCTGAGGTGGGTAAAATGTCACTAAAGCCTTCTCCTTTTCAGTTCTCTCTCATCCTCTTTGGTCCGCTATTTACTCTGCCCACCCTGCCCCACCACAGGCTAAGAATAGCTAGATCCCAGTTTGTGAGTGCTCTTTTACTGGGCAGCACTTCCCTCCGACCAAGGATGGCTCCCAACAGAACCCAGAGCTTGCCCAGGGGCTGGGGCTGGCTCCTTTCCATTCACTGTACCACCATGTGCAGGCTTCAGGGCTGGAGTTTGTAGTTTCTGGTTGATCTACCAATGCAAAAGAAGCATTTCTCCTCACAATCAGGTGCATCACACCCCCAGAGAAATCTGCAGAGTCCCCACACAGCCCCTGCACAGGGGCCATGGGGGTTTGTGAATTAACGTTTCTTCCAGACAATGGCTGTGCTAAAAAATGCTACATCACACCTAGGAAAACACTTATGGATTGGGGGTTACACCAGGAGCTGTGCTAAACTTCTAAATCTGGCTGATATGAGACCCAAGTGGGGACAGTGTAATGAAGGGATAAATATTCCAAGTGCCACTGGAATATTACCAAGCTCCCTGACCAGCTTTTTTCAGTGTTGCAGCAAATTCCACGTTAAAACAAGAGATGAACAACGGATTTGTCTCTAAATGGAGAAAAACTCACACCCTGACACTTGCTCAGAAAAGTACACCAAGGTGCTGCCCCAGACTCCTGAGTTTGCTTTCAACTTGTTTGAGGGGAGACAAGGAACTAAACCACAAATTATTCTGGATTTTGTGAATATATTGGCTTTGATCTCCAGCTTCTCCAGGTAGTAATTACAGGCCTGCTCAGTTTTGTCAGATATTTGCAGCCAGAAGCCTCAAAAACTTGGGGCTGTTCTCATGGTTTTTTTTCCACCAGCTCAGGCTCTGTGGTGTTCCATCATCAGAAGACCCACAGCATCTGGAACACTCAAGAAAAACTGTCTGGAAACAGATATCATTTTCATTTCTAAGAAATGTCTTACATTTTCTTTAATTCAGTTTCTTAAAGATGGTGAAGAAGGATTTTATGTTCCAAGTAATTTCACTTGGTGTTATAATTACATCTTGATTAATTCTACCCACATTTAAAATTAGTAAGGGGTTTGGGTTTTTTTCCTGACCTGCAGGGCAGATTTTAAAGATTTTATATGACTACAAGTACTCTGAACCAGGAAGAACTGTGATAACCTGCAAACAAAGCACCTTTTGGGGCTGAGAGGGATGAATGACAGGTGTGACAGGGGCAGGGTTGTCCCTGGGATCTCTGCAGTGACATTTTGAGGACACAAAGACTCTGGCAGCTCTTGTGCAGAGAAAAGCAGGCTGCTGTTACACACACCTCTGCCACCTCACCACTGCTGGCACCAAAACCAGCATGCCTGGTATGAATTCCTTCCAGGAGAGAAGCTCACCAATTTTCCTTAAGAAATGATCTAGATCCTGGTTTGTATTAGTTCACACCCAGTCCTAACCCAGCTTGGAAACACCTTGGAGCAGAATTCTTTATTTTTTTGGCTTTTACCCACCTGACTGTGGTTTATATGCATCCTGTACCACAGCTAGGGATCCTGGATCAATACAAGTAGGAATGAAAAATAACACTGTGTTCTAAACTGCTGTGACTAATTCCTTGTATTAGAATTACCAAAAAACAATTCAATCCATATTGCAGGATTTTATCCGACGCCAAGTACACATTCAAAACTTTACCTGCTTTTCCATGGAATAATAGCAAAATATACCTCCAGATCTGGTTTTGACTCATTAAACCCTGTTGACAAAAATGATTTGTTTGGAGAATTAAATGAAAGCCTTTTCAGAAGGAACTCTCCTCAAATGGAAACAAGGAAATCAGCCCTCAAATGTGCCATCCTTGGAAAACCCAACAGGACATGGGGAGCCCTGGTTCTCCTGCTGCAGAGCCTGTGCAGAACACAGAGTAAACTGACAAAATAATTGGATTATACATGCACAATTCAGACTTTCAGTTACTGGGTGCTTTCTTGCTCCTGGTTTCCACAGAAAAGTCAGGTTTTTGTTCCTTAAGTCCTTGTGCTGCTTATTTACATATGAAAAGGGAAGTTTATAAAAGAGCTTTCCTATTTTACTACACCTAATAGTTAATAATTTAAATCTGTAGCCATTATCATCATATAGATTGACACAAATGGCATATGGATCATTCTGGGGATGAGGGTGAGTTTCTTTTAAGAGAGAATTGTTTTAGTTTTTGCAGGAAATTAATCAGGGGAATGGGCTTTGTGGAGCATGGAGCAAATCTAATCTGTTCTTTGTTCAAATTTGCCTTGCTCCAATTCCTAGCAATTGTAGACAACATGCTCTTTTGTTCAGGAGCCACTTGTTACATGCATAATTAGAGACTGCAGTAGCTGTGTTTAAAGAAAAACTGTTTTCCAATGTAATGTGTGATCTTGATAATAGTATTTTCATCAAAGGTAGCAATTACATTCATTAAGCTGGGACTGGCAAGGCAGCAAGGAAATTAAGTGGAAGGTGAATAAAAAGCTCCCCGTTTCTTTTTAAAATCTCTGCCTCTTTATAACTTGAAATGCACCACGTTGAGCTGCAAACTGGAAAATACATACTGAATATAAGGGGGAAAAAAGAAAGAAAGAAAGAAAGGAAAAAATAAAGTCCTCCTTAACCTTTCTGAATAATGATCCAGAAGATATCCTAGGGACACCTACTATAGATGCACTTTTCAAATTAAAGGGCTTTATTCTACATTAATTTCTTATGCAAGTTTTAAACGAGCTCAACATATGATTCAGGTCTTTAAAGGCTCCAGGGCTCTCTAGGATTAATTCACTGTTCTTTTCACACATGAATTAATTGTTTTGTGTTCTCAAAAACAGCAAACAGCACATAAATCAACCAGTTTGGAAAAGGCACAAGACTGGTGCCTTTTGCAAATCACTGAAGTTCACTCTTTACACTCCATTAGTGTAATATGGAACTTTTAAAGGAAAAGGTGGAAAAGTAGGACATATGTTCTTAATTCTAAGTGGATTTCTTGAATGCAGAACTCATTTCAGCAATCTGATTCCTTGAAAGACCAAAGTTGTGGAGCACTGAAAAGCCGTTCTTCCAGCACACTAATTGTATTTTTCCCAATTAATAAATCAATTACACATCATTAATATATTTGCAAACATTCCCATATAAAAAGAGCTAGTTGTGAGGGGTCTTGTACCTTCTTTTTGCCTTAAGCTTTGGAAGAGTGAGATTTGCAGCTGGAAAAATGTGAGAATGCAAAGATGGGAGGGCCGAGCCCAGCCCATGGGCTCCCCCAGGCACTCCTGCTGAGCACACACAGAACAAGCTCATTTTCAACCTCCCAAATCCAACCCCGATTTTCTTCCAGGCACTGTATCCCAGGCTAAGTGGGGAAGGGTCTGTCCCCTCATAGCTTTGCCCTGTGTTGCCAGCAAGGGCAGAGCACCTCTGCTGACAACTCACTGCTTCAGATCAGGGCTGAGGCACGGCTTTGCAGGAAGGAAATGATTATTCAGGGTCTCAGCCAGCACCAACCAAGGCAGGTGACACCTGCAGCAAAGGGGACGAGTTTAACTGACCAGTTTCGTTTGCCAGCACTCACAGCAGGACAGGCACTAAGGAGGGTGGTGGCAGGAACTGTGCTCCCCCCTCAGCAGGGTTGTCCCAGCCCACTCCCAGCTCAAGGTAAGAGAGAAAACTGCAGCCAGAACCCAGCTGCCCGTGACTCCAAAAATAACTGTTTCTCCCTCTGCCCTTCCCAGAAATAGAATCTGAAACCACAGCATCTTGGCCAAATTGGAAGTTGCATAGTTCTGCGAAGCATTTCCTTCAGTTAGGAATGATTTAATTATTCTTCACTTCCTCTTCTAGAAATCATTCCTGGATAATGAGGTTAGCATAGAGCAGATATGTTTCAGTCAAGGAATAGATGTAATTTAGTGCCAGAAGGCTTTTACAGTTGGAAAAAAAAAAAAAANTATAAAAAAAAAAAAAAAAAAAAAAGATTTTTGGACACTTCTAAATAGAAGCAGCAGGATAGAGAAGGCTTGCTATTAAATTAGAACAGTCTGAGACACCAGACCATCTTTGACTTAACAGACTGCTTTAACCCAGTGCTGTGTCAGCCCCTGAAGAATCAGAGCACAACCAGCACTCCCCTGCAGCCCAGATTCTTACACAAGGGTAACAAGGCACATTTTAAAGAGTTATTAAATAATGGCAAGCTGCATTACTGCCAGAGAATTGTTTATCTCTGCAAATTGGATCACTGAAGTCAAAGTAGAGTAGAGCTAAAATTCTTCCAGCATTAAAGGGCAGATCTGTTGCTGCACCTTCCTTTGGTCCTTGGAAACTGAATCCTGCATGGCACTCAAATGTATTTTATAATAAATATCCTGCTGAATCCAGCTTGTATTATTCAGGCAACAGTCAAAATAATCTGCTTTATCCATCAAATGTAGTAGGCACTGCTGCCATTAAACCCAGAGAATTATTTTCCTTCTAAAGCCTGGTTGGACAGACATTGAGAGGACCAGCTCTATCTCCAGCAGCTTCATTGACCAAACAAGTTCTTTGGAGCTTTTCATTATTTAACTATGCTTCCAGTACCTTATTTCTTAATTATTCCTGGACTATTTTTACATCAGTTTAGCAAATTTCTTCTACAGAAACCCAAAAAGTGTCCAGAGAAGCTGTCAAACATGTAATTTTCATGTCTTTGGGTATGATCTAAAGAAAAGCAGAAAACCTCAGCAACGCAGTGATTAAATTAAACCTGCTCTGCTTACAGTGAAAAATTTGCATTTAATTTGCATATTTAGGATGTAAATTAGGAAATAGAAGAATTTTACAGGGTGTCCTTGAAAACAATTCAGGCCAAAAACATCCAAGAGACTTGCAGCAAACTGAATGTGATGAGAAGATGAGGAAATGATTCTGTTCCACTGAGGGCTGGGTCATTGCTTGAGACTTGGCTGGATGCTCCTGACTGAAGGCAGCAAACAGCCCCTCTTTAGCCTCACTAAAAAACAATCACTAAAAACTTGACTTTGTTTTCAGCTTGTCTAAATCCTCCAGTGTCAGCTGCTCTACAGTTACTGAGAGAGAGAGAATAGTTTCAGAAAGATGTAAATCCAAATGATCTTGAGAGACAAAATATATAAAAATGCTATTACTGTCTGGTGAGACTGCACATAGTTCTGATTTATATTTCTAAATATTTCACCAGAAAAAAATGTTACAGTGTACACTGCTTGTTCCCTTGAACATTAAACAAGCTATTAGGGAACACACTGGTTATTTCTAGTTACCCTGAATACATTCTGGGGCTGAGGAAAAGCATTTCTTCAGCTTTTGTGTACCTAGTACCAGCTCAGATAGCTGCTTTCAAAGCAGACTGGGCTTCCAGTCGAGCTTAGCTTGCTAGAAGAACTTGCAATGTGTCTCTCACCAAAAGATTTTCAAGTGGAAAAGCAATAACATGCTAATTAGAAAAGTCTTTACACAGCAAAAGGCTCCCAAAGAACAATAACTCTGTAGTTCATGTAAGCCTTTTCTAACACAATCTTTACATGGGGAAAAGAAAATATGAAAGAAAGAACAACAGCAGAGAAAAGATGATACAAAATGTTGTATTTGAGTATTTCCCAGGTAGTGATTAAACCCTTCTGTGGGAATCTGCCTTGACCACCAACCAGAACAGGACTAGAGAAACCTGACATGACACAGTCATTCTCTCCTGGTGCAAGACCTGGAAACAATTTTAAATGACAGATTATTAGAGAACCATGAACTGATATACAAGGTTAGCATTGTATCATTTCAAAAATCAAATTCAGGCACTTTTTAATACATTCTCAATACAGGTCTTTTCTTCTAAGCAGGGAAGCTGATGTGCAACTTTTGATAGTGAAGGTGCTGTTCCAGGACAAGAGACTGGATGGACTAAGGGCAAAAAAGGGGAAAAGTCACTAATAAAACACACATTGAGTATATAAAGCAGCTTAAAAGCTCAGAAAGCCTCCCAGCACTGCCCACACCAGCTCTGCAGTCAGTGCCCACAGTGCCCAACATAGAAATGCCATTTATGAGCACCCAGAAATGTCCCAAACCAGAGCAAGGGCTGGGGAGCACAGGCAGCTCTAAACAGCTCCTGGACAGCAGCACAGCACTTCCCATCCCTAACCAAACATCTGAGTTCAGAGCAGCAATGGAATCAGGCTTGAGGGGAGGGAATAATGCCAGGCTGGCTGGGGCTTGGAGCAGCCTGGGATAGTGGAAGGTGTCCCTGCCCATGGCAGGGATTTAAGGTCCCTTCCAAGCCAAACCATTCTGTGACTCTCTAAGTTAACTCTCCCCAGAATCAGTGAGCAGAGTAGCCAATGCTCTCCACACAGGTACTTGTCCTCTTAAAACAACAAGGAAAGTTACTCAGGGCTTGTAATTGATCTGTTCACATATTCCTCCACAGAATTTTGTATACAAATACAATACATAATTTATTTCTTTCAAAACAGTGTACAAAATACAGCATACACAACAAAGACATGAAATATTTACAGTTGTAACATTAGTTAAAGGCTTGACCTTGCTTTATTGAGAACAAAAGCTCATCAGTTACTGCTGAATAGCTGATGAGGATGTTCAGGTTGTTTCCTGGACTCAGGCATCCCACATCAGACTCTGAGGAATCACATTCATCTCATTTTTTCCTGGTTATTTTTTCAAATGGATACCTGACACAGTTCTACACAAAGAGAGAGTCCTTTTAACATAATCCTGGATACCCAGCCCTTAACAGTTCTTCAAAGAGCTCTGTGCTTTCCCCCACAAAGGGCTTGCTTTTGGCACTGTACTGACTCAGTTCAGTATTGCCAGTCCTCAGTCTCACACAAAACTGCAGATGCCAAGCTGAGAGTGTCTCAAACCAGGAGACCACAGCAAAAACCAAACCCTGTTTTCTGTGGACACTCACGTGAGCAAAGCAGATTAACCTCAGCAGCCAAGAGCTGCCTCACCTTGGCACAGCTCAGCACAGTAATCAACACTAACCCAAGCATTTTGCAGTGTGGTTATGATTATTTTAGGTCCACAGATAGACTGTGTTGAGCAGAATAACTGTAGTTAAATATTGTGGTGCCTGCAGTCTTATTTCTAATCTAAATTTCCCCAGCTGTTTCAACTCAGCTGAAAGAAAGCCTGCAAACAAATCTGAAATGTATTAATAATGATAATGATTAATAATAATATTGCTAGAAGAAAACTTCAGAAACCATCTAGCCTACCTTCCTACTCCTGTATTTTTGAAAATCTCAAAGCTCTTGATCAAACTGATATGGGAGGGGCTTCTTTATTGGCATGAGGATAATCACCACAATAATTCTTTGCCCATTAACAGGCAAAGCATGTATATAGAGGGATTAATTCTCTGAAGCAGTTACTTCCCTTTGAAGTCAGAGAACTTTTTAGTAGTGCTTTTCACCCTTGCTTGTTTCTTTGTCTAAGGCACTGCTTGTTTTACAAATCCCACTTGTTAAGTGTCACTTGCCCTGGTTTTGCTGGGAAATCCTCTGGGAGTCTCAGCCTGTAACATTCTGAGCTCCACTCAGAGTGAATCATCAGTGAAAGGCAAGCTTTAAAAATGAGATTCTTCTAAGTCAGCCAAAACCAGAAAACCAATCCTTCCCTCCCCAAAACACTTGAAACAGATTGCCAATTACAGCAATTAGGATGATTTTTCATATATTAAGCTTCCTGTCTCTTGATTATTAGTTAATTAGCTCTCCAGCACTGAAGAGGTTTCTGCTGTAAATAAAATGTCTAATTTTAGAGTAAACAGAGACAAATTAAAAAAAAAAAAAAAAAGCAAATACTTCCCAACCCCCTGCCCTTTTTTCACTCTTAAAAAAGGGAAAAACTGTGCTAGAGAACAACTAACTTCCAGGAGCAAGGAATTCTAGGCTGCAAATTAACAATGTCTCCCTTAAAGTTTGTAAAATGCATTAAATGTGGAAAGGCCACTGTGAGGTAGCACCACAGCATTCCCATTACCCAGCTTCTATCTGTCCTTTTGCAGAACTACTAGAGCTTTTTTAACCCCATTTCAGAAAGATTTCAACTCAACCTTTTATGAAAGGAGAACTATAAATAGGCTCTTAGATTAAAACCCTTAACAGCTGAGAAGGCTGGAAAGGGAGGTGGATATTATCCACCTTTCAGGAGTACAAATTGGGGCTGCAAGGGCTTAATTACAAAGATATCCTTAAGAACACACTGAGGGCTGCTATAAAAATGACTCCAATTACAGCAGCTCCAGAGACATCACTCCACCTGGGAGAGGGGAAGCCACCACTCCCCTCTCTTTGCAGCCCATGCCAATGGAGGCAGCACATCCCAACTGCAGCTCCAGCCCACACACCAGCTCTGCTGCACGGGGACAGTCCCTTCTCCCAGGTGGAATTCACAGAAATGCCTGGGATTTGGATTCCTTTGTTTTCCCTTTGAAATCTCCAAGTGGAGATGAACTGCTGGTATGACCTAAGGGAGCTAAATCCAGTGCTTGGAAGTCTCAGAGGCAGAAAGGAGTTTGGATTTGAAGGTGGAATTTGTGATTTCACATGAATTATCCACTCTCCTGAAATGAGAATTCATGGTTTTCCCAATGATTTCACTGTGATGATGTATTCTAATTTATGATGTCATTAATGCCTTCTGTAATTACAAATAAATGGGTAATTCACAATCAGTGTTCAAGGAAATAATTTTCATATCATATCAAGAAAGTCCTTATGGTTTCAGTACTCCTGTGCTAAGAATTTTGCAATTGTGCTCAACTGGATATTTGAAGTTCCTTCATATATTGTACCTGAAATCAGAAGAAAACAAATTAGTAGATTCTAAACCCACAGCAATTTTATGAAGAGAGACCAAAATATCCAAACTGGATATTGGACTGGACTGGACTAAAGTCCAGTTAGGACCTTACAATTATGGAATGAAATTTTACTGTGCAAGTACTGGCACAGAATCATAATTATTTACATAATATTATACAAGTTCATATTTTATTATCTGTAACAATCAAAGCACTTTTCTGGCTGGCACCACATAATGCAAAGACATTTTCCCAAAAAGCAATTCTTAAACAGCCAACAAAAATGAAGAAGTTCCAAATGCTATTATCATAAAAGCCAAAGTGTAATATTGTTAAAAATATCAAACTGTTGTGTTCAAGGATTACCCTGATAAACAAAAAAGCCTTGAAAAGGAAACTCCATATGGATTCAAATCTTAAAGCTAGATCTTTTTTTTTGTTACAGGAATTTTCTTAATAGAATGGGACACAGTGTTGGTGCCTGTATTTTGTTGGTATCTAATGAAATATTTTAACTAGCCTTGCAAGTGCATACATTTATACCTAAAGTTTTATATCTGAGCCTTTGAATTAATGTTGATACAGTCTCAAGGAAAAAAAAAGCCAGTCCTTCTTCCTCAAACTTTAATGGCACAAAAGCTCCAAGAGACACTTGGTAAGAAAGTGTCACTCACCTATCTTGCAGTCACGGTAGTACTTTTCTATTGGGTAATTTTTGGTGAATCCAACACCTCCCATCCATTCAATACATTTACTGGTTGTCAGTGTTGCAACCTATGAAGAGAATTTCAGTTACAGGATTCAACTTCATGATAGTGGTGGTAAAACTTATACTTTGTACCTAATTAATAACAAAACAGGGAGTAAAGCAGGGACTAGAGCAGGAGGGAAGAGGGATGGGTATTTTGGTATTCTTCTTCAGCACACCATTTTAGGATAAAAATGACATAAATCAGAGGACATCAGCAGTTCACTAATAGTTACAGCAATAGTTTCTATGCTGCTCTGTGCAAAAGACCAGCAGTGGTATGCAAGATAGCAATTGCAAAGAAGAAGTCATCCAGTTTTGAGTCGTTTTAAGACTCACAGATGTGACCAGCAGAGCTGAAATGGTCACAAATGAGCTCTTTACAGTGCCATATCTCAGGCCACAATAAGATTTCTGAGAAATTAAATCTTTCTAGATAAGTGGAAGTAATAATTCCCTTTCCTCTTTTTTAAAATTTTATTTAGGGGAATGACCAGTTTATTCTTTGGTGACTTTAGATTCTGTGCATGGACTAAGAAATACAGAATGGTTTGGGTTGGAGGGGATCTTAAAAATCATCTCACTCCAACCCCCTGCCATGGGCAGGGACACCTTCCACTAGCCCAGGTTGCTCCAAGTCCCATCCAGCCTGGCCTTGGACACCTCCAGGGATGTGGCCTCCGAGNGTTTATTCTTTGGTGACTTTAGATTCTGTGCATGGACTAAGAAATACAGAATGGTTTGGGTTGGAGGGGATCTTAAAAATCATCTCACTCCAACCCCCTGCCATGGGCAGGGACACCTTCCACTAGCCCAGGTTGCTCCAAGTCCCATCCAGCCTGGCCTTGGACACCTCCAGGGATGTGGCATCCGAGATAAAAGCACATCCAGAGATTTCACAGCAGAGATGAATGACGAGTCACACACTGGGTAAATCGAGGAGCTTCAGCAGCAGTGGAATGAGGGCCTGGAGGGAGGGAGCTGCAGGTACCTCAGCAGTGAAGTACTTGGCCATGCTGGCCTCCTTGATGGCCGGCCTGCCCGTCTCAGCCAGCCGCGCCGCGTTGTAGGTCAGCAGCCTGGCCGCCTCCAGCTGCGTGGCCACCTGGGCAATCTGGTGCTGCATCCCCTGCAACAGCACCACAGCACTCAGACACAGCCCCACTGCAGCTCCCAGCAACAACCACTCTGCTCACCACGGAATGGACCTGCACACTAGAATAAAAACATGGGATCCAGCTGGGAAGTGACTCCGTGTTCCTTCTGCGTTTATCGACAGAGGTTGGGAAAACTCCTGGGCCACTGAAGTGCCCTCAGGAACTGCAGTCCTATTTTCCCCTTTCCTGTTCTTGGATTCAGGAGCACTGGGGTTCTTTTGCCTGACTGGTTGGACAGAGGGTTACCTATTCAAACCCAGGAATATAAAGGAAAATTTTATCCCAATCTTAACATCCTCACAGGGATTACAAAGGCATGAGGAAGGCAGAGCTGCGTTTTTATCCTGCAGCTGTTCACCGAGACAAAAACAGGTCTGGTTCCCTAATGAGCTTAGCCAAGGAAGACTTGTAAATGTAATTCTTGAATAAAGTGAGGAACTAGCAAGATGACAACTCCTTTCCTTGTCCCAGAGGCACAAGACAAGATTTAGAAGCAGCTTAAAGGTACAGAGGACACGACTGAGGAATGGATTCAAGGGGAAGGAAAAGAGGTGATGGAGCTCACATCTGAATGGTATTACAGAAGAATGGGTTTACTTAAGAACACCCAAATATTATGATCATTGAAAATTAACATTTAGTAGTCTAAAACACAATGAAATCTTTCATCTTATTAGAACATTAACACCGTTCCCTCAGATCTGCAGAAATATATAGGCAGGTCAAAAAACCAAAATGATTTGGCAATTATAAATTCCATTTCCCATTCAAAAGACGTGGTTCCAATCATTTCCTAGGTATCTATGAGTGCTTCCTAAAATTTGCATAAATTATGAGTAGTGCTAATGTTCCTTCTCTTCAGCTGAGATGTAGGTTTCTTTTAACAAGAAAATTACTATAGTAATTACAATTATGTATCTTCCTTATTAAACTATACATCATTTTTGCAACAAAGAGTCTTTTTCGCTGTAAGAAATAGATATTATAATGAAAACTAAATGTCTTTGTACAACACAGGAAATCTAATAATTCAATCAGTTTCCCTCATCTTTTTATCATTTCTAGTGTCTCCAGAATAAGCCCTTCCCCTACACCTCATGAAAGCACATTCAGTATAGTGTGATATTAAAATCAGAAGGGAGTTCAATGTGTATTATTTTCAAAGGATGTCAATAAGTTATCAAGCAAAAGGAATATGTCAATAATATTTTTAAGTTTTAAATTATTTGTGTGGCACTCACAAAGACACACAGCACTGAATTGATGAATTTTACGTGGCAGATGAACATTCATTCGGAATTTTTCCTTAAAAAATATCGAGGAGGAGAGACAAGACAAAGTGGAACATGAATTATGCAAATCACAGCACTGATTTTACTGTCTATTGTGGTCTATTCTTTCTTGGAGGAAACATCCCATGTGTCCATTAACAAGTACCTGGAAATCAAACACGCTTTTCCCAAACTGGACTCTCTCCTTTGTGTAGGGAACTGTACGGTCAAAACAGCCCTGGGCCAGTCCCAACATCTGTAAGGGAAAATAAGGATATGGTCAGAAAAAATTCATTCATTGAATGCACCTAATGGAGAGGATAATAATTGATCACTTTCTGGTCAGGCAGGTTGATATTCAGAAGGAAAGTTGTTTTCTTCCTACCTAGATACTGCTAAAGCTTCTATAGAGAATCCTAGGAGCCAGAATTTTACAGTTATCAGAGAAACTGAGGTGAGTTATAAAAAAAGAAAGTTTGAGGAACAAACCTCTTACATGTCCATTTCTTACCATAGGCAAATATTTGTGAAAACACTACAAGTAATTTTTGAACAAAACTTATGGGTCAGCTGTAATAGCAAAAAATATTAAGTGTTTTTTCTGAAAATTTGTAATTGCATAAGAAAATGACTGTAAACTGAAGATCCATAGATGTAGATTACTCTATTAAAAGAAAAATAAACGGAATTATTATAATGGTTAATCAAAACTATTTTCATAAGCAAAATAATTTCTCATTTTTTAGAGGACACGGACTGAATTGCCAGAATTAGCAATTTATTTCAGAAGTTAGAAACTTAGTGGAGTGGAAGGAGAGAACATTTCCTGCACTATTTTCCAACTCTGCAGAACAATTGTGGAAGAATTTAGATCAATTTTGTCTTTCCATAAAGGCAGAAGCAGTGAACTGTCACATCAGGGAGCTTAGAAAAAACTACCTTTAATGATGTACAACAGAAAAAAAATGACACATAGGAAAACAGTAAAAGAAAATATTGCAGTCTGCTGCTAATCAGCCTCATTATCAGATTTATCATCTCCTTATATAAATTACAGGAAGCACATCAACTTCTGCACTTGCACTAAAACCATCTGAAACTGTTTTCAAAGCCACAGTTACATTTTACAAGATCTTCATTATCTTTTAGAACTATTACTACTGCAAAACTAAACTCAATACCACAGGGCTTTAGAGCTGCTGTTCTTGTCAAGTCCATTTCTCTTAATTTGAAGGTGCCAAGAAGGCAGTAACTAAGATATAACAACTACCTGACCTTAACTTTTAATTAAGGTGTAACTTGGAGTAATTAAGAGTAAAATCCAGACCATGTATTTTACTGCCAGAGCCTTTATATTATTTATATCTCTGGGAACAATGGGGCCCACAGCCCTTTTTAAATGCCATATCAGACAAAGTTTAATCAGAGGTAATCCTTAGAAATGATGGAAAAGCCAGCCCAATTATCAGCATAGTGTATTGCCACATGGAAAATCTCAATTTCATGAAGATGATTTCTTCTGGTCTGTCTGCAAACCAGGGCAAAAGATAAAGGAGATCAGTAGTACAGAAATATTGCACAACAAAGTGTAAACAAAGAATATATTACTTTCAAAAGTAAATTAAAAATATTCAAACTTATCACCAGTAATTTTATTCTGGGTCTAAACCTGATTTCTACTGAGATCAGCAGCATTCTGAAATCCAAATTGACTTTACAGCAAAATACAACATTTTGAAATAACTCCAAGGTCAGTAAATATTTTTCCCCTAAGATGCCATACAGTGCAATTTTCAAACACAACAATGAACTGGAACTGCTCTGGTAGAGAAAATCACATTTATTTTAAAAAGAAGTTGACTTTTAAAAAGAAGTTGCTGGGAAAACACCAGTTAGCACTAGGTTACATTTGCCAGCCCCAGACAATCCCAGCTGGAAGCATTAATATCATACATTTCAGGGTGTTAACTGTGGAAAATGTTTCTTTGTGAAATCAATTTTCATAGTGGAAGACAAGAACGTGGACATAATTCAGCAGCAATAAGTTAACGACCAAAGGCAAGCTAATTGCCATTTAATGTTTTTTAAGTCTATTGCTTATGTCACACAGGAGAATTTTCCCTCTGGCAGTTGTTCCCATCCTCACTGTAACTTTGCTACGGGAATACTGACATCTAGTGGCAAATGAAGATTTTTTAAAGAGCTTTAAATATTCCACAAATTTCAAATTCCAAACTCCAATTACCTCCTGGCTGTGCTCAGTAAGAAACCAAATCACCCACCTGTGCAGCAATCCCTATCCTGCCAGTGTTGAGCATTCCAATGGCATACTTATAGCCTTGTCCAACTTGTCCCAGGATATTGCTCTCAGGAACCTAAAAAATAAAACCACCCAATTATTCCTTTCTATTATGATTTCCAACTACTAAAAGGGTTCACAAGTTTTAGCAATTGTTCCTCATAAGTGAAGGCATAAAAAATAAACCCCAGTTTGATTCCTGGGATACCTGATTAGAGCATTCTCAGACTGACATGGCTATAAACTGATGACTGAGAAAAACCACAAAATTTAAGAAATCCAAACCTTTCTAGATTTTTCTGGGAGGAAAATGTTAAAATATGCCCAACAATCAGTGTGTCTAAGGGAAAAAAATAGGGAATTTAGTTAATATTCTTTCCTTCTGTGTTGTCAGGCTCCAGTTGTACACAAATTATGCTTCAACAGCTGAATTTCCAATACCTTCACGTTGTCCAAGGTGACTGGGCAGGTGGAACAGGCTCTGATTCCCAGCTTGTCCTCCTTTTTGCCCACGTGCAGCCCCTCTGTGTTGCGATCCACTATGAAGCATGTAATTCCTCTGTATCCCTGGGGGGAGTTAAAAACAATCAAAAACTCTTTTTCAAACTAACATCCCTCAAAATCTACTCCCCACATCCAGGCTGGGGACAAACCTGATACTTGCATGTTGAGCTATGTAATTTTTTACAGGACATACTTTACTACAGAACACTTTTTAGTTTTCCAGTTTGCCTTTTAACAACAGGAACTTGCCAGCTCAGTCAGAAAGGCTGGAAAAATGTCAGACTGTGAGTCTTGTTACACCACCAGTGCTGTGCTCCTCATCTAAGCAACCATGATCATGACATTTTTATTTTCCCTGATTGGAGGAATTCATTAAGTTGCTCATCAAGTTCTCAAGTTTTGTTGGGAAATATTTTTCAAGGTTTGCAGTCAACCAGGAAAAGGTGCACAAAGTTTTAACCTCTGACATCAGATCATTAATATAAAATCCACAGTTTCATGTATCAGCAGCTGTCACTGAAATGCAAGAAATCTGTAGCAGCTTACTAAGGATGGGTCTGTATTGGCCATGACAAAGAAAACTCCTGCATCTTCTGCTAAGCTAATCCACATCTTTGAGCCATTGATAATGTAGAAGTCTCCTTTCTTTTCAGCTCGAGTCTTCAAGGAAAAAGCATCACTGCCAGACCCAGCCTCCGAAAGACAGAAACTGCCCATCTAGCAAGGGAAGGGAAAAAAACAATTTAATTTTCACAAATATAAATAAATCCTACAAGGAAAATTGTTATAAGCCAGCACAAGTCTCTTAAATTCAAACATTTTAACCTACTGCATTAAAGTAACTGAGTTTCAGCTATGGAGATTAAGAATAGAAACACTGTGTAATTACACATCTCTCAAAGTCAACTGCTTTACAGTTCTTTTCCACAGTCAATTAAATTTTAATGAAACTAATAAGTGCCTTTCCACTTTTACCTCAGCTACTGATGACAGGATGTATCTATATCACCACAGCTCTAACCAGAGTTTCAAAGTTCACACATATCTTCCAGAGCAGCAGACACACATTAGTCACTGAAAAAAAGTCCCACTAACATTACTAAACAATAATATAATTCTAATAGTTAAGTATAGTAAGACTTGGACTCACTGTATCTTTAGACACCCTGGGCAGGTAAGTTCTCTTTTGTTCTTCTGTTCCATAGGTGGTAAATAACTTATTTGTCAGAGTGTTTTGGAGTTCACACACCAGAGCCACAGCGGGATCAACTTTGGCCAATTCTTCCACTGCCAATATGATTGAAAAAAATGAAGCTCCAGTCCCTCCATATTCTTCCCCAAGCTCAATACTCATCAGCTGAAATGGAAAAGGTGCAAATACATAAATGTGTTGGTCCTGATAGCTGGAAAGGCTAAAATTGAATCCAGGAATGAACACCAGGATTTTGGCAGTGTAAGTCCTCACGGGTGCCCAGTAAGGCACAGAGGACTCCTGATTCTCTTCTCCATCAACACTTGGAGTCATGGCCTTTCCAGCATCCAATTATGCTCATCCAACTAAAAAGAAAGGGAGGGAGGGAAGATAAGAAACTAAAAGATAAGGTGAAGTATGTGGTATGGGGGAGATGGAAAAAAATTACAGTAAAAGATGGAGAGTGATAATGCTGTAAAGAAAGCTGTCATGTGATTGACAAGTCCAAAATTTTTAATGATTCCTTGGTTCATTTGAATTATATCCCTCAATCTTTTCATCTAAGAATCTGAACCAGGCACAGTTAGAGATTCATAAAATGATGTTACTTTCCAAATAAAAGATTAGGTAAAGGTGTGCAGACCCCTTGCTCAAACAATCCCTGTACGATGGAGTCCTCCATTTTCGCATTCTCATCCATTTTTTGCACAAAAGGTGCAACTCGTTCCTGGGCAAATTTGGTCACTGTAATGAAGAGAAGAAAGAAAACATGTAAATATTCCTGCAGTGTCCTTGGGGATCAATATAACAGGAATGTTACATTCCTGACCTTCTGACAGGTCATGGATGTGTTCCAACTCTCCCAGGAAAGTAAGCAGCCCAAGTAAGTAGCCCAACACAAAGCATAATGGTTCTGTCCCCCAGAGAATCTCAACATTTGACTAGAAATAAACAATGAAAACAAAATTTTAAGCTAAAATATCCCTTCTACTTCAAACATGAATTTTAACAACAGAGTTAATAGCTACCCATGTCTTTCAGCATGGCCTCCTCTTCGGTGAATGTCTGAAGTGGAGCACAGACAAGTCCATCACCGGCCAGATTGGGCTTGAGTTCTGATTTGGAAGATCTAAAAGCACAGGGAGAAACCCTCCAAGGAGCCAAGTGTGCTGGCATGTGTCTTCTCAGCTGCTGGCAACAAAACACAGAACATGCAAACAGTTAGATTTGTAGGCACACAGCAATACATAACTTCACCCAGTGCTTTTATTCAGGAAATGATTAGGAAATACAACTTACATCTAATGTTCAGCTTGAAAGCTTTTGAGAAAATATAACCTCCCCCTCCCCTGTGTCCTAGAAGAAAATATCCTTTAATTACTTTTCTCTTAACATGAAACAGTTTTCTTTCTGGAAGTTTACTAACACAAGGTTATTCTACAAAGTATGCACAAACATCTTTTTTAGTCAAATTTAGTGTTTACAGCAAAGAAACCCTGCTGATATTATTTATTTTTACAGATGATTTTGCAAGTCTACTGTAATATTCAGAGCAGGGAGTGTATATTTCAATAGAATGAATACTTTCAATAACTAATAAGATAAGAGTAAATATAAAATAGACATACAATGACTTTTACAGGCCTGGCAGCTGTAATGACTGGCTTTAGCTTTTTCCCTGCTTTCCTAGGGACCAGCAACTCTTGTTTCTACAGCAAGCTGACAGCCCCTCGTGGGTTATTGATATTTTGCTGTGAAAGGGTCTAACTTTTCACTGCACTGTGGATTTCTGTATTCAAACTGGATTTTTATCCACCACTTAATGATTTTCAGAATGAGCATACATTTTGTAGACAAAGCCCTGGCACTTGAATGCCTCTGTACAGTTAATTTCTACACAGTTAAAATCCCACAGTTAGTATGTTGATAGTGTAACTAATAATTAATGTGTCTTATTTGGTTCATTTATTTTAAAAGCATGGGAAGGAACTAAAACTAAGTGATTTATGCTTATGCTCCCCATTTGTCCACAATATACAATAATGATTCCAACAAGCATTGGTTATGCAAGAAAAAGAGCAGGGGCTGAGCATTTTACTATGGGGAATAACACTGAGAATATGTGGCAAAAGTCACAAAAATGAACAGAACAGCAGCTTCTGGGAGGAAGTGACACACAGTGATTGTCAGGACATAGATAATGGGACAGCTTTGTCCCTCAGAGACCTAGAAGCTTTTGTGTTCAAAGACTTAATTACCTCACAGCAGGCTTTAGAAAGGTAAGTTTGGTATGAAGGCCAATATGCTTTCCAAACACAGAATAATTCCTCAGGATTTTAAAGGAAATTGGCATAAAGGATCTGGCTCAAAAAAGTAATGGGCCAGCAGTAGCTAAAGTGCATTCCTGAAAAGCAGCACAGTTTGTGTCTCAAAATTAGCAGTGGTTCTGCTCTGCTCTCACAGCTCCCCAAACCCAGGGGCTGATGTCCCCAGATCTGATCTTTGCTCCAGATTTCTGTCACTTTTGCTATGTCAGTCTAAAGTGTGGAGACACGAGTGCCTCAGCACGACAACTGCTGACAGAAACCCCCAGGAGAGACACAGCTGTGCCGTGAGTATATGAAAACACATCTGCCAACACAGGCTTTTGGCAGCACTCACTCTTAACCCCAGAGTGAGGAACAGACTGGCTGTGCCCTAAGCAGGCGCCTGCTCAGCTCACAGAACACAGGGCAATTCCACAATGCACATTGTGATAGCAGCATTCCTCAAAAACCAGCAGAAACTCTGGGGTCAGGAAGTAAAAATTCCTTTGATCCTTCTAATAATTCCCCCTCTTTCATGTTGGCTTTCAACACTTGTCATCTCCCTGGCTGAAGAACTGATGTGAAACACATCGATGAACTCTTCTGGAGACAAGAAGCACAAGTCTACTGTGATAAGGCAACTCTGATTTTGGCACAAACAGCTGTGCATAAAATAAAACCCAACAACAACAACAAACAGAAGTGGTAATAGAGAAATACTGCTGTGAACATTCAGTGTTTATTCACATTCAACACCCTTGGTGACATTAACAACGACTGGTGAGCAGGGCTAAATTACAAACACATTTGGATGGTCAGCAATAGCTGCAGCACTTTCAGATGATGATGGAGTTACTGGAGTCACTGTGGGTCTTCACAAAATAAAGAAAACATTGTTTAAATAGAGATTAAACCCCAGGCAACTACGCTCTGGAAGCAGCCAGGACTGGATTATTTGCAGAACATGCAGCTATGCTGGGGTCACCTGGCACCCAGGTGTGCAAACATCCCCCTGTGCAAGTCTGGCCTTGGCCAGGACTGAGAAGGAAAAACCTGAGCACACACAAGCCTGTTTCTATTTAACACCATGCTGCTTGCTGGGCACTGACAGGGCTACAAACCACACACACCTCCTGCTCCTTCCACTACTTCACTTCCAAGTACAAAGAAAAAAGCATTCTCCTCCATGGTGGCATGAATAAAGTAAATCACTGGGAATGTAAAGCATAAAATCACAGAGTAATTGGGGTTGGAAGGGACATTAAATCCCATCCAGTGCCACCCCCTGCCATGGGCAGGGACACATCCCACTGTCCCAGGTTGCTCCAAGCCCTGTCCAAGGTGGCCTGGGACACTCCAGGGATGGGGTGGCCAGAGATTGATTCTCTGGGCAACCTGTGCCAGGGCCTCAGCACCCTCCCAGCAATCTGGGATAACCCCTCCTGAAACCACTCCAGGCCTTCCCTCTTTCCCATCACCTTCCCTGAGAGTGGCAGGGAAAGGTGTCCTACCACAGCAGGGGAAACAAAGGCTCAGACATTTATCAGCCATGCTTTGGTAAATACTTGCTTGAGACATGACCAAAACAGTGCTGCAGGAGCAAAGGAATATTCCTAAAAAGGTCCCCTTGAACAGTTTTAGAGGCACTGGGATGCATCCATGGATGGATGGGATTCATGCTGGCAACAGCCACACAAGGAGCAGCGACTCACAGCTGTACCAGAGCTTTTATATAGTGTGGAAATTATGTTTTAGTTCAACATTTAGAGCTAAAAACTAAATAAACAATCAGGTCACATACATTATCATATAACTTTTTTTTCTTAGAGGCCATGCAGTATCTCTAATTTCAGGCAGTTATTTTAAGAGCATGTGCATTACTGGAATCCTTCGATGCTGCTTCCCTGCCTTTCTTTCCTGCTCTTCTTCTGCAGGTAGTGATTTATGCTGCCACAGGATTCAGACTGCTTGCCCTGCTAAACACACACTTTGAGAACTGGCTGCTGATAACATTGATTTTTCTGTTTATCTCAATTCTTACCTCCACCTCAGCTCTTTAAAAGATCAGTTCTCCCTGTTCCCTTCTGTTTGTTTTGCAATCTAAGACAAGATTTTAATGCTGGACCTGGCAGCAGCATTAAGATATAAACAGAAAAAACCCAAAGCAATGTTTTCCTCAGCTCACTTTGTTTGCCTTGGGGACTTCTGTATCCATCCCAGCTGGTTTCCACACAGCTCCTATTCCCCAGCAGAGATGGGAAGCTTGCCTTCATTCCTGGGGTTGGTTTTCTTTATTTCAATTTATTTCCAGAGCCACAACACATCCATGAGCTGCATGAGAAGGTCCTGATGCCTTAGGTTTTAGCTTTTATATTTTTAAATTCTGTGCTGTTTTAGTTGGCAGTTTTAGGTTTCATGTTCAGTGCTACTGAGCTCTCTTCACAGAGTAGAGACAAAACAATTCCTTCTCTAGCTTGATACCAAAGATAACTTTCAGGCTCGAGAAGGAAAACAGCGATGAAGTGAGAAGAAAAAACAAGGAGGATGGAACCTCATAACCTGAAGCTGCAATTGCACAATTAACTCCAATGTGCTAATGGGGCAGAACTTATCAAAGTGTGAGACCCCGTGATCGGGGCCAGCACATCTCACCGTGCACAGCCAAGGCATGCGTGGCAAAACCACGGGGGCCCTGCACGTCTTGGTCACACCTCCAGGGCCACAAGTGTGTTTAGAAAAACAAAGAATATTCCGAATTGAAAGGGACCCACAGGATCATCCAGTCCCGCTCCTGGCCCTGCACAGACCCCCCAAAAACAGCACCGTGGGCAGCGCTGGCAGCCCCGGGCCGTGCCTGTTCCCGGGGAGCCTGGGCAGTGCCCGGCCCGCTCTGGGCACAACCTTTTGCTGATATTTATAAATAAAAGAGACCTCAAAGCGCCTCTGCTGCCAGGACGGTGCTGCCTCCTTACAACCTTCCATAAGACTTACAAGAACTTCTCTTAGCGCGAACGTGAGCGACACCGCCCCTCCACACACAAATTCACCGGGCAGAAGGAGAAAAGGACTTTCCCCCACCTCCCTCCACGTCTCGCAGAGCTGCCCCTGCAGCCCCAGTCCCGGAGCCAGAGGCCCCCCCAACAGCAGCAAGCTGGGGAGCTGCAGCAGCCCGGCAGGACTCGGGGCAGTTTTCCCTGGTC
>VYXF01002429.1:62112-79970 GCA_013397295.1 Polioptila caerulea
TTCTGCTCTGACCCGGTTCTGCTTTGACCGGGTTCTGCTTTGACCCGGTTGTGCTTTTACCGGGTTCTGCTCTGACCCGGTTCTGCTTTGACCGGGTTCTGCTTTGACCCGGTTCTGTTTTGACCCCGTTCTGCTTTGACCCGGTTCTGCTTTGACCCAGCTCCGCTTTTACCGGGTTCCGCTTTTACCGGGTTCCGCTTTTACCCGGCCCCGCTTTTACCGAGTTCTGCTTTCATCTGGCTCGGCTTTTCCCGGTTCTGCTTTTTCCCATTTTCCCCAGTCCTGATCTCACAATGAACTCGAGGATTCTCGGTGACCCCCGGCGGTCAGAGGCTGAGCCATCCCCCCGTGCCCACGGCGCCTTTGTGGCGATCACAACACAAAGATACAACCAAGGGTGCTGCCCCTGAGGATTTATTTTAAATTGTAATGAAATAAATAAAATCAATGTCATATTATACTTGAGTTCTAAATGATAGGGCTATTTAAAATAACAATTTGAGATTCTGAGGGATTAAGGAAGAGGACACTCCTTTGGAAGACACAGACTTTTTGCCCACAATCTCTTTTGGGTTCTTTTTTCCACTTCTTCAGATGTGGACATCTGAGGGGTTGGAAATATTTTCTGGTGAGGCAATCCTATAATTTATTCACTCTTTCCCAGCTTGTATTCCCAAATTTGCATGAACACAGCCAGAGTGTGCTTTAGTCCCCAAGGGCAGGTGGATCCACATCCACAGCTCTGTTCCTGGCAGAGTTGGGCTCTGCACTGCAGCTGCTTCTCCCTTCTGGTGGAGACTTCTCCCTGGATTTCCTGGATCCATCTCCCACACGGAGACACTTGATGGAGGCCTGTTTGGACAAACAATGTCACTCCATACATCCTCTTTTAAATCAGTGCTGGTTTCTAACTGTTCCATTTGGAATGACAAAAATTAATCTGCTGCTTTGGTAGTGGAATCAATTTCTAGGAAAAATGCCAAGCTGCAAATCCCAGAAAACACTGAACCACTGTGGAGCTGTAGAGATATTTCCCAAAATCCCATATTTTCTGTAACAACAGAGATGGATGGGTTCTTTCAGACTTGGGGACATGGCCCACAGAGTTTCTGGTGTCCCCAGGTGAGGTTACTTTTATAAACTACCTGAAATGGAAGGTGACAGGGCTGGTGGGTTGGGAGAGGAGGGCTCTGGGCCCCAGAGCTGATGGCAGGCAGGTGTCAGAGCAGGACACAGGGACTGTCCCCAAACCTGGCTCTGCAGACCCTCGGGGTTCTGGCAGCATCCTGAGGAGAGGACAGCCCAGGAGGAGGTAAAGTGCAGATCTCCCATCTTTGAAGGACATCTGTGAAGAACAGAATTCACTTCTCTGTGGCCTGAGCAGCGTGGCAGAGCCCTGTTCTCTGACACTCTCACGGGTTCAATCCTGTGCAAGTTGAACTTTGGGTTCTGATTTATAAAAACCAAGAGGTGAGGTAGAGGAGGCACAAACACAGCCAGCAGCAAGGAGCAAAACATTGGGGTATGACCAAATCTGTGCTCAGTGCCTCTTGGCACCCAGTCCTTCCAGGAGGTTCGTGCTTTCCAAAGGCATTTTGGCTGCACAAGGAGAGCACTGGAGCTTTGAAATCCTTTAACTTGTTTTCCAGGCCAGTTGCTTGTCAGAATTGGTTGAGGGCTGCCAAGAAACATTTCAGACAACTGGTCTAGGTGGGACTGGGGGTCGCTGAGGTCCTGAGGAAGCTGCAGGAAGTTGAGTTTGGACTGGCTGCCTGAAGTGTGGGAAACACATTGTGTTTAGTATTTCATGACTTGAGACACTTGACTTTACCATTTTTAAACAGTTCTAGCATTTACACCTAACTCTTTCTGCCCCTTCCTCTCCCTTGCAGCACTTGCCTGTGTTTATGCCAACATTTTTCCTTCAAGCCTTTAATCTATTACAGCTCATGATGCTGCATGAAAAATCCCCCTAAAGCAGGACACAGACATCAATAACTTCACTTACAGCAACATAAAAATAGGAAAGATAAAGTGAAGAAGGTTTTAAATACTACAAACCTTGTACCAGGAAAATGCAATATGGTAAAAATATTGTGACTTGATGTGGCAGGCTGGAAAAAACATTGCAGAAAATCAGGTTAGCAGAAAACACAAAGTGTTGACAATTATTCAGTATTAAGCTAATGTCATTTTAGAACTGGTTGTCATTTGCTGTAGCTTTCTTCATATTCTCTTGAAAAGTTTTGTTTTGATGATTTTTATTCAGTTTTATCCGAACTAGACCCACAGCCTGGCTAAGCAGCAACTCCAGTGTTTGGCCTAAGAAATAACACAGGTGGTTTCAATGTTTCAAAAAATCACAAAGTCATGATTAAGTGTGTTGGAGAAAAGGCACTGTGCACTCTGGATTACCCAACATGAAATAATCCATGTTTTACCTGATTATTTCCTGTTTCATGACTCGCTCTGTTGCCTTGCTTTGGTTCCTGCCCATTGTTATCCCTGAAACAGAAACCACATCATCAGGAAATCCTTCAGGGATGCAGAATTTCCAAGGACAAAGCTACACCTCAGAGGTCTGCTTAGAGTCCCTCCTGCTCTGGACTTGTCAAGCAATTTCAATATGCTCTGCCCCTGTGTCCATACAATACAACACAATATCAACAAAAGTTAGGAAGGTGCAGTGGATTTGGGATAAAATGCTTGAGAACAGACAACTGGAATGTCTGGACGTGCAATCCAATGAGCAGAGGATGGGCTGGTAAACTCCCCACTACTGCTTTTAGCAAGGCAGTCTGGTATTTTAGGAGCTGTGGAATTTTTTGTGTAGATAAAGCATCCACCTGCCTTGACCTGGAGCACAACCTTATGTTGGAATAGCACCTGTGAGAAGGGAAGTACCTGTGCTGTCCTCTGCTTTTCCTGCAAAGTTTCCTCCTTATTGCATCATGCTTAAACACTGCTACTGCAGTGAGGATGGCTACAGGCAGCACAAGGAAGAAGAAAATCAGGAGCCCATCCCGAAGTGATGTATCTAGGGAAAAAGAATTGAAATCACAGAATTTAAAATGTGAAAGCATTTTTTTGGTTTTAAACAGTACAATCTTCAAATTGCTGTAGAATAAAATTAATAAAGTCACTGAATTTCATCACATGTTACAATCAGAAAAGTAGGATTTAGCCTTATGCCATTACAAGTTCTTTCTGCCCTATCCACTCTATGTATGTGCAACATTTTCTCTTCTCCATAATTTTTTTCAATAATTCTGAAGCAGACAAATTCATTTTGTATTTGCTTACCACATGCTTTGCATGTCTGCTTTGCCTTCCTAAACTTTTGATAAGAAAACAATTTTCCCCTTTCCCAAAACACAAATTTACTAACATTTAATTTATCATTAATTGTTCCTGCCCTCAGAAAGATCACAGATTTTCCTCAGAAAACTACAGATTACGAACTTTGCCTTTAGACAAAGAGATGGAAAAAAAATTATGTGTAAAGGCCAGCAAAAGCTACTTCATTATCAAACAATAATGTTTGTTCAAGTCAGTGATTTGTGTCTCATGCAATAGGAAAAAAAAACAGTTGAAAAGAAGCTGTTATTAGTACATTATTAGTTATTAGTGGATTATTTCCTCAGCCCGTGGGGCAGAATGGGGGCCAGTTTCAGTGTCCTACCTCTGTGAGCTGGGCCACTGTCAAGGCTGCCCCCGTAGCCAGACTGGTTACAGAAGGGAGGGGCCCATCCCGGGCTGCAGTGGCAATTCCCGTTGTTGTTACACACCTACAGCTCAAACAGGAGCGAGTCAGGAGCCAGGCAGGGACAGTCCCCATTGCTGTCACACCCCTCCAGCCCAAACACTGGGATTAGCCAAACCACACTGCCCTGAGAGTGGCCACTCCAAGCTTTGGTACGGATTTGGAGTGCCACACATGGAATTGCACGTGGAAACAAGAAATACTGCAAAGCATTGCACAGAAATACATGAAATATTAACTGGGAATAAGCTCTGCTCCTCCATAACACCCCAAACCACTCTGGGATTCTGACACCCCGTGGTAATTCTCTCTGAGTTAACATTTGTGTCATTTGCCTGCAATAAATCACAGTCCAGAAACCTTTTTAGTTTTACAACCTTTGGACTCCATTTTGATTTTTCACAGAGACATACATAAATCAGGAATTACCAGACTGTCACCCTCAAAGGAATATTTTCCTTTTACAATTCAACAGCTCAGTAATATTACAAAAATTCCCTTGGGACATTCAGATTAAATGCCTCTCAGTGTTAGTGCTAAGAGGCTTGCAGCATTCTGGCAGCATGAATTACAGGTAAAATAAGTGGATTTAACTTTTAATACAGATCAGGAAAAAGCACAGCCAATGGCTTGGTTACTGCTTAAATGCAGAGAATTTGCACAGTCTAGAAACAGGACACAAAGCCCCATCTACTCACCCCATTATTATTACACTTCTGCTTTACATCACAGCTGTAGCCCAGATATCTTGCATCAAGACATTCAAAACCTAAACAGGCCTGCAAAAAGTAATTAGTGTCTTGTAAACATCAAAACTTTAAAAAATCCTGCTCTTTTGTAAATGTAAGTGTACATGTTTACAAGTCAGCAGCTTTCACTTACATGTTAAGGAAAAGGACTGATAAAACATTCAGTATTTCAGAATTTTATAACTTTATTTGTCTCAGGTTTGCTTAATTAACTCTGTGGATGCACTTTCGTGGAGTAATTTGAATTACTGATAATGTAGCACCCCAGTTTTTGAAGAGCTAATTAATTGTTTGTATGTATTGATCTCAAAAGATTTTTACTGTGTTATGGCATATGAACAAGAGAGCCAGGTAGTGTCTTTGGAAGTTCAGAACTTTCCACCTGGAATATATTCTGTCCTGCTGCCGTGGTTCCTCTTACCTTGTTCTCTCCACAGGCTGTCCCATCATGAACTTGAGCAGGATCAGGGATGTCTGATCCCAAGTCAAAGTCAGAGGACCAGCACAGAACCCCAGATGCGTTATTGACAACACTCCAGGCTGGAAGGTTTTGAAGACTGACAGATGTGCACTGGAGCTTCCCACACAGACTGTGCCTGTATGGAATAAAGGACACTCAGAGACAAGGTGAACAGATAAAAATCAGTATCAGTGCAAATCCATTCCAGTTTTTGAGCTAGCATTTAAAAAAAATATTCTTTTAAATCTCTCGCTTTAAGGCTTTGTAACAAATAGATGTTTTTACATTGAAGATTTTAGGGTTGGCTTTTATTTGGTGCTGACTTACTGGACAGGGCATTTCTTGTACACTCCACCTTTCATCCCACAGTTTCCAAACCTATCTCCTTTAATATTTGCTTTTTCAAAGCATATATCAGGTGCTTTTCGTGCCCCTGTACAAAAAAAATAGTGAATCTCAGTAAAGTGTCTGAAAGATACCAGAAAGAAAAATTGGAAATGTCTGTCAGGAGCCTCCCAATGGATTTACATTAATTAAATGCTAACCATACCTTTCCCATAGATAGATTCACACTGTGAATCAAAGCTCTGGCACACCCCATAGTAGCAATAAGCCTTGCTGCTGCTGCATGGGTGACCATTCATGATGTAAACATCGTCTGGGCAGTAGGCAGTGCTTCCATTGCAGTACTCAGGGAGATCACAGACATCCTGTTTTGCTCTGCACTCTGCTCCTGCCACTCTAAACTAGGACCAGAGAGGGAGAACACTTTTAATATTGCAACATAGGGTGAAACAAAGGCAACTGGGAACACTTAGTGATTTTAAGGAAGACGAATTTGAAAATATGTCAAGAGGACTAGGATAGCTCTTTTCAAACATGAAAAAAAATCTCAGTGAACTGTAACAATTTAGTTTGAGAAAGCATTGCCTACCTTGCAGTTTTTGCAGCACAGTCCTTGAGCACATTGTGAGCCAGGTGTGAGTTTGCAGGTCGCAGCATCACAGCAGGGGTTGGAGCATTCCTGAGCACATTGAAAGGGGAGACTTTTATTTGTACAGCCAGGAAAGCACTCACCAGTCCATGTGGATGGACAAGCCAAGCTTCAAATGACTGTCTGTGTCAGATTCTCAGTTCTCCTGCTTCAGAAAGAACCAGCAGACACTGTTGCTGTGTTTTATTTGTACAAGTCAGCAGAAAAACACCTGCTTTGATGTGCTGTGGCACAGGGATGCCAATGGAACCAGGGTTTGCTGGCAGCATTTTAATTTATTGATGCCTTTTTTGAGACATTTTACCTTCTGAAGAATGAGCCAACACATCTTGGAGGGGCATTTTAACAAAGCAAATGTGACTCTCAAAAGTCATTTTGTGCAGGCAAAGTGTAAGGGTGACAGTCAACAAACCTGTTCATGTTCTATGGATAAAGGGTCTCTGCCATGGAACAGAAATATCCATGATGCTGAAACCAGCACAGCCCCCAGTGCTGTTCCCACACACTCTGCTCTGAATTTCACTTCTTTCTCAGCAGTGCTTCAATGTCCTGGGAAGTGCAATAGCCCTCAACTGAGCCCACATCAAAATCAAAGCAGGATTTTAAACTTTTACTAACATTTATTTTGACATTGCTAGCAAAAATGCAAAATCACAAGGAAAACTCCTCAGATAATAATGCAATTAGGCCAGTATTATATAGAATTATAGATGAGATATGATATGATATGATATATGATATGATATGATATGATATATGATATGATATGATATGATATGATATGATATGATATGATATGATATGATATGATATATAATATAATATAATATAATATAATATAATATAATATAATATAATATAATATAATATAATATAATATAATATAATATAATATAATATAATATAATACAATGCAAAAGTATCCAGCTCAATTTCATACATCACCTGTGGTTTGCCACAGTCACACTCTTCATTTTTATCGACCACATTATTACCACAGACAGGTTCCTTGTACACATTACTTGTCTGGGGAGGATTTCTAAGGCAGTTTCCTCCTCCATGTAGAATAAAGGCCTCAAAATCATCAGCACTACAGGTGCTGAAATTCCTGGATCCACTGGAAAAGATAATATTTTATTATTAAAAATATTTTGCTTACAGGAAAACATACAACTCAAGCTCTTAAAATATTGTTGCTCCATAATAAATATTGTATTTCATAATGCTAGGAGATCATGAAACACTTAATTTTTATTTTACTTTGCAATGAAGTACAGTACTAGAAGTTTAAAACACTATTAGAATATGAATACTTTTAGAAGCCAGAGACCATCAGATTATCTATTCTGGTGTCCTGTATGAAATAGGCCTTAGAAATTCTATACTGAGTCTAAAAATGTTTGATTAAAAAGTATTCTCAGGAAAACATTAATCTTAACTTAGGAGTCCCTAAGAACTGAGGAATGCACCTTCCTAGAGTAGTGTCCAGTGTTCAGTTACCCTCATTTGTTAATTTAACTGGAGAGAAATAAAATATTGTGATCTTTTTTTTTTCTTAAGGGGAAGCCAAAGAACAAATGAACAGAAGGAAACATAAGCCAAGAAGTTTTTTTTTTAATTAACTGTTAAATAATTCGTTGCATATTTGCACAAACCCAGTGAGTACATGTAAAGCATTCTCAACAGGGTGAAAAAAACCCAGCAACACACTATTATTAAAAAAAGTAATTAAGTCCAAACTTGTTTTTAGAAATAAAGAATGATTGGGTCAGAAAACAGATAAAATTTCATATAAAATTAAAATTATGTCAAATCCTAAGTCAGTGAATACATCTCTGTGATTTTTCAAACAACTCCCCATCCACTAAAGTTCTTCCACATTCACAGGAGTTTCACAGCTTGTAAGGCATAGTCACTGCACACAAAATAAATTACTAAAATAAAAGAACTGGAAATCTTACTTATCTGTGCTGTGCATGATATAGGATGCAGGACACCTCTTGTCATCATGTTTCATTCCCAGATTGTGCCCCAGTTCATGTGCAACCACTGTGGCGTGACGTAACATCTTGTTATGATTCAGCTAATAAAGAGAATCACATTTTAAAAAGTGAAACTATGAGAAATTCTGTTTGTACCCAGTGATTTACTCCCAACACAAAGCTCTCAGGGACTAGGAAGGCAGAATACCAAACTGTATTGTAAGGTGAAAGCAGCAAGGACTGACAATTTGTCACTTTATTTTCAGGTAGGGCCCGATCCTGCCACTCCTTCCCTGAGGATTATATTCTGGATAATAAATTGGCAGCTGGTCTGGATCACCACTGCAGGTTTTATTCTGTGTGATTCTATTCTATTCTATTCTATTCTATTCTATTCTATTCTATTCTATTCTATTCTATTCTATTCTATTCTATTCTATTCTATTCTATTCTAGTCTAGTCTAGTCCATTCCATTCCATTCCATTCCATTCCATTCCATTCCATTCCATTCCACTCCACTCCACTCCATTCCATTCCACTCCATTCCATTCCATTCCATTCCATTCCATTCCATTCCATTCCATTCCATTCCATTCCATTCCATTCCATCACTCTTAGACACTGATTTCAAAGGAGTCTTCCACAATCAATGTACTGTAAAAGAACAGAATCTGCTTCTGAGATTGTCCACAATGTTGTGGCATCCATACTTTAAGGACAGGAACCTCTGGAGTTACTGGTTCTGCCCCAAGGGGGGAGAAAAATATTGTTTTGTACTAATTTTTTAAAAATTCTTGCTTGTTTACAGCCTTATTGTGAGGAATTCCAGACACTTGAGACTACAGTGCACTATGTTCACTTTCTACTTATTGAAAGAGTAAAAAAACCCCACCATTATTTTGTAGCTGCATTCCCATCCCAAAACCTCTGTGGTTATGAACTTTAATGGTAAAAGGATGAGACTATGCAATACTGAGTTGGATGAACCACAAAAGATGATCAGAAGAATTAACTGAAGATTAAATGAGCCAAGTGGGTTGGAATTTGACAAAGAAATTGAGAAGTATTTTTTTAAAAAAGGTGTAAAACATGCCCAAGTTTTTACATAAGAAACCCCATGAAAGAAATCATCCAAGAGTGGGGTGATTTGACCAAGTAGGTCAAGGACCAGTTTCTTCCACACCCAAACTATGATGGACTTACAGTGCTGATTGACCCTCCCTGGACATGTGAGCACACAGTCCCCACAAAAGCCATTCCAATGGATCCACTGAAAGAGCCTCTGCCTCTGCAACAAAAGCAGTTTGGGAAGTCCAACAGCCCTTCAAGTTCATGATTTCTACTAAAAGACACCGAGGAAAGGAAGGAAACATCACAAGGCCAAATTTGATCTTCCTGAAGTCAAGAAGGAATTTATCACCACAGCAGGGTTTCATTCTAATTAATAATGAATATCTGAATAAGAGCTTGAAAATAGTGATCAGTCACCTAAGTCTGCTGTGTCAGTGCTCTCAATTACAGAATGGCTAAGCTGGGAAGGGACCTCTGGAGGTCACCCTGTCCCTGGAGTTGATTAACCCTCAACAATCCATTTCTTAATAATTTCTCAATCAGTTTCTTATCATTTGTCCAGGTTAAACCATTTTGGATGAGCAGAGATTTTTCACTCTAGGTATATTTTAATTAATATACAAGCCCCAAATCATATTCATTAACACTGGCAGCATGCCTGGTTTTCCCTCTGAATGCAAACCTACATTATGAGGTGACCAACATCATTTCTCGAGCGCGTCAGAAGATCTTTCTGTCTCCAAGAAACAAATCTACTCAGCACATCTCCAGCTGAACCATCCATTACAGATATGTGATTGGCATCTGTCCAAACCTCTAATCCAACCAAAACAATCTGGATGTTTAATGGCCTGTACATCTGAAAAAAAAAAAAAGGTAATTAATGTCCCTCAGCTGTTCTGATGGAATTCTGAAAGATGACTTCAGTAAATAATAAGCTGAACATAGTGACCAAGACATAATTTCAGTTTCTTTGAAACTCAATATATGATATTTGTAATTATAAGTGAAATATAAAATATTTATAAATTGTAAACTAAATAAAAATATTTAGCATATAAAATGAAGTATAACTGAAAACAATCTACTTTATGAAAGTCCCTAAACATATCTTTTGGAAAGAAAGCTGCTCTTCTGAACACTGTGATAAAATAGAAATTACTGAATTCAGGCAACTTATCTGACCTACCCCATCAACATAATTAATCAGCTCCACTGTTTCCTTTTGCACTGCAGCAGGATCAGCATTCTTCATCAAAAACTGTAAAATACCATAACGATGTCAGAGTAGAAAAACTAGCAAAACAATAAAATGCATTTAGTGTTGGGTGATACAATTACCCTGTTGTGATCCACAACCACAAATAATTCCACATAGCTCCTCTGGGGCAGGACAGCTCGCCTCTCCTGCAAATGAGAAAGCTCAGTAAGTGAACATGATGAGTTTGCAATGCTGCACCTTGTAGTGTGCCCTCAGTTTGTGTTAGATACCACATAAACATCTCTGTGTCAGTAATCCATGCCAGGTCAGACTCTGGGATGCCTGAGATGAATGGCAGCTCGTGCATTTCCTGCCCTACCCACAGCTATCCTGGCCAGACTCTGCTCTTCCAATACAGGGCTGCTTCAAGCTGTGTGAGATCCCCATTGTGCTGATCTTCTCTTCCAGGATTTCCTCAGCAGGGACACCAGCTCAGTGTCCATGGAAAGGAAGGCCACAAGGGAATGTCCTGCCAGGTCAATCCCACGTGCAGTGAAGCTGTGCCAGAGCAAGAGCCCTGGAGATGCCTTGGACTGCAGCTCGAGGGAGAAAGAGAAATGTTTTACCCTGAGGAGCCTGTCCCTGCTGGAGGTACTGTTTGATGAAAATGTGTATTCCTCAGACTGCTTCACAAACATCTCATGCTCCAGGCTGCCATTCAGCACCCCACAGTGGAAGGGGATGCCCTGCACATCTTCCAATTCATAAAGCACATGTTCAAACGTGCTGGAGGTGTTGAGGGGCTCCATTCCGTACCATTTGCCTCCAATGTGGAGAATTCCCCTAACAATCACAACAGAATGAAACATTATTTCATCATTTTTTAACTCGTGGTTATGACTAGTGAATGAACAACAGCTGGGTACTTAGACACTATGTTGAGATAAATTATTATTTTAAATTATATTAATATGGGGGTAAGTTCAAATGCCCAATAAAAGACAAAACAGAACTTATTTAAAATACTCAGCAAGTGTGGGCTTCTTGAATCAGTTAGAAAAGGAAGGAAAAAAAGAAAATGAAGCCAAATTGTTAGTAAATGAATCTGGATTGTGGGTACAGAGCTGATGCAAAGGGTCCCTTTCAGCCCTTATCTCTACTCAAAGGACTGCCAGGATATGTCCTGATTTACTGTAAGTGACATCTCCCTGTGAAACTTCACTTGAAAGATTCATGGGTGAATTTTATCCCATTTGTGATTTCCTTATATTTGAAACACAAAAAATCAGTTCACATTTGGACAGAATTTTTTCACGGAAATGTTTTGTCTTTTGAAATGTGCCCATTCATAAGACAAAGTTGTTTGCAAGAGTGTTTTAAGTTCAATAAAAGCTTAATCAAGGTAAGATTTTTTTCCTACAAAGGTATCTCTGTTCTTTCACATCAATTCACATCCCAGTTCATGCCCAGGTTCTGCCCATATTTATTACGGTTTCTCTTATATTATCCTTTTTTCTGTGAAGGAATTTTGGAAAAGGGGAAACACGTGGGAAACTATAAAACCTGTAACGACTTTCAGCTTCATCAAAAGGTGAAATATTAAAAAAAATAGGAAGAGGAAATACCTAAGGCCATCACATGTGCTAAGAGCAAGTGTGGAGTCAGCAATTCCTTCAACAGTGCCATGATAATAGCAGTGTGTCTGAAATGCAACAAACCCACATAATTAGTGACACAACAAGGTGGTTGCCTTCAACTGCAAACATATTTTCCAACTAACCATATTATTTGCATGACATCAGGGCTGGCTGTTAGATATTTACAGAGCTCTCTACTTGGAAAGTAATCTTGACCTTCTTGGGGGAGAATATCCCTTGACATGAGTACCTAAAGTAGCCTTTGGTCCCTTGGTCCTAGGACACAGCCAGTTTTTTAACCCATCACCATCTTTTATAAAAATATTTTCATCTACATTGCTCATCCTGTTCTTAGAGTCCTCTCAAAGGCTGCTCTGAGATCTTTCATGCACAAACCACACAATTCAGTCTCACTGAGCTCACGAGCAGTTTAAAGTTGAAATTAAATTTAGAAGTATTTATAAGGCTTGTTTGATACAGGATTTAAAAACTATAGTGTTTTCATGGTGCCATTGTACTTTAAATTGCATATTATGCAAAGGTGGCTCAAATTCAGGCTTGGCACAATCTCCTGGTCAATCCTTTCACACACAAACAGCCCAGTCCCTCATGGACCTCATGTTTAGATCACTGGGAACTGTTAAACAGAAATGCTCCACTGTGAAAACCCACAAAAGTCTATTCCCAGCAAATACATTTTTCTTGGCTTCCCTGGTTTTTCAGAGGAAACTCTGAAAAGGGGAAGTATTTTTATGTACAATACCTCATTTTTGGATGGTGTTGCCTGCAGTTCCCCATTTTCCCCATATGTGTACAGCTTGAAGTCATCACTAAGAAGTTTTCTGGAAACAAAAATAAGCTACTGTTCTTTTAATGGTCTAGAAACAAGGAACAAGTCAAGAGTCCTGGTAAGTGCTACATTCTGCTAGCAGCACACTCAATGCTAAATTATTATTAAAATCCAAGAACATGAAACAAAATACTTTAAAATGAGCTGGAGTTTTTGGAAAATAAGTTATTTTGAAACATATTATTATTTATTTTAACTAAAACATCCACGGAGAGGAATCTAAGCAGACTCAGTTGCATAAGGACCTGGCCTATTACAAGAATGAGGAACAAGAGAAACAAAAATTTCTTCAAATACAACACGGCTAAAACCCCTCTGCCTCACTAATAAAAAACTAATGTTGAACTTAATTCTAATTTTCCCTAAGGATTTTCTGAACATTTCTGAACATTTCTGAACATTTCTGAAATGTTCTATCTTGCACTGCTAATTAAAAAATAATCAAAATAAATTTCTTCACAGCTAGAAAAACTCTTATTCCCTTCTATTTGCATATCACCATAATAGAGACACTATATTTAACATTATTTAACAGAGTTATTTTGTAGTTGCTACAATCTGCCATTTAAATGGTTTCTTCTGAACTTTTTCAGTATAAAAATGCTTCTCTGTATGCAATTAACCCCAAAACAAGACAATTCCTTCAAACACTCTATCACATACTTATTTTTCTTCAGCTTTAGGAGGTATGTTCCATTTCTGGTTTTAACGGAGTAAGAAAGATTGTCATCTGAATGCTCCTGAGAACAGAACAAAAGATACCACGTAATTAGGTGATTTTTCTATTCGGGTTTTGTTAATTCCATGTTTTGCTTGACAAGAGGGACCCAACTACTGTGTATGTTTTAAGTAAAAAAACCGCAGATTCCCAACCCTCAGGCTTCTGTATTTCAAACTCTCAGCAGCAGAGGGAACGTTCTTTCCTAAGTTTAAATCCTGTGAATCTATATTTTCATTTAGACAGGAGGGCACAGTCCATGCATGCACTCTTTGCTAAGTATCACATCATGCTTTGTGACACTCCTTTTGTAAATCAGATAAACGACTCCCAGTCCTTTATCCCCTAATTGGTTTGCACAAAGATGACTAATACTGTTTCATTCAGTTACTGCAGTAAATGAACTCCTATCTGGTACAAAGGTAAGTTCCCTCAGAACTGAAGAATTAAGGCTCAGGTTTCTCTTTTAACTCATCTTTTAACCTGTGCCACTCTGTGGGACCATTTTTATCCTTTGAAATCCTCTGGTTATTATCTAAAGACCAGAACATGGACAACATGGATGTTAGCTCAAGTTCAACATCTAATCTGACTCAGAAGAAATGAAAATATTCTTCATGGCCCGTCTCACTTCTGTTTTACAAGGTCATTAACAGGATGAGAAGTTCAGAAGGTGTTCAGAATACAATCACAGGCCTTTGTGGGAACAAATTTACTTTAAACTACTTAAAAACACTAAGAATCAGAAGGGAGATAGTGTGGGGCACATTTAATTACAAAAATGTCTACATACCATCCATTGTGTGTGTGTGTGTAATGTAGGGTAGTGTTTTGAAAAACAGCAACAATCAGAGAAAAAGAAAATCAGATAGAATAACAAACCTCATGAGAAAATGGAGGATGTTTCTCTCTGCCTGACAGACTTCGAGGAATGATTATTTCTAACGTAGAAAGTCTGGATGTGTGTTCAGAGGATACACCTGAAAATAAAGTTTGAAATTGTGAAGAATCAGAAAGGATAAGGCATTATGTTGGCACCTGGACAGTGGTGACAGACAAAAGCCTACTCTGATCCAGCCAGAAACAGAGTGAAATAGTTCAGGAATGATCAAACGGACTTCAAAAAAAGTTACTTCAGATTAAAGTTGGGGTCTTCTGGAGCACACAAAGAAAAACTATCAAAGCATTTAAACAAAATCTTCATTCTCTCATATTCTGGATTATTAACTCTGTGACTTTGTAATTTTTTCTTCCATGACCAGCACTTTTAACCTGATGTGCCACAGAAAACTGGTGCAGCTGGCCTTCTCCTTTCTCCATTGTCCTGAATAAGGAATACTTTCATTTGTCCTCTGGATACAATTTGTGCACCTCCTGTGTGGGAGAAAACGTGGCTCACCACACTGCCCCCTGCCATTGCCTAATCTTGCATTTTGTTTGTCCTAGCAACAGTCAGATCTTTGCAAAAGGTTTGTAGCCTTTTACATGATATCAGAATTATCTCCAGAACAACATGCTAATGCAGGAAGCTAAAGATAAGAAGCTTGCCAAGTATCTGGTTTCAGGTAAATGGTTTAATAAAGACAAAAACAATCTCCAGTGACTTTTCAAAAAATTATGTGAAGTTGAATTAATCTTTCTTTTTCTTGTCTGCTCATCAACTGGTTTGATCAGCAGAGACACAACCATTCTTTTAAACAGAATCAACAACAACATGGCTTTTCACGTTGCAAGGGTTTTCTTCCTTATTAAATTGTTCTTTTTTAAGGAAACAAAGAGATTTCTTCACATTTATAATAGTACAAAGTCACCCTCAGCTTCCCACATTCCCGTGAAAGGAATTCATAGTTGGAAAAAAGTCACACAAGCAGCCATAGGAGTGAGGAGGGTTCTCCAGTGTAATGATGATCTCTACCTGTTAGATAGCATCAGGATTTTTAAAAGCTAGGTGCAGGTAGCATATGTTTAACAGCACAGGCTGCAATTGCAATCAAAATGTGGAAGCTGATATTAGCAAACCGGTCTGAAAAGAGTATCAGTGCTTGATATTGTAATTTTCCTCATCATCTTCAATAATTTTACTACCTAAATCACAAAATCCATGCTGTTTTATGAGTCAAGTGTATGTTGAACTAACCATGGAGATGCTTTTTTAACAATTCCAATTTTGACACTTGAAAGCAAGAAACCATCTTTGATGCGTGTCATAAAAATACCACTTTCTAAGAAACATTTCAGGTGTTACACTTAAATCTAAAAAAAGAAGCTAAATCATAAGTGGAGATGAGTTCATGAAAAATTTCAATGAAATTGTAGGAATTTCTCTCACNTAAGAAGCTAAATCATAAATGGAGATGAGTTAATGATTTTCAATGAAATTGTAGGAATTTCTCTCACATTAGCAAACAAGAAATGTTTTTTTACAGTCTCTACTATTGATGAGAGTGACAGCAACTGCAGTAATCACAATCAGTGTCCCACACTGAAAATGATGTATTTACATACCTACGACATCTGGGAGGAAAAAATACCCACAAAGAGCTCAGCTATAAAAAGTTTCAACCTGTAATCTTTTCCAAGATTCTCTCAATGAGCAGGGCTGCACAGGGAGAGCTGTGGCTCAGTGTCAAAGGTGTGCATCATTAGAATCAGGGTCCAAGCAGACTTGGAGAAACTTTCTGAATACGTGAAAAAAGAAAGCTTACCTTTTATCCAAAAAGGGTTTCCAGTAAAAATTAGTCCAAAAGTGAACAAAAATAAGCTGTGCATTAACATGACTTCCCGGAGGATCTACTCCAGCATCCGAGCTGGCTCTGGCTGCTCTGCAGGGAACCAGAAGAACGAGAACCGTCTGCGCCGAAGGTAAACAACAGAAAAAGCTCTCTGATACTGCATCTCTGCTGAGGAAATGGGAAGTAAAATTTAATCCACTAGGCTTGTGAGAAAACTGGTCAGACAGCCTAACGCAAATAAAAAGCAGCACATTCTTAAATGCTGATTGGAGAAAGAGCATGTCCCGTGTCGGGATCAAACTGGTTTATTCTAAAGGACTTTCATCCCACGGTGAGATCACACGAGATTAGAAACATATTGCTACTGACAAATGTAATGGTTAGGATGTTTATCCTGGCTACTGCCAGCTCAATAAAAAACGAGCATGAATCAATTTACTCTTTGAAATTTCAGCTTCTTGTCTGCCATTTTTTCATCTTTACTTTAAAACATAATGCATATGAACACATGAAAGTCCCCAGAATAGAGGTTCTACCCAGTCCCTTCTATGTTAAACACAATTCTCCTCACCAAAAGTCCGTAATTTTGTGCAGATCATTGCTCTTCCAGGATGAGAGTAATCTTCCACATAACCACACTGTCACCAAAAGCAAAAAATAAACGCTCCTAAAACTGGATGAGTTTGCGATGCATTTCAGAAGTATCAGGTGCATTTAGAAACACAAAAATGAGACTGAGACAACACACTCAAACATTTACATTAATTAATTTTAATTAATTCTTTGATTAAAGCAGAGAAAATTCTGTTTTCCATTGCTGGTAAATCCTACAAAACAATGCCTAAAGTGACCAAAAGCAGAATGCTGGCTGCATTTGCAGTATTAGTTTGTCAAAGCCCGTTCAGGTCCATTTCCCGAGAGTTTCAGACTGAGAACACCCTGAACATTCCTGCACTGAGCTCTGGGTGGAAGCAGAACTTGATACCCTCATTCCCTGGGGCTGTGCCTGCCACAGCCTCAGGAGCAGCATTCCCCAACTCCAGAAGGTGAGATCCTACTGAAAATTAAATGAACCCCATCTTTTATTTATGGCCTCTTTTATTCATAGCCTCTCTCCTTTGTGGTGCACGATCAGGACACAACTCGGGAGAATCCCGCTGCTCCAAATTCTGACATATTGGCAAGTTTCACGGAATCCAAGAATCATTTTGGCTGGAAAAGACCTTTGAGGTACTGAGTCCAATAGGGGAGCCTGATCAGTGCTGGATCACACTGTGGGCTAAGAACCTTTTCCTAAATCCACCCTACACCTCTCCGGGCACAACTTCAGGGTCAGTCCCTTCTCCCAAGCGACAGGGAGAAGACAGGACAAGAGGACATTGTGTTAAGCTGCCCCACAGGCGGCTTAGGGTGGACATTAAGAGGAATTTCTTCTCAGCAGGAATGCTCAGACATTGGAATGGGCTGCCCAGGGAGGTGGGGGAGTCAGAGGTGCTCAAGGACTGCACGTAGCACTCGGTGCCAAGGTATGGTTGGCACGGTGGGGCTGGGTCATGTATTGCACTCAGAGGGGTTTTCCACACGAACCAGCCCCGAACCCCGGCGGCCCCTCCGCCCTCCCCGGCCTGAGGGCGCCGCTCCCGCCCCGGCGCTCCCGAGGGCGCTTCCCGCCCGGCCCAACGCGCACGCGCGGCCCCGCG
>VYXF01002429.1:80156-92358 GCA_013397295.1 Polioptila caerulea
GGCGGGCGGGCGGCGAGGAGCCCTGCGAGCTGCGGCTGCAGTGCCGGCCCGGCGCCGAGATGGTGTCCGTGGGGATCGTGAGCCAGGCCCGGAACATGGAGGTGTACGTGGGCGAGGAGTACTGCGGCACCGGCCGGGGCCAGAGCGGCCGCCCGGCCCCGGGGTGAGTGCCGGGCACGGGCGGGCCGGGGTCCCGCGCTCGCTGCAGGCCCCTCGTGCTCCGTGCGGTGCTCCCGCTGTTGGAGACCTGATCGCTAACAAGGCTCAGAGAATGGAGGTTGTTCAGCCTGGAGAAGAGAAGGCGCCTGGAGGGACTCTAGAGCCATTTCCACTGCCTAGAAGAGCTGGAGAGGGGCTTTGGACAAGGGCTTGGAGAAACAAGAAAGGGGAGAATGGCTTCACACTGACAGAGGGCAAGGTTAAGTGCGGTATTGGGGAAGGAATTCCTCCCTGTGAGGGTCAGAGACACTGGCACAGGGTGCCCAGAACAGCTGTGGCTGCCCCTGGATCCCTGGCAGTGCCCAAGGCCAGGCTGGACATTGGTGCTGGAGCAGCCTGGGACAGTGGGAGGGGTCCCTGCCATGGCAGGGGTGGCACTGGGTGGGATTTCAGGTTCTTTCCATCCCAACCCATTCGTGGGTTCTGTGAAAGACCTCTTGTCTCTTTGATGAGTAGTCACCACACGCTTGAAAGAACGAGAGAAGATTTAAAAAAGGTTTTGTTTTCCCCTTCAATACTTCCTTCCGTGCGTTGCCGGGGGAAATAAAGCAATGTTTCTGTTTTAAGTCATTACATGGCACATCTGCTGCTTAATTAGCTAAATAGAAACCAGTCGACTCAGAGCCTCAGGGAGGATGTGTGAATAATGTACTGAACCTCAAAAGCTTCTCCAGTGCACAGTGCATGCACACATACAAGTAATTTTTTACATAAATATTTTATAAGATTCATTACAAGTTGCACATAAGCATTAAAACTGCTATTAGAAAGTAAAAACCAGTAAAACCTAGAAACTTAAACTGCTTTTGGAAACCATAAATCTGCATTAGAAATGTGTTCCAGCCAGACTTGTTTCTTACCTAAATATTAACCAATATGGTGTATTTCTACAAAAAAACTACCTTGTACATTGATGTCACAGCTTGTTTACTTTATCTTTCTAGTGAAACTGAAGAGGAGGTTACTTTGTACCACAAGTACCTTAAGTTTGAATGCCCTGCAGCCTCCTGTAGAATTAAGGTAAGGAGTTGAACAGCATTTTTTAATTTTTCTTTTATATTTTTCATCACTTAAATCGATTAAATTGCATTGCTCTTAGTAAAATTATTGATTTTATACACTTCATCTCTTCATATAATCACTTAAGAATCTGTTGGCTGATACTTTGTCTTGATGGCAGAGTGCTCCTTTTCAATTGATATCTCAGTTTTCTTTCCATGAAGCCTTTATATGATACAGATAATTTAGTCTTAGAGCAAAAAAACATAAAGTGCAGATCTGTGATTGGAACTGTCAGCTCTGGGGTTAAATAACCTTGTGAAATTCGTGTGGCCACTACTCTTAAATGCTTAGAAAATCATTATTTATCTTTGGGACACTCAGGCACCTCTGTTCCAGTCAGAATTTTATGGGGAATAATAGCAAGGAGAAATTTTCTTAAATTCCCTGGGAAAGAATTCAGGAGAGTTTTCCCCAAAACTCAAAGAACAATGCATTGTCTCCTAAGTACAAAGAAAACATGAAATTTTTTTTTTTTCCCCTAACCAAAATATTTTTTTTTCCTTCTTGCAATAGCTGCTCTCCTTTGGTGAGAAACACAGAGTACTCATCAGTAAAATAATTCTAGAAGTGAAAGCAGTGTCTGCAAAACTAGCAACTGATTTTCCTTCACTAGGCTCAAGCATAGACCTAGACAGAGTGCAAACTATCATGGAATCCATGGGATCTAAGTTGTCTCCAGGTGCTCAGCAGCTCATGGACATGGTCCGGTGCCAGCAGAAGGTAACTCACTTTTCCACCAGCACAAACTGGCACTTCACCAGTTAGGAATGTTCTAAAAAGATTTTGGGGGTTTTTACATCTGCACCTTCTGCCATTTTCAACCTTATCTATCTGATGAGTGCAATGAGTAAAGATTGTGTACTCCAGGAGGATGATGATGGTGATTATTATTATTATTATTATTTGCATTGTTATAATTTTGAGCTTCACTGACACCCTGCTGTCCTGTTGCCTGTTTCCATTGTCACTGCTTGACAAGGCTGGTGGCTGTTTTCCCTGGAAATGTTTGGGGTGTAGATAGATGGGCTGGTTTGTCTCTTTCATGGTCACTTTAACCATATCACCTTCTACTAAAAGGAACATGTTCTCACAGAACATTTACTTTAAATCCTAATCCTGCAGAGTGGGCTGTAGCAACAGAATCCTGAATCCATCTGATGTTAATAGTGCAGTTTTGGGGACACAGCATGGTAAAAATGATGTCAGTGAAGCTCTTTTCTTGCTTAGACAGTGACAAGATAATTAACACTTCATTTACAAGGAATGTCATTCAAAACTACTTTTTAAATCTTTACTAGTAGAATGCTGGGTTATAAAGTATCTATTGTTATTACTGTATAATTTCCAGTATATTTCAATACTCAAATGTGTTTTTCTCCCCCTCAGAACAGTTTCCCCCTTGGAGACAAACTCAGTTGGATCTTGGGGAAAAATTCTGCCTTTGGAGGTGACCATGCAATAGATGGATTGCACAGTGCAGCTCTTCAGTCATCACTGAGCCCATCAGCCAGTGAACCTTTGCCTGTTAAAAATCATTTAACAAGTGAAACAGTGTGTAAAGACTTGAAAATAACTCGTGATCTGAACTCAGAGGTACCTGAAAGATTTCCTACCCAGCAAAATGCAGTTGACCTCAGGAACGACCTGAAAGTCGTGGGATCTTTGCAAGTGCAGCAGCAAGCAGGTGAAACTCCAAACGTGGCCAACCCACAGGTGCTTCTTCCTTTTCTTCAAAACTTGTGCACTCAGGTGAATCACCTTCGGCTCAAGGATGGAGAGAGGCACCTCGGGAAGAGTGCAGGGGCTAAAGAGGAAGGTGTTCAGAGTGCTGGGTGAGTTGAGTCTGGTGAATCTCTCAGAGCAGCACTGACTATTTGCTGACAGGTTCAAACAAAATGCATAATGTAAGCATTTTCTTCTAGTTAGCAATGGTGAACCTTAGAATACATGGTTTTGAAGGCTGTGTGGTGATGAGCATTAGTTTTTCAGATGAATGTAGGAGTTTGCCAGAAGAAATCACATCATTTGTTGCTACTAAACTGTTTTTTCTTCTACCTCCATTTAATCTAATTTTAAAAGAATGTTTCTTCATACACATTTGTGTTTCTCATCTACTGTATTTTCAGTTTGATTACTTTTTACCCCTAAATTCTTACATCTTCCCTTTTACAATGTACCACAACCTTTTTGCTGCAATTGGTGTGCACCATCCCACTGATTTTCCTGTTCCTCCTCTTATTGGCATTTAGAGTGTAGGTGTTCCAGTTCCTCAGTTTCATACCTCAGGAACAGCAGTGGAACTCGTGAGGTGTGGGAATGTTGTGTAGGAATCAGGATTTAATGGAGACTGAATGTCTCAGCTCCAGTATTTTTGAAGAATGCAGATACAAACCCAGAGAGCTGCATAGTTTGGATAACTCTTGAAGCACTTCTGCTGACAAGGACAGTCTGCCATGCTGACAGAATACAAACTCTGTGTACATTGTTGACTTGTGTGGATTTTGTTTTATGTAATTAAGCTCTCGAATGCATAATTGAGCCTTTGAAAAAATGAGGTTGAAAGAAGATGAAAAAAAATGGAGATTTAAAGTGTTGAAGGCAGGGTATTTTACTTGTGCTAAAAACCCAATGCCTTCCACAGGTCATTCAAAATCTCATAGATGAGATTTTACATTTGAAAGATGTTGGGGTGCCCAGATCTCTATGTTGCCCCTTATCATTAAGAAATAGGTTGTACTTATTCTTGTATTTGCTCTTCTTACAGAGTGGAACAACAGCCTATTTGCTCCTATTTGGAAAAGATAATTTCAAAAAACCTGGATCTGATGGAGAAGAAGCTGATGGACTATATTGACTGCCAAATCCAGGCTCTCCAGACACACATAGACAATAAAATGTTTCTCTTGATGGACTTGGTTCAGAACTCAAAACCAAACAAAATTTCCCAAGCACACTATGATTCTAACGAGGGGTTTTCTAATGGAGAGAGATAGAGGGACTCAGAGACAGGGTTTCATTGTGAATACTTTGAGTGATTACACTTTACAAATCTTAGTATTTATGCAGTTAAAACTATAAAGAACCTCAGTGTTGTTAACTTGCATTTTCTTACTGTAATTCTACCCACTGTTGTACACACTTGTTAGTTTTATGAAAGATCTGAAGAATATGTGTTTTTTTCCTAAATATAAGAGTTTTGTATGCCCTTTGTGGCTTATTTATTTAAAGAACATTGCTAGAAGCTGTATGAACAGTCCCCCAGTTCCAGTTTGAACAATGGAGTACTCTAAATAAACTGAGTTACTGCTTATCTTTTTACCTACATGTAATCAGTTCACTTTTTGGGTTGTATTAATTTTTGGTGTGAAATGTGTTATCAGTAGAACAGAGTGTAGTTTTGTTTGTGCTTTTGCTTTATTGTCACTCCTGTTGAAGGCATTTTTTGTTCCTTCTCTAAAAGGAAGGTTGGATTGTCATTGCCCAATTTGGGCAGTTTATGGAGTTGTCTTCAGAGAGCTGGGGAAATATGAACCCAGCCTGTGTTGGCTGTACAGGCACCTAAATTAGGAATCCAGGCTCCTTAGGAGATACCTAAAGCAAGACTCTGATACATCTTTTCCTCCTGAACTCCCTGGGAGTGCAGAACAGGTGAACTGAATGCATCCTCAGCAGACTTTATCCAGGTTTCACTATCCTAAGAAGTGCAAGTACTTCATCCATGGTTCCTCTCAAGTGGATGTTGTTCCCAGAATGTGCTGGGGTAGCTCCAGAACACCAGAGGAGTTTTCCTTGCTGCATCTCACTTTAACCACTTGGCATCAGTTTTGCTGTCATTTGGGGAGGTAGGAATGTGACTCCAAATCCCCCTTCTGTGAAAGGTGGAGTTTCAAATTTTGTTCTGTTTGTTGCTCTTGGATTCTGGGGTGCACCATTTAAGTTGGAGGGTGCAGGGATTTTGTGGTAAACCCCTCAGCTGGGTGCACCAACATTCTTGGCAAAAGCTATCCATGGCAAAGCAGGTGTTGACTCAAAAGCAGCAAAGCATGTACGAGCCAGTATCTTTATTTATTCTGCCTTTGTTTTCTTCTCCAGGAAAACCAATGTCTGTTGAAAACTGTCAGATCCTGATGGTATCAAACTCACAGAAGTAGATTTGGAAGAGAGGATAATCTGCTTTGAAAAGACATCTTGCAGTTGTCCCTGATCTTGACTCCTGCCAGGTGCAGTTTCAAAGTGATTCAAAAAGATAAAAAGATTTTTTTTCTAAGACAAAAGGATCTTAAATGTTTGTACTTCATAGCTGTAGAGGTATAAAGCCTATCCTGAGGTGGACACAGTCTTCAACTCAGTGACTTGAGATAAAATACTAAGTTCAGAGGTTTTTGGGTTTGGATTTTTTATTTGATAACAAAAGAAGTTGAAATGGATTTCTGAGTGTTGAATTCAAATGCTGTTAATTTAATGATTTTTAAATTTTTTTCCTCTTCCCTCTCTGGATGACAAACATGAATAACAGTTGACACTAAATAGAAATCTCCAGAAGTTAAAATGAGCTCTGGACTTTTTGATAGCTGTACCCTACCTGGTGTTTGTGATGTTTTAGTATCACAGCTACCACAATGAGAATGTTTGAAATTAAAACCACAAATGCCAGAGTGTAGAAGTTGTATTGTTGCAGGTGTGGTGTTTTTTCAGCTTCCACTTCAGTGAAGGATTCTGTGTAGAGAGAAAAACTAAGTGTTTAAAGTTTAGAATACTATATGATTTAACTGGGCATTAAATAAGCATTTTTTCAGATACTTTCATTTTACATGACCCACTCAGATTGCAAATCCTGAGTATGTAGCACTGAAGAGTTGTAAAAATTGGTAATAAAACAATCCTGCAGAACATCATGATGTTCAGTTCTTTGCTTTTGCTGCAGCCAAGTTTCTGCCAAGCAGTGCTGTCGCCATGAGAGAGATTTGAGACATTTGCTGAAGCAAAACTGGGCAAAAAAAAGCAACTTGTGGTTCCTTATCTGCTGCTCAGTAAAACTCATTCTGCTTTATAATACCTGGTGTGATCTATTTGCACTTCATGTGTCCACTTCTACACATATGCATGCAAAATCTTTCACTATTGAAATAAATAGGAACAGATCTAAAATGATAGAGTTCAGAAGGTTAATAATTAAAAAAGAAAATATTCTAATTATTATTAAGAACAAGATTAAATATTTCCCAGCAAGTGGCCCAATGTGCTTTTCTCAGGTGGAAATTTGGGCTCCATAAAAGTGAGAATGGGCACAGTGGGAGTAGCAATACAAGCTTTTAAAAATAACTCCTCCATATTTTGTAGTTTCTATTTGCTCTCAGTACCTGACTGCTGTAGATCAGACTGCAAATGGCACCAAAGCTTAGCTGCCTTCCAAGCACCTCTGCTGCTCTAATTTAAAGGCATGGTGCTTTTGGTTTCTGCTCCCAGGACTCCTTTTTATTCCTGTTGTGGCCAGTGCATGCAGTGGGAGGATTTAACCTGGCCTGGCACCAGTCAGCTGTCTGGCCTGGGGTCACACCTGCAGGCTGTGGGAGCAGCCAGGGCTCCCTCAGGAGCTGCCTCTGCTTCCCTCCAACACCAGCAGCACAAACCCCACAGCTGAGCAAGCAGGGCTTCTCCCAGCTCTACTAGAAAAGTCAAGATCTTCTTGAAACACAGCCTGGTGCTTTTCTTTCACAGTGTTTTTTTCTTTGACAAAACCATTTTCTTTTATAAGCAAACTGATATAGGATGCTTTTGTAAAGATACTGTATTTCTAAACTTAGAGCCATGCCTTCTTTAGAACAACTCTCCCTGATCTTTAACTCACTTTAAGAATTTTGAATGCAACTGTCTCTGCATCCTGAAATGTACTTACACTGCCTTTGAGAGTGGAGGCATTGAATATATGTTTAAAGATGCTGCACAGCATTTGAATTCCCTTTGGCTTCTGGAAAAGCTGAATTTGCATTTACTTGTGTAGCCTTTTATTTCTCAAACCCACACACGTACTAGCAAGGAATTTTCAAATGTTAACTTCCCTTTTGTGACTGGATGTGAACCTGCAGTGAATGTGTGAGCACACACGTGGATCCCTGTCCATCAGGACCAAATGTTCTTTAAGTCATTACCTGTGAAAAGCAGAGCACAGGGTTATGAGTGTGGTGGACTTTTGTATGAACTGAGCGAACATTGAGAGGGGAACAAAGTCTTGATGAGAAAAAAACAGGCAGTTGATGCAATTATTTTTTGTCACTGAGAGTATTTACTGAAGTTTAGGATTTTACAGAGCCGCTGTATAGATCCAAAAGATCTGAAATTAAGGAACCCAAGTTGAGTTAAGATTAAATACCTTCAGATTTACACCCACTAGAATATTTTTAGAAATCATCAGCAGATCTTGGAGCACAATGGACAGGTCTAGAGGTGCTCAACATGATGTTATGGTCACAGGCATCCTTACTGGGGGGCAATGACAATAACGAGGCTGTCATTTGTGCTTCTCCTGGCTCTTCTCCTGGAGCCTGGGAATCCTGGGCCTCTGTTCCCTGGGAAGGGTCGGTGAGGAGGGAATCTGTTCCCTGGGAAAGGTCGAGGAGGACGGGGAGGGAGCCTGTTCCCTGGGAAAGGTCGAGGAGGAGGGGGAGGGAATCTGTTCCCTGGGAAAGGTCGAGGAGGAGGTCGTGGGTTGCACCCCGACACTTTGCACCGTAGGCAAATTCTGGAGTGGACAGGAGCTCTGTAATGGAACTGGAGAGACCTCTGGCCTGATGAAGGGTGATTCCCACAGCTTGGGTCACTTACACACCTGAAAGAGGAAAAAAAACCAACCCACTTATAAATTGTTGAGTTATGGTTGAAACATCCTCACTACGCCCATTTGTTTCCTCAGTTGCAAGAAACTTTCTTCCAAAAATGTCCATCTGTGATCTTAATCACAACTCACAGCACTGGACTCCTGAACACAGATGCCACGAGGTGGGATTTAATTGTCTGTTGATGTAGTGTGCACCACAACATGTACAAATATCACCCGTGTAAAGCACCGAGTGGAATTATGTTAGTACATATTTAATCACATCATAAACTGTGCAGTGGTGAGGTAGTGGAATTTTACTGCACACTGTGCTATGGTTCATGCTTAATTAAAACAAACTAAAGGACAGCCCAGCCCTGGAAAGAAGGATTTTGCTCTTTGGAAGCATTGAGCTGCACATGAAGGATTCCCCTGGACAGCCAAACACCAGCATCCCAGCCCCTCTGACATGTCTTTGAAACCCTGCCAGCATCATCTGGTGTCATAAATCAGTGACTCTAGCAAGAATGGCTTCAGAGTCATCTGGATCAGCAGACATGCACCAAGAATGTTGCAGAAATAGTGAGGTTTTGCAAAATTTTACTGTGATTAGTGATTGATAGTGTGGGTATGACCGAGTAGTCAAATCAAATCGTACCAGAGCGTTTAAAGGGTGTAAGAAAATGGTGTGAAATCATGTTTGGGGTATCCCAGCTTGGCTGGGGCCTCTCTCATGAATGAATAAATATTTACCCTTCCAATGTCACTCTTGGCATCCCAGGTCTCCTTGGCTGGCACAGTCTGTTTAGGTATGCCAGCAACAACACCCTCACATGGTTAGGCAGGGGAGGAAGGTCTTCTGCAGAGGAAGGAATTAAATGTTGTTAAACCAGAGGTAAACAGAGCAAAATGCAGCACGTATCAAATACTGGCCTGCTTTGCAAATTTAAATGGGGACCTGGAATAACAGCTGAGTGGAAAGGAATTTCTCTCTTTTTGATGGTGTTCTGTTAAAAGTTCATTCTCCCTCCTACAACTAACAAATAAACCCGAGGTTGCTCCTTGGCATTGTTCTCCCCTGGAAGAGGGTGAATTTGCCAGGATCATGAGATACCTCTGCCTGTGAGCCCCCCAGAGCACAGGGCCCAGGGTGGGCAGCAGCTGGCAGCTATGGGAGGACATTTCAAATGTTTTTTAACCACAAATGATGCAGACCTAGGCCAGTTTTGGCACTCACACTGAGGAGGGTTCTGCTGCCAGCCCTGGACAAGCAGCATGTGGCTGAGCTGTGGCATTCCCAATCTCTCTGCCTGCATCCAGCCTCTGCCACTTCCCCTGCACTCAGGTCTCCTCTGCCAATGAACTGCCAGCCCTTCCCAGCTCACATCTCTTACCCAGAGTATCCTGCCCTTGGGAAGAGAAGTCATTAAAAAGAAGAAAGACTCAAATACCTTACCTGAGCCTGTAGTTGCTGCATTTGTCTTTGGATGGGCTTTTAATGCAAAAAGAGGAAAAAAAAAAAAAGGTTCAAAGGTGAGCTGATTGAGGAAAATGTGTGCTTTTATACCATCAGTTAATAAACATTGAAATGAGCAGAAAGCAGAACACATTAGGGCTAGGAAATATTATAAGCAATAGTTCTGAGGAACAGAATTGTCATGGACACAGGTTTTGTACTAAGGAAAGTGTGGGGGCTGGAGTACTGCAAGTGACATATTACTGGCTTTAATGGGAACAAGATTTAATTCTGTTTATTCCTCTGTGTGGGGCAATAATCCCATGCTCAAGTGTCTGCTTTGCACCTGAAGTTCAGTTTCTTGTATGTTTGACCAAAGCAGCCAAATGCCTTTTGTCAAAGTGTAGCTGGTATGGCCAGACTCTAAAAGAATCCCTTGGTCTGCTCTCTAAACAACTGAGGCAGAATGTTATCAGTTAGTGAGCAGAACCTGCAATTCCATTTTTTCAAAAGATAAAGCCCACTGTGGAAAACTGAGGTTCAAAGCAAATACCACTGAATATGTCAAAAGGATTTCCACTGACTCAGCTTCCATGGGGATGTGACTGAAAGTGCAGAGGGACTGACTTTGCAGGAGTAAGGTGATCTAGAGGAAATCTGAATTTGTATTGGTGGAACGTGTCTGCCCCAGTGAATTCCAATTCCTTAGAACTTCCAGCAGAGCAGATATTCCTCCCCTATCAACACCAACAACTCAGGCCCCTCAATTTGTATGAAAGCCAAAACAATTACCCTCAAAGTTCAATATTAATTTCATGAGATGATGCATGCAGTGGATACAGGGAGCCTTGCCAGCACATCATCAGGTCCCAGCTTTGGTAGAGAATTAAGGGTACAAACCAGGGTAAATCTGCATCACTTACTAGTGGCAATGGCTGTTGTTTCAGGAGTGGGAGGGACTGATGGAGTGGGTGAGCTTGTCTCTGTGAGAAGAGAAAATATGAAGTTAAACATTGTCCATGTTCTAAATACATGGATGACTCACATGAAATGTAGCACATTGCTCACCACAGCTGAAGAAATGACCAGAAATAAATACCTGGGTTTTCAGCTGTTGTGGGCTGGGTGGTGACTGTCAAAGAGAAAACAAAACCACACTTCAGTATCTGTGATAAAAGCCAGGGCTGCCAAGGGGCAGTGGAGCAGGGTTTTACTCAAGAACTTTAAGGACAGGAACCTCTGGAGTTACTGGTTCTGCCCAAGGGTGGAGAAAAATATTGTTTTGTACTAATTTTTTAAAAATTCTTGCTTGTTTACAGACTTATTGTGAGGAATTCCAGACACTTGAGACTACAGTGCACTATGTTCACTTTCTACTTATTGAAAGAGTAAAAAAACCCCACCATTATTTTGTAGCTGCATTCCCATCCCAAAACCTCTGTGGTTATGAACTTTAATGGTAAAAGGATGAGACTATGCAATACTGAGTTGGATGAATCACAAAAGATGATCAGAAGTATTCACTGAAGATTAAATGAGCCAAATGGGCTGGAATTTGACAAAGAAATTGGGAAGTATTTTTTTTTAAAAAGGTGTAAAACATGCACATGCCAAGGGGCAGTGGAGCAGGGTTTTACTCAAGCTGATGCTTGATCCTGAAATTCTGACCAATACACTAAAGTCATACCCACCTGCTGCTCCAGGTGTTGTATCTTCTGCAGGGGCTGATCAGAGACACAAGAGAAAACAAAACCGAGGGTTAAAAGCTTTTCCTGGACACCCAAACCTCAGGACACTTGTGGGTCTCACTTGAGGGCTGGCCAATGGTGCAAAGTTCCAGAGTGGGATCAGCCTCAGTGGGAGGAAAACTCATCCCTGGCTCTGGCCATGTGTCAGCTCTGGCAGCCTGGGGCTGTTTGCTCAACACCACTTTGGGGTGGCTGGGATAAAATTTCTGACAGGCAGTGCCCAGGCAGTGCCATGTGCTGGTGAGGGCAGTGGGTGCCTTGCTGGGCACCCCAAGCACATCCCAGTGTGTGCAGTGCCTGGGATGCAGCCCTGGGAGGTGCAGGAAGGCTGATTTTCTGGGAATGGGACCATCAAGAGCAAATCTGAGTTTATCTTGATGTGTCTGCTCCTTCCCAAGTGCTTTCATCAGGGCCAGAGTTTCTCCCTTCCCTTTTGCTCCTTTATTGTGGCTGGAAGCCAAAGGAAAGGCAATTGGGATTATTCCCAGTTCTAACCCCTGAGATTTTATTGTTATGGAGACAATAAATGCATGACCAGAGCATGGCTGACAACTAAACATGGAAGCCTGAGCAACACTGCGTTACTTACAAGTGGCAGCGTCTGCTGGGGCAGCAGTGGATGCTGCTGCTGTGAGAAAGAAAAGATGAATTTAAATATTGTCTGCCTGTTAAATGTGTATTTTTTCCCCTGACACCCACAGCCTGTAGGCCATAGTTACTCTTTATTACTTACCAGGGGTAATGTCTGCTGGAGCAGGACTAGGAGCAGCTGTTGCTGTGAGAAAGAAAAGGTGAAATTAAATGTGTTAAATATCTATTTTTCTTCCCCTAAGACCCACAGCCTGTACACCCCATTAATACTATTTTACTTACAATTGGTTACAGCTGCAGGTTCAGCAGTAG
>VYXF01002429.1:93043-114503 GCA_013397295.1 Polioptila caerulea
AGTGCATGTTAAATGTATATTTAACATATTTTTTAATGTATATTTTTTTTCCTCCAAGACCCACAGCATGTACACCCCAGTAGTGTTTTACTTACAATTGGTTACAGCTACAGATTCAGCAGCAGGAGAGACTGTTCCTGTGAGAGGAGAAGATTAAATTAAATATTGTGTGCGTTTTAAATGTATATTTTTTCCACCAAAACCCATAACATATAAGCCAGAGTAGTGCTGTACTACTCAATACAGAACAAAAAGGTGACATTAACCATTGTCTGCATTTTAACTGTGTACTTTTCCTCTGAGAAACTGTATACTTTTCCTGCAGCATTTCCTGTTTATAGGAAATCAGGGCTGAGATATAACAGTGATAGAGCCTAATTTTTCTGGGATACCTTGCAATTTAAGGGACGTGGCTTGGGTTTGTTTTTTCCCCATCCTTTAAATGCCTGGTTCAGCCTCTCTCCCCATCCTTGCTGCATAACTGATGGCTGGCACAGCACCACTTCCCCAGAACAGTGGCAGAACTATTTCCTGAACCCAGGCTCATTTCTGAGAGCTGGGTGCTTACAGAACACTCCACACATTTATTTACCTCCCTTTCACACAGAAAGGCTTTCAGAGCTCTGAAGTCCCCAATTAGTTTTGTGGGCCTGGAGTGTATTTTTCTTTCAGAGAGAGAGATCAGAGATGCTGCCAACAGCATCATTTGGGTCTCTCGTGGTTTGTGGCCACCATAAACTGCACACACCTGGCTCAGCCCCTGGGATTTATGAGGTTTTCTGTGAGAAATGTGGGCCCAGAGAGCTCCCAAGGCCTGGGGCATTCAAGCTCAGAGATAGACCTGGACACAATGTTCAACCTTGGGGAAGGCTTGGAGATTTAGAACAGTAAAACTGACATTTGTAGTTTGTATAGAAATATGTTTTAAACAAGTAGAAATATGCCTCATATAAGCAAATATAGATATGTCAAGCAAGACAGTAGAAAATATTCAAGTTTAGTAATAGAACCTGTTATAAAGTTGCTAAAAGGTACAGCAGTAAGTTTTTGTAGAATTATGTGATTGGATAAAGAGAAGCATCACAGTAGAAATGTAGCAATTAATAATTGGTTTGTGAAGATGCTGGAGAACTTTGTGGAAGTAGCTGATGGGATAAGAAATGTATAAAAGACACTGTAAGTGGAATTAAGAGGGTCTTCTGGAGTCATGGCACTGAATGTAACAACCCAAAGGTCTCACCCTTCCATGAGACTGATTTTGCAATAAACCATCCTTTAATCCCCGCATCAGTCCACCCCATCCCATCTGTATCCCAAACAGTTTTCATTTTGGGATCTTTTGCTGTCACCTGGCAGCTGTAGGCAATTTAGTAGTTGGATTTTTAAACTTCTTAGCTACTTAGAATGGAGCAATAGGTTTGTCGCCCTCCTTATTAAACTTTACATAATTTTTGCATACAGTCTGGCTGTCCCTTAGATCACTTAGGCTTCAAATTGATTTTGCAACTCAGACTTTGCCTGTGTAAGCTGTGCTTAGGATTCCTGGTGCAGTTACTGCCTCAGGCTCTCAGTCACTCCAGTGGATGCAAAGGAGGAATATGAGACTTTTGAAGGGACTGTGAAAGTGTTGAGAAAATACATTACTGGAGAAAAACATCAATCAGTGAAAGAAAATGGAGCTGATCATTGCTGATATGCTTTTGATTATGTCTTTGAAGGAAGAGATTTGTATTGTAGCCTCTAAGATCTGGTCATTTGAGTCCAAAAACTCAGGCGAGGTTATATTTTGTTAATATTGAATATAAGCTGAATTTTTCTTCACTGATGCAATGAGCGAGCAGTTGACTGATCTCGAGGTTTATTCCTTTACTTTAATCCTATCAATGCAGTCTATGTTGAAAAAAACTCAAGCACTCTTATTAGATTTGATGGCATTGTGTCTGTGTCTTACCTTCAGCCAGCTGGGAAAGGCTTTCTGCAGCTGAGGTGGTCACATCTACAAACGCAGCAGGTGACAAGTTTGGTTCTGGAGTGTTTTCAGAGGCTGTGAGCAAAAGGAGGAAATGTGGAAACAAGAGGGAAAGAGCACTCAGGTAAGGCTGAAATCAGCTCTCAATGGATTTAAATGCCTGCAGATTCCATGGGGTGGATTCAAAATTCAGTTTGGGAAGCACATTGGGATGCTTGAGCAAGTCTGGAGGAGGCTGGTGAGGGCTGGGAACACAAACCCTGTGAGGAACGACCGAGGGAGCTGGGGGTGTTCAGCCTGGAGAAAAGGAGACTCAGGGGTGACCTCAGCACTCTCTGCAGCCCCTGAAAGGTGCCTGTGCTCAGGGGGGTGGTCTGTGTCTCCAGGCAGCACTGGCAGAACCTTAAGTGGCATCAAGGGATAATTGGGTTGGATATTAGGAAATTTTTTTCATGGAAAGAGTGATAAAGTACTGGAATGTTCTGCCTGGAGCTCACCATCCCTGGATGAGGCACCATGGTCTAGCTGAGGTATTAGGGCATGGGCTGGACTCCAAGATCTTGAAGATCTCTTCCAACCTGGTCCTTCTGGGAATTCTGTGAAAATGTGCCCCATCCAGCTCCCCTCACAGCAGGCTCTGCCCACAGCACTCACAGCTCCCACCTGCCTGGCAGCAGCAGGTCAATGGCAGGGTGGCAAAATTCATAGACAAACATGAGCTGCACTGAGATGTGCTGATTTTGCAGCATATTTTGGCTTCTCCACCCAAGTGTCCTCCCAACCATGTTTTTCTGACCTGCTGCATGTTGTGCAAACGCCCTTTACCTGTCTGGGCTGTAGCTGGGATTTCTGATGTCCTGTTTTCCTCGGTGGTGGTGGAAGGGAGGGAGGCAGCTGTGCTAGGGGAGGCTGAAAGGGTGAGAAATTAAATGGCTGCGAGCAGCAATTAAAAGCTTAAGAGTGATTTCAAGAGCTTGTGACTTGATTTAGGCCTCAGGTTTAATAAACTGATCTAGTGGGTGGTGTCCCTGCCCCTGGGAGAGGGTTGGATCCAGGTGATCTTTAGGGTCCCTCCCAACCCAAACCATTCCATGATTATCAATCTGCTGAACAACTGGAGAGGCTCAAAGAAATGAGTGCAAATGCCTGTTTGTGGTCCTTAATGTTTCCAGGGCTTTTATGAATTTTGGACACATGGAATTACAGTGATCTAGACAGTTTTTCTTTGCAAATTTGTAAGTGTATTCTTTATAGCTAGAACTCAGAGGCTGATGTTTTTCAAGTGAAGATGTTGTAAGGGGATTGTTCCTTCACAAAAGAGGAACTTAGGGCAGCTATATTGTCTACTATGAATATTTAGATTTACGTGGTCATATCATAATTTAGTCAAAAACCCCAAATTAACAGTGTTTGTTTTAAAAAGCACGTGTAAAATGGCTGTTCTTACCTCCACCAGCTGTGGCTGGGATTTCAGGAGCTGATGTGGCAATTTTCTCTGTGGCAGCAGTGGGTGCAGAAGACACATCTGGGACCAGTTGAAGAAACACAAAGCAGAGGGAGACGGGCAGCAATTAGGAGTGAACACGTGAATGAAAGTCTTGATGAAGGTAAATAAATTTGGGCTTTGTGGGACAATGAGTCATTGCACAGCCTATTATTTCTGATTGCAAAAAAATTACTTTCACCTCCTTTAATATTTATTAACGGAGGCAGTCTGTCTTTGTGTTGTGCCTGACTGCATTGTTTCCCTCCCAGAGGTGCAACAGTCATTTGGAAAGGTGCAGAGGAGCTGTTATAAGGGAGAGTAAAGGATGAGGTTTGTCTCTTTGGGAGTCACTTCCAGCCCCCAAGTGTGCCTCACCTTCCTTGAGGGTTGCCAGGGTCCCTGGAGCAGGAGATGTCTCAGCCTGTGCTGGGGTTGAGCTGGGAGCAGGGGAGGAACCTGCAGGGACATTTCAGGGATCTGTGACATCATTCCCACTTTGGGTTTCACGGGAAAGAAAGTCACATCCCTGCACTTTAACTTTTGGTGATGTGGCTCAGAACATCTTCCAGTAGCCACTGTAAATGAACTTGGGGGATCTTGTGTTCCTCCTGTCTGCTTCAAACAGGCAATCCTGATTAAAATCACATCTGTTGCTCAGAATTTCCACACGTGACATTTGCAGTTTTTTAACCTTGCCTTTGCCAGCTGAAGTCGGGGGTTCTGTGGCAGCTGTCACAGCTGGTACTGTGTTAAAACCTTGAGGATAAATGGTTTTTGGAACCAGCTTTTCATTTCTACGTTACCTATAATAAAATATATGCTCATAATTCTATATAGTAGAAAACTGCATTTTAACACCTGCTCCTCTGTGACTGGGTATTATGAAGATCATAATTAACACCTAGAAATCCCAAGAAACATGAATAGAGTCTGTACTTTAAGGTTTCCAGAGCTTTATGATTATTTCACCAAAAGAATGGACTCAGAAACTTAGACCTGGAGTGTAAAGACTTGCTTCATGTTTTCACTAATTATTAGTAGGTAAGTGGCAAATACAGTTTGTATTAGCAATGCAAAGAAATAATGAAAATATTAAGAAATAATGTTGCAGGGGATGAATAAAGAGTAATTTGGAGCAATAACTTGTAATTCAGAGCATGTGCCTTTGTAGAAAACTGTGTGCCAAGGAGCTGTAATCACATGAATTTTTGAGTTAAAAATTAAACTCTGAGCATTGGGGAGATGTAAAGAGCTAATTTTGGGGCTCTTGTCCCAAAAGCTCAGCCTTACCTGTTGGTGCAACTGTGGAGTGCATTGCATCTGTGAACAGCAAAAAAAGCAAAACCTTACTTTATTGGGCCGCTATTTATATTATATATTTATGACAAATATTATTTTTGTTTCCACTCACCCATGCCTGGTTCACAACTGGATGGGCCTCTATTTTCACCTTACTCTTTGCTTTTTTTATCTTGGGGGTTTGCTATAATCAGGAGTTGACTAAGTGTTCCTGAACTACCTGCTTTTCACTATTTTCATACTCAGGGCTTGCTGTCCAATCTTATTATTTTGTCCAAGACATCTTTTGCTCCTCAATCACTCAGAATTAAACAGAAGAAGCCCCTCTACACCCCCCACTTTTCAGCCCTGGCCTGATTTCCAAGCTCTACCCTGACGTTTCTTGCATTTATGGGGAACAGGACAGTACAATTTCTCTAATTTTTATTTTTACCAGAGCAGATGACACCAACATCCTCATTGAGTCCACAGTTGTGCTTGCCCCAGGCGCTGTGCCGGCAGTCCCAAAGGTGGGATTCACTTCCTCTACACTGCACATCATCCAAATGGACAACTTTTCCACTGGGGCCAAAGTAAGACAGTCCCAGGACAGAGACAGCTTGGCCACAGTGAAGTTGTCTGCACACAACGTCGGCACTTTTCATATTGAAATAATCATCACAGACTGTGCCCCATTTTCCATCATGATAAACTTCAACCCTCCCGGCGCATCGGTCCCCTCCAGATTCCAGTCTCAGCTGTGGTTGTGGTGGAACTAAAGCAAAAGTTGACAGGTGAATCTCAATTTGTTTATTTATAGCTCAATTTCTGATGTCTGAATTTGAATCCCCATGGCTCTGCTGCGTGCAGGGCCTGACCTACCCTGGTAGGGAATGGCTGGCTGTGCTGCTGGGGCACAGCTCAGCCAGAGCTGGCTCAGGGAACTCTGCACCTCTGCCAGGTGCATTCACACTCAGGAGCCTGTCTCTTACCTTTGTGCTGAAATTTTTCTTTAAACCAATCAGAAAATTTTTTCCATAGTGAGTTTGGGTCTCTATCTGGCTGGTTCCACCAGGTTCCGCTCGCTGTGGCAGAGAAGGAAACATATTAGCCTTGAAGGGACACATCATACTCTTGGTTTGTGAATAATTCAGCATAGCCAGCCCTTAATCTACACCCTGTGAAATCACCTGTTTTTGTAAGGGGTTGGCAAGGCTTTTTTCATGGTGCCTATGGTGACAAATAAAGCTCAAATTATCTCATTCAAACTGGCAAGATTGTAAGTTTGGAGGAACACGTCGTGCAGAGCATATTTCCACCTGGGTCTGGCAGATTGCTCTGTGTTTCTTTCCCCCCTCTTTCTCTACATTTTAAAATTTACAGTATAGAATAATTTTAATTAAAACTAGAACATTAGAAGAAGAACATTTAGAAAACAACTTCCACAAACTATTTCCCTCACAGAAAAGAAACAAAGGAACATTCTTCAGCTGTCTTCAGTCTGTAACCTCCATAGTTTATATTTTAAAATAGAGCATCTTAATATAATGTTACATATATTATCTATATTGTATTATGCATTTTGAAACACATATATCTTGAAACACAACCCATGGATTTGGACTGAATCTTCGAAGTAGAAGACAAACTGTCAATTCTACAGTACAAAACTCATCAGCAATATTCGAGGAGAGTCTTTGCCACCACTCCCCAGCAAGCCAGCCTGTATTAGTAAATAATTCTGCAACATTTCCCTGCAAGCATGAAAAAATTCTGAAGGCAGTACCTGGTTCAGAGAGGAGAGTGGTGCTCAGCAGAAGCAGCCAGGTGAGACGCATGTGGAAGCCCATGGCTGTGGGGAGTGGTCTGTTCTACCCCAGCACAGCTGCAGAATTTATACCAAATGGGTTCTGGTCTGCATCAAAGGCAGGTGCTGTGCAACCTGATCTCTCTCCCTGAACCTCCAGATCGATGCCAAGGAAGTGATTTAGGGAGGATTTTCCTTTCACAGGGTACATCCAGACATCCGGATGAGGAGATCCAGCTCAGGGAGCTGTTCCGGACTGGCCACTGAGATCTTCCCAAACACTCCCCGGGCACATTTGTGGCCCTGTGTTGATGGTGTGGCTGTTCCAGGAAGCAGTGATTTACCTTTGGAGATTAGGCTGTTTGGGAAGGATTCTCATGCCACCCATTAAGACAATTTCCAATTTACAACCACATTAACCAGGTGAAATTGGTGTGAGGATTGTGCCAAAAGATTAGCATCCTAAAAGTGTCAGGCAAGCCTCAAACAAATTCTCTTTGTTTGCCAACATTACTCCTGCAAGAAGCAGTTTTTCTTATTTTCCTGACTTCTCTTTAACCTGGGGGAAGATTCCTCCAGCATATTTCAGATCTGCAGTTCTCTTTGTCTGACTTGCAGCCCCAGAGCAATAAAAGAGTTTCCATTCTTCTCCCTGGCATGAGGTGATGGTGTCAACACCACCATGGCTTCTGTTATCCTAAAGGGTGCCTCCAGCTCTGCCTCATTTTGTCCTGCCAGGAGAAAGGACTCAGCTCCAGAGAGTAAAAAAGCAAAGTCAAATTTTCATAGCTGAATCAAAAATGAACATAAATTCTTTCTTTTTATGGATGATTTTCTTATTTTCATGGCACAGCACAGCTCTATTTGGAGCCCTGATAGTGATAGAAGGTGACATGGAAGGAACATGGCTGAATGCAAAAATCTTTAGTTATTAAGAAGCATCAAGATTTGCTCTTTTAGCATTCCTCAGTCTCCTTTATGAAACATGTCCCAAGGAAGTCGTGCAGAGGGTAAATCCTGTGTGCCAGGAACCAGCCGTGAGGACAGGAGGGCTGACCTTTGCTGTCTTGGAAGAGCAAAGCTGTTCCCCAAAACACCTTCTCAAAGAAATCTCCCAAAATCTGCTCCAAGGAAACAAACAGAGTTTGCAGTGAAATATCTTTGGGCTGGAGGTTCAGCGTTGATCTCTCCTCACAGAGTGAAGTTTTGCTGTACTGGCAGAACTCCCCTCCCTGGAAATAACTTTATTTAGTGCTATAATTTCTGTAAGTATCTGTGCCTGAAGGGGCTGGAAGCAGAGGGAAGATGCGGGGCTGTTCTGGTGGCTGCTGCCACTGGAGGGCAGCGGGGCCCCGTCCTTGGGAGGCGAGCACGGGGCTGGGAAAAGATGCTCCAGCACCACAGGGCTGCTGTGGTGCCCATGAAGACATTCCGCCGGAGCAAATCCCTTTAAAACTACCCATATTTGTAAAGAATTTCACTAAAGTGTTTTTGCAGGAATTAACTAGGGCCGACTGCCTTTCTCCTGTATGTGTATTTATTTGTATTCCTCATTCCCCGGGGAAAAGGAAAAATCACTGATGTGTGTGGACTCACAGCTTTTTCCCAGGTTATAGCAATGTATTTGTTATTTCTTTCAACATCCTACTGCACTCCTGGAAAGTTTTCTTATGTGGTAGATCCCGGGTTTTGCTGAACCCATTGCACTCTCAACAATCTGGGGTGGGCCATGTCCGGTGTCTTGCCATGATGGAGAGTCCCCAGTGCCAAAATCAATTCTATACCAGCCCCAACCTCAGTTCTGTACCAGCCCCTTCCCCAGTTCTGTTCCCTTCCCTGGACACACTCCAGCCCTTCAATGCCTTTGTTATCCCAAGGGACCCGAAGCTGATCCCAAATTTGGGGTGCCATGGCAGTGCTGGCACAGGGGATGTCACTGCCCTGGCCCTGCTGGTGCTGGAACAGGCCATGTTTGCTCTCTGACAGCCTTTCCACTAAAGTCCAGTAAGTCCTGCAGTGAAAGCTGTTTTTGAGGAATGATTAGAGCAAAGGCAAATCTCAGCTGAAGTAAATCACATCCTCAGTAACATAACCTGCAAAGCCATTGCTGGTATTTATGGTGAATTTATTGTAAAGTGAAATCTTGCTGTCTGAAGCCACTGTCTTTGGACAAAACTGAGCATTGAGTGCTGGGTTCAGCTTCCCAGTGCCAGAGGAGAATTCCCTTGGGATAAGGATGTCACATCCAGCCTCTGGAAGCCCCAGTGAGGGAAAATCTTAGTCAGAGGTGAAGGCTGTGGCAAAGCCGAGGGGTGTCAGTGACCTTGGCCCCAGGTGGCAGGAGAGGTCATTTCATCCTGATACCCAGCTAAGGCTTTGTGTCAACACACCTTGCTTGTCTTGGCACCTGCTGCATTGCTGCAGCTTTTCCTGCTTTGCACTTCCATGTGGACAATGGTCTTAATGGAGAGCTTTTCTCAGCTCCCAGCAAATCCCTTTGACCTCAGCAGTACCACGGGCAGGGTCACACAGAGTGCCACCAGCACCCTTTGGACATTTGTCATCACAAACACGGGAGTGGCCTTGGGGTGCCAGGACTGGGCTGTGGCTACTTCTGCCTTTAAATTGAATTCAAATTTTGGTGGTGAAATCAGTGCAGTGAGACACACGAAGTGTGCAGTGTAACTCACCCCCAGTGCAGAGAAAAAGATAAAACTCTGTAGGTTGCCAAAGTGATTTAGTCCCAGCTGAATAGTGATCATGAAATTAGACAGAATGAAATAAATTACCTGTGTTAGACAAATTATAGTGGGTATTTATTGATATATTTACATGAAGTATTTAAATTAATAGAGCAAAATCCCGGTTCAACTCATTGAGACAAGGGTGAACAAGACTTGAGGTTAATCAAGCCAAAGTAACACAATGTCACCATGACTTCCTTGTAACTGCATTCTCTTTTCTCCTTGCATTTTAATATCACTTAAGGGCCTTTGAATTTCATTAGGAAGTGCAAAAATTCTCTTAAGGTTTTTTTGTATGAGGTAAATCCAGATAACAGTTAATATTAAAAATGTTGTTTTATGCAACACCTCCTTTTTTAAAACTTGAAACTTTTAATGATCCGATCCAATGTAGAGGTTTTTCACACACAAAAGGTTACATCCTTTCAGTCCTGTGGCAAATCAGATTTATATTTATATTTCATGTACTAAATCTCCTTAAATATTAAAAATCTATGGTCAGCCTCATGAAAACTCATGTAAATCAGAATTACTGCTTTCACTGTGGTAAAAATACACTGTATTTGAAATTTTTCCTCATAAGCTACTGGAGAAACAAAATGAGGTGCAAATCAGTAATAATTTAAAGAGCAAGTTTTTTATGGTAGAGAATTTTTTTTCAAGATAAAAATGGTTGAATAAATATGAAATCGAAAATGCCAGATATTTCAGTTCCCATAGAAGCTGTCAGAGGAGGAAATAGACAAAATATACATTTTAGCAGTTGCAGTTTCTGTAAAATTAACTGTATTTTTAGAAGAGGTTCTTCACCCAGAGGGTGGTTGGACACGGAACAGCTCCTCTGGTTACAGCACCAAAACTACCAGAGGTCAAGAAGTGCCTGGACAACATTTTAAGTCAGGTGTTTTAACAGGAGGTACTCCTGTGAGGAGCAGGGACTGAACTCAAACATCATGGATTGTTTCCAAATCAAGATATTCTATGGTTCTATGACAACACTTCACCTTTTTTGTAAAACCTGTTTTGTTTCACAAAGTGTCCAACGACTGGATAATGAACCATGAGCTGACTGTCCTTGCTAACAACTTCAAAAATCAATGGAGAACCAGACTTTGGGCTTTTTTCACCATCAGGCCAACATTAGAAAATGTTGTCAAGGTTAAATTTGGGTAAGGACATAGAAGGGCCAGAAGGTCATGGCATATCCTTCAGAGGGATCTGACACAGCTCTGGTTCCTTTTTCTTCTGTCCCTCAGCTGCAAAGGAGTCGTGACTCCAAACCTTTGCATTTGGTTTATCCTGATTACCCTGCTCAAATAAATGATCCTCAGGTGTTCAATAAAAGCTTTGTCAAGGAGAGATGTGTGGGATTAGGGTCTTAAGTTCAGGAAAAGTCTCCTGGGTGAAAGTTTGTTGGCTCTGTGAGGGCAGAATGTGCCTTGGTATTGATTTTGTTGCTCCTCCCAAGCCTTGGTAGTCAGCAAATAGAGTTGATTAAAAGAGGTTACTAAAAAAGTGTGATAGTAATATAACAGCATGGCCTCTGATTGACACTGCTTAAAAGGCTCTTGATTTCAGAAATATTTTGTATCTTAGTTGGATGGAAGTTTGCCATGTCAAATATAGATTAAAAATAAAGAAAAAAGAGGGAAACACTGCATAGGACACAGATTTGGTGACAATGTGGGTATTAAAAGAGGCATAATTCTGTTTAGAAATGTGTTTTATAGTTCAGGGGAGCACTTTTTAATTTGACAAAATTAAAAGTTCACTGTGGCTCCTCTTGAGTAAGCAAAGGTATTGCCTTGTACACAAGGAAATGGCACTGGCATCACAGAGACTGTCACATTTCTCTCCATACCACCCCTTGTGTGAACACTCCCACAGGTATTTCCCATCCCTCCTGCACTGTAATTTTGCTTGGGCTGTGAGCAAAAGTCACATCTCCTGAAGGTGATGCATCATGTCCACAGACCTGCTGGTTGCAGACAGCTGCTGTATCACTTTTATGCCACAAATCATCACAAATGTTCCCCCAGGCTCTTCTGCAAAATATTTCAGCCTGCCCTTAGCACTGGTTCCACCCATTCATCACCCTCACTGACATTTATTTGAAAGACAAAAGAGAATTTCCCTGAACCTGGACATTTCATGGAAAGACAGAATCAGAGATTTACACAAGTTGGTTTATGCTGCTTGAAGCAGGTTGTTCTAGGACGTGTCTATAAGAGCACTGAATACCTCCAGTGTTTTGCTCTGTACAAATTCAGTTCTGAGACATCAGAGCATATTAAATGCAATTACACAAATGTAAGAAGTTTGCCTCCTCCTTCAGATCCTGTGCCAGCTGTGAATGAAAGAAATCAGTCACTTCTAAGTGGAGTTTGAGCCACTGCAGTAACAACTACATCTAGCAAGGAAACAGGGTATTGCACCTGGTGCTGAAGATACTGTTGAAACAATAAGAAGCAGATTAATAGACCTTGTTTCAGGACTATCACCAAGGTCTACAACAGAAGTCAGATCAGACTTGAAATGCATTAGTTTATGACTAGGGTATTAGTCGTAAAAATGTTGTCTAAATGACACAATGTGGTCACTAAAATGAAAATCGAAGGCAAATCAAAGCAAAACCAAAGATTTGATCTGATGGGGTTTGATGCTGCAGAGGAAATCTTGCTGGAAGGCAAGAAACTGAAAGAGCAGCTATAGCCAATCATGGAGTGCAGATAGTTTTAACTTCTAAAATGTTCTAGCAAATTTTTTTGAAGGAGTTCCTTTCTAATACCTTCATTTTTAGAGTACCTTAATAATTGTTTGGAGCCCTTCTCTTTTGTGGGACCAGTGGTTAACCCTCCCCTTGGATATCCCACGGCAGCCACTGGCCCAAGAGGAACCAGGGAGAAGACATTACCAGGGCAATGGACCGCCTTATCTGCAGTATAAAAAACGCTATTTTTTCCAAAATGCAATGTCAGGAACCCCTCAAGACTGTCCAAATTCTAGTCCATGTTTCAAACAGGTAATTTCCAGCTTGGTTTTTGTCACCCCAGCTGTCACACTGCTGCCTTTGGGCAGCGCCTCATGTGACGCCTGCCTGGATGAATCCTTGGGTGCTGGCAGGGAGCAGCCCTCTTGTCTTCCCCAACAATGCATTCCTCAGCGAAATCCAGTGAACTCCTGAAACAAAGAGGGCTTGTCTCACGCTGGCAAGGCTCAGATCAAGTGTTTACTCTGCGTGCTCTGAGTGCTGCTCTCAAACCAAAGCTGCCCACGCTGCCCGCGACCTCGAAGGGAAACTGAGGCAGCAGGTTCTGGTCACCCTCCTGCAGCTGGGGCTGCACCTTTGGGTTTGAGGCTGAATTTGGGGATACCAAGATCCAGCATTTGGGACAGAAGGCCTGGCTTTGCCAAACAGAATCATGGAATCGCTGAGGTTGGAAAAGACACACCTTTGCACGCAGGCACAGAGTCCTCAAATGGTCACAATTCACTTTTCATCACATCTCATGCAACAAAGCCCTGCTTGAATCCAGGCTTAGCAATAGGAGATGGTAACTAATGCCAAATGCTTCTGAAACATCCCAACACCACCAGTCACTAGGAGGAAATAGAGAATCCACCTCTCTGGAACGATGGTTCCTGAAAACTGAGAAAAATACAGGGAAAAAAAAAGTGGCCATCATTCAGATTTGGCAGGCTCTTTAGAACAGCAGCAGTACAATTATTGTCTATATTACACCCTGTGACTAATCCACTTAATTCAGGAAAAAAGAAAGGAAAGATTTGGTTGGATGAGTACCAGGTGATTCAGGGCACAAGAGGTGCTCCAAGTGTTATTCTAGGAAATGGAAACAATTCTCACTCCAGTGTCACAGCTGGGTCACCAAAGAGTTTCCTCAGCCAGGAGAGGTTTCATTAAAATAGACTTCTTGTGTCGTGAGTCTGAGAGAGAAGATCCCCTAATATTCACAAGCTGTTGTGTGAATTTTAGTGTCTCCTTAATTTTTGCCATCTAGGTAAAAACAGCCAAAAAAATTGAAAATACAACAGGGCGAGTCTAGTGCAGTCCTGCTAAAACAGCTTGGTGGTGACTTGGTGAGTCTGATGGAGTTGATTAAGAAAATAAAATTATCACTTGAGTGAAATGATCTTTAGAGTATATTCCTTTAATGATATAATTGGAATTTGGTGCAAGCAGTGGGGCTTGGGCATTAAAGGACCCCTAAGCCAGAAGTGAGAGCAGAAGGTTGTGCTGAATTCAGCTCAGGATATCTGTGAGATTCCATGGGAAAGCACAGGGAGAAAGTAATGAAAACAAGAAAAATTATGTTTCTTACCCATACCCTGCAAACCCTAATTAGCTTTTTGGAATCTCAACCTACATGAGAATTTGTTGATAACAACTGGAAAATGAATCTACTTGCTAGCTATGAGATGAAAAAACAAAACAATGTTTATTTATATCCAGTTAGAAATATTTTTGTTCTTGGGAAGGAGGACTACAGAGTTGAATTATCTGCTTTGTACTCCAAAATTAGAATAGAAGGATAAACAGAACAGGAAATCCAGCATCCAACAAAACAAGGACTTTGTTCCTGAGCTTTGCTTTGACCCCAGATCTGGCCAAATAGGTGGCTTGGTAGCACTGGGAACAGCATGAAGTCAGGAACTCAGATGTCATGGAATTATTTACTAAAAAATAGATTTGTATTTTAAATCAAATTGCTTTTTATCCCTTCTCTTCCTGTTAAAGAAACCTTCAGGAGGGTTTCTCAAGGATGTGCAGTTTTGTCAGAGTTCTGAGCACTTTCAGCTCTTTGCTTGTCCCCCTTCCCACAGTGGGATGGGGGAGAGAATTGGGGGAAAAAAATAAAATAAAATAAAATAAAATAATGCCTTGAGCCTCCCAATCTCCTCACTGGCATGGTAACATGAGGAGCTGCCAAATCCTTGACTGGATGTGAGAGCTGCTCAGAACCATCAGTGTGTTCTCAACATTATTCTCATCCTAAATCTGAACAGGTCACTGCACCAGCTGCTAGGAAGAAAATTAACTACCCCAGCCAGAACCAATGCAGGATGTAATTCAGTCCTTGGGCTGACACTTCTAAGGGATTTTCTCATGGTGCTGAAAACAAAATATTTATTCTTGGTGCTGAGTGAACAAGCACATGCTACATGGTTGAGTCGTGGCAGACACACCAGGAGGAAATTAAATAACCTGATACCAAAGTCAGACATTATTCAAAGGAAAAAGCTGCCAAGTGATGGCTGGTGTGTCTTGTCTGAGGGCAGAGGAGGTGACAACAATCAGCAGCCCCCAGAAAACTCATTTAAAAAGAGCAAAGGAAAGGTTCTTCACGTGCTCCTGCTGCTTGAGACCCTTGTGTTTGCAGGCACCAGCCTTCACTGTGAGATTGGCATAACACTGATCCCCTACAAACCAAACAAAAAACCACAACAAAAGGCCAAATAAACAATTTTAGCTTAGATTTTGGCTTTAATTCTTTGTATTTTTTTAACTAGGACATGAAAGGCAAAAAATCCCAGGTCTTGCTTTTCATGTTTTCATGCACCAGTGATAAATGTTTGTGTGGCATTTGGCTGTTTGCATTTCCAGCATACTTCAGTCTGGTTTATGAATGTGCACAAGACATTCTGAAAGGCTGGGTAAGTCCTGAGAAGCCAAACTCCTCACAACCACAAAGTATAAAACCACGGAGGGAAAAAAAAAACTTCAATAGTTTTATGGTCAGCAACCAAAAGTAATAAAAAATGAACAATACTTCCCTCTGGAAAGCAGATATGAAATATCTTTCACCTCTTGGCTGACATTTGGGTGAGAGCTGAGAAGTCTCCTGGCTGAGATCCAATCTCTTGGATGACATTTGTGTTTTTTGCCTGGTTTAGGATGTATGTCAATGGGAAGGCTACCAATTGATATTGCAAGCCTCTAGAATAGATTGTGTGTTTCACCCTTCAAGATTGCAAACAAAACATCTTTAACAGCTCAGTGTATTTTGAATTTGGATTTATTTGATCTAGAGAAGTTAAAACTTAATGGAAAAGATATTAATCAATGCTCAGAATAATTAGAATATTGTATAGCCACAAATCCAGTTGCTGGGGTAAGATCATTTTTTACATTTCCTTTCAGAGATGATCCATTCTCACCAAATTAAATATTCCTTCCATTTAATAAACCTTGAAATATTTCTTGATGTCTCATTCACATTTTCACTCCAGCTCACAGAATTTTGAGGCATTAGATAAATGGCTTTAGAATGATGTGAGAGGAGAATTAATGAGGAAAAAAATGATAAAATAATTGTGTCAAACAACTTGTGTCATAAAAGTTGAAATTATTTCTTAATCCTCTAAGAGATGTCAGGATTACAGAGCTGTTCTAAGGCATTGTAGCACAATTTATTGTAGATAAAGACATCACAGCTTCCCACAAATGGCACATGTGAAGCATTGAAGCATTTTGGTGGCTCAGAATATGTAAAGTTTGCCCTGAATTCATCCAGTGAGTGGTGCTGACCTTTGCTCTGACATTATCTCATGTGAAAGCTTCTTCAGTGCCAGTCCTGCAAGAAAAACATCAAGAACAGAAACAACAACTGCCAGGAGGGTGACAGCACCAACCACTGGTGTGAGGGAATTGTCAGCAGCAGGGGGATGATATTTAAATATTTATATTGAGATAAATTCTAAATTAGGATATTTAGAAGTTCCCTGTGTAGTGTTTCAGAAGCAGGGATTCAGGCCATTACTTAGATTTTTTAATCAGACCACACTCTTCAATGCAGTAAAACCTTTGTATTTTAAGCACAGACATTAATTTGAGAGACAATATAGATTTATTGCTTTGTAAACGTTCCTTCCTTCGATTATAAATTACACTGCTCACAGAACAGATTAATTTTAGCTTGGAAATCTCTGCATTTTATAAATAAGCACAAATCCATCACTGTTTCAATGAGAAACATGGCACTAAAAGCAATACTCAAAGTAATTAAAATATTGTATAGCCACAATTCTGGTTGCTAGAAGAGCCCAGCCCTATGAGTGAAAGTTATTGGAGTTTGATCTCGGCATATCAAGGCACAAAGAGCTCCAGTGTTAGAGGGGTGGCTCCCAGATCAAAGCCAGAAATAAGCAAACTCACAAATTGATTGCTTTCAACTATTTGAACAGGCTTCATTTTAACAGGGGTGACAACTCAGCTAAGTAAACTTCATAGCAGAAAACTACTGAGGGAATGAAGCGTTTCTCAAGAAGGTTGGGAATTTGCTCCCAGCTGGCTGTCTTGGAATCATGGGATCATTTAAGTCAGAAAAAACGTTCAAGGTTATCAAGTCCTACCACTGAACTAGCGCAGGTAAGTCCACCACTGAACCATATCCCCAAGTGCCATCAAATTCACAATCAGACTGGAGCTAATTAGCACATCTCAAGGAGTCATAGCACTAAAATGGATTACAGGCAGCTCTCCTTTGGGACAGCCATGGAAGTGACATTTCTCAAAAATGTGGGTGAAAGCAGAAGCTTGCGAGGTGTGGATCCCTTCTTTTGCAGGGCAAAGTTGGCAAAAAGCAGATTTCAGTGACAGAAATGCAGATTTTCAGTGACAGAAACGCAGATTTCAGGGTGGCAGAGCTGTGGCTTTTCTTGAAGCCCACTGATCATCCTGGAGCAAACATGAAATTTATTCGGCTTTCCTGGTGCTCCCGCTCGGAGCATCCCCTGCTCGGAGCTGGAGGGGTCCAACCACCACATCCACCTCTTCCTCAGCAGAGCTGGTGTCTCTCTTGGCCCTGGAGCTGCAGCCTCGGTAGCAGTGGGAGGAGTAATCCCCAAGCCTGCAGACCAGCATCTGGCACTTCAGGTACACCGACGGGTGCCTGCTCATGAACTCGAAGGCATTGAACTTGAACCGAGCAAAGTGGCTGGAAGGGGAGTAGTAGGTGGCGTAGGAAGAATCTCTAGGACACCTAGAAAGGAGCAGAAAAGGGAATTAGTCTTCATGGGTGCACACATGCACGTTCCTGCAAAATTAAATTTCAAATTATTCAATTTATTGTTATAAGTTCCTGCAAAATTCAAATGAAAACTGAATTATATCATAGTCGGGTACTAGGAAAGCAGTGGGATAAAAATGTAACTTTCATAGCATAGTATGGACTTTAAAAATATGGACTTTTTAAAGTACTATGAAGCAGCTGGAATATTGGCAACTCTTCTTTTTCCAAGAGAAGGGCACTTTAAGTAGTGAAGAGGGAACAACAGACTGTTATTAATGTCAGTGTTATACAAGGCATAAAAAATTATGACCTGGTTTTACTAAAATATTTAACTCCTAGGATGACAAATCCTTCTGCCAGTTTTCATTGTCTCATCTACATTTCTCCCACTACTTTGAATTTTGTTCACAGGAAAAAGATGGAGTAAGTGAAATGAAATGATAGTAAGGTCTAAATAGAGTTTCTTATTTCCAGGGTCATACTGTAAAAAAAAAAATCAACGACCACTTTTCACAGTCTGTTGATAGTGAGTTCTTACCCCATTCAGATTGTCTGTATTATTTAAAATAAATGTGGAAGATATGTTGTTGGAAAACAAAGTACAGAAAAACCTCAAAACGTGATGCCTACAGACCCAGACTTGGAGACAAATACAATATTTGACTTGAGACCCTGGAAAAGGCCACCAGACTTAGAGACTCGAAGCAAAAACGTGGATTTTTAGTTTAAGCAGCATAGTAGTGGAGAGTTCAGAGTTTAAAGTTTAAGATAGAAAAGTAGTTATAAAAATAATAAGAAGTTTTAAGGTGTAGTTCTCTAAGTTTGTGTGTCGTTATATGATTTAAGAAAGTCCACACTGCGACAGAATGTGTAAAACAAAATAATTAATCATTGGGTCAAAGACATAAATAACCATTGTGGCAGTATTTTGTTGGCTAATAAATCTTTAAAAGGCTTTGTAGCTACAGGTCTCGTGGCCTTTTGGTTTGTGCAGGGAAGAGTCTCTCGTGTACTCCCAAAACTGGGTGTGCTTCTGACAACTTGAAGAAAGCTCTTACCCGTTCCTGACTAAATAATAGGCCAGCGTGCTAAAATCGTGAGGGTCGGGCGACGCCACACACGTGTCCACAACCACCTTCAGGTTGGGGTCTGAGCTGTGGAGGCAAGCTTGGAGGTACAGGTTTTGGTTGAGGTCGATGTAGTAGGGAGAGCTGCGCACTTGCCGCAGGAACGCTGGCGAGTCGTAGAAGGTGATGTTCATGTCGTATCTTCCAAACTGGTACTCGCTCACGTCCTCAGTGTCCTCAGCAGCGTACATCACCTGCTGCCAGCTCTTCCTCAGCATTTTGCAGCTGACGTGCAAGTTGATGTTCTTCCTCCTCTTGATTACGTACCCGGAAGACGCGACCCTGATGGTGTTGGAGTAGTTGATTGTGTCGTTGTTCTCCTGTTAACCAATGAAATTTAAAATCAGGGTTTGTGCTTTTGTCACGTTCCATCTGATGCCTTCTGGAGGCTGACCTGGAACAGAGACTAGACAGAGCAAAATTATAAAGTAGGGATTTATTAAAAGGTCTCACTTGGGCAGCACAAGAGCCTGGTAAGGGCTACACCCCGGTTGAAGCCCAAAATGGTCACAAAATGGATGACTGACCATGAGGTCTCACACTTTTATAAGTTTTGGACTCTTAGCATATTAGAGTTAATTGTCCAATTACAACTTCAGGTCATGAAGCTCCATCCCCCTTGTTTTTCCTTCTCACTTCACCATTGGTTTTTTTTTTGGGCTTGAAATTTGTATTAGTTGTCCTTGGTCTTAAGTTAGAAAAGGAATTTCTTTGTCTCCTTACTCTGTGAAGAGAGCTTAGTATCACCTAATACAAAACGCAGAACTACACATTGAAACAGCCCGGAATGAGAACAATATAAAAGCTAAAACTCAAGGCATCACATCTCAGCTCTGAGTTTTGCTAAGCTTAGGTGTGCAACTGAGTGCCCAAAACAGGGAGTGTACCTCTTGTGTTGTCCCACAGCCGTTGTAGGGGATGTTGAATACAACCTCCTGTGCGGTGACCGTCGGTCTGCAGCGATTGTCGTTCAGGGTCACCCTCTGTGCTGAGTAGCCCTGAGACTGCAGGTAGTGTCTGCTGACCACTACGTGCATGTAGTCTGGCAGGCACTGAATGGCTGGTACAAGAGGAAGGTAGGATGGGTTTGTGATTTTAGGGATTTGGTAATGATTAGAGGCAGTTTTTTTCTTAATTTCGCAGTCAGGCAGTTCCCACCCCAACCCACTGTATTTCATGCACTTCATTCAATTTCCACAAGTACCTTTAAATTTACATGGGTATTTATTTTGCAAACAAAAGCAATCATTAAGCTTCTCTGCTGAGAAACACTGGCCAGGAACTTACTGGTGTTGTGGCCTGCTGGAATGGAGGAGTAGTGAGCCTGAAACCCTCTGAAGGAGTATCTGGAATTGCTGTGGAAGCGAACACTCATCATGTTTGAAGAGGACACGTAGGTGGGAAAGGAACCAGAACAGAATCTCCCAAGAAGAGGAGAAGAGTGGAGAGGTCCATCATAGACTTCAATGTAGTCATGCTGGCACGTCCCGCTTTGCATCCTGGTAGAAAAACATCAGCACCTTGACAAATCCACTTCAGAAACTCTGATTTCACTGCCTACCATGGGATAAAGTGTTTCAGCATATAAAGTTTTCTCAGCACAAATTCAATTTGGCTTTTATGCAGCTTTAGCAGAAAATGGTGAGTAAAAAATGCAACAGCAATCCAGATTTTGATCTGGTCTTCCAGCTATGGATGTTATTGGAAGTATCTTTAAAATTGGGAAGGTTGCCTGTTTCAGATAAGATTTCAAACTTCTCAGGTAAATTTTGACTTTGATGTTTGCCCAGGGAATCAATGTTTTACTTACGCAATATCTCTAAATGTGAGTGTTACACGGAAATTGTTCTTTACTTGTATTTCCCACACACAGTCAGCATTGTTTGGATAACTTCCAGGATAGTTGGGACTCTGCAGCAGCCCAGAGGGATCTGAGACTGAGCCACCACAAAGATAAGGTGCTGCAAAAAGAAATGGGAAATAATTTACTTACAGTAACCTCTGCAAATGTGTACTTGAGCTGTATGTGCCTCATCTACAGCTATCAAAAAGCAGATCCCCTGCTGGCTGCAGGTGATAGTGTATAGGAGCTGAATCAAAACTAATATTTGTTTTTGCTTTAGGTTTGCTTTCGTGTTGGATTTGGAATTCCCTCATCCATGGTGTCAGACTACCCTCTTCAGGCTGGGCTGGTAACACCTGGATGCTTTCTGCCTCTTCTGAGAGTTGAGGTCAGTTCTGGGAGGTGTCATGACAATTGAAATCAAAGCACCTTCCTCAACAGGCAGCCTCTCATCAGTTACTCTGCCTCTTCTCTTTATTCCCCTAAGGTCTTTGGAGGGTAAATAAGTTGAAAGTTTTCTAGAGAACCCTGATTTTCTGGTCTCTGACTGAAATAAACCATTCAGGCTGCTGGGAAAAGTTTCAAGTACAAACATAGCTGCAAAAATCTTTAGTGTTCCTTCCAGAATGGATAACATAATTCTTGTTAAACACACAGGTAATCCTACAGGTGTTTTGTAGGAAGGTGAACACAAGCTCTGAACATAAAACCTACAAGATGTGACACTTAAAGATGAAAATCCATTTTATATTCTACTTGAAAAAGATCACTGACATTAGCAGCGATATTCTCATAGAGACAAAAGACAAATTTACAGAAGTGTGCCACAGGGACACAGACAGACTGCAAATTAGAAAGGTGAGTATAGCCACAGAGGAGCATTACCTGGTGGAGGTGCTGAGGTGGCCACTGAAGCTGTGAGTGTGAAGGAAGAAGGCACATGAGAAGAGCAGTCCATGAGAAAGGTACTAGGGCCTGGACATGGCCTCATCCTGAGGCACAGAGTGTTAAAAAGGGGATCACAGGGAGCCAGGGAAGTGGAAACAAGAGGACAGGCACAGAGAGCCATGAGCTCCATAGGAGACCAGGTTGCCTCCACTGCAAATGATCATATTCCTAATTCTTCTGGTCATATCCTAAAACCCACAGTAGGTCTAGGAAATAGTTCTGGTACCA
>VYXF01002431.1:0-11873 GCA_013397295.1 Polioptila caerulea
CCCTAGAGCTGCTGTGGGCGCCATCCTTGCGGATCTTCAAAAGCCAGGCCCTTGGCAGCCGGCTATGGGGGATCCTTGGGTGATCCCTCACTGGAAATATTCCAGAANGTTGCGCGGAGCCGAGGGGCAGCGTCCTGCTGGGAAAAGCGCCCCTTCCCGCCGGCTCCCCGTGCCATGGCGGGGTGTTGCCGCCGTGTTTCCGCCCCGGCTCCCCGGAGGCGCCTCAGCGCTGGTGGCTCCCGCCGCCTTGGCACGGCTGGAGCGCGGAGGTGCAGGTGGCAGCGAGGGTGGGCCCTAGAGCTGCTGTGGGCGCCATCCTTGCGGATCTTCAAAAGCCAGGCCCTGGGCAGCCGGCTATGGGGGATCCTTAGGTGATCCCTCACTGGAAATATTCCATAAGCGTATGGGCGCAATCCTGTGCCATGTCGTCAGGGATGATCCCGCTTGAGCAAGGAGATTGGACCAGGTTACCCGCTCTAGTACCTTTCCATCCTGTGGAATCCATTCTGTGATTCTGTGCTTCTGTCCTGCCTGATCAGGGGGACTGGAGAAGCTGGCCCCCAGAGATCCATTTCATTGGCAGCCACTCTGCCATCCTGTGTGTCCAGGGAAGGAGAGAACGGTTTCCGCAGTGCCAGAAATTCAAAGAATTCCAGTTTATGTCCAGACAAGCCATGTGCAAAGTCGCACACTGAATACAGAAGGAATAGATACCAGCCCTTAACATGTAGCCTGTGCAGCGTGTATTGGTGTTTCCAATTCAAACCTTATCCTCAGAACAGAGCAGGGACCTTTTCTTCAAATAAGGAAACAATCACAGAATCCCTTAGGTTGGAAAAAATTTCTGTGATCATCCAGGCCAACCTCTGACTGAACACTACCATCTCAATTAGAACATGCCACTAAGTGCTACGTCCAGTCTTTTCTAGAACACCTCCAGGAATAGTGATTCCATCATCTCCCTGGGCAGTCCATTCCAATGTTTAACAACCCTTTCTGTGAAGAAATTCCTGCTAATGTCCAGTCTGACCTTCCTGTGGCTCAGCTTGAGACTCAAGGAAAGTAATGATTTCAAATATTACTGGACAGAGGCCACAGTACTGGTCCGATTCTTCAACTTCCACTGCAGTTCCATAAATGGCAATGGCAGTTTTACAAAGATCACTATAAATTGCATCAAGATTGTCAAGTCATTAATCTCTGGTCATTGAAAAGTGGCCAGTAGCAAACCTGAATCGTTAGCACTATGAGTTATTTTCCATGTCATGGTTAGGAAACAAATTCATAGCCAAGCTTTAGAGCATTTGAGCTATGCAGTCTTGGATGTCAGTACTTGCTATCTTGCTTTATTCAGAAAAAATAAGAAATGGCATTCTACATTTTGCCTTTTCTTGTCCACAGCTGCCTACATCTTTGTTTTTGTTTTCTGCTGAGAAGTATGTACAGTTAAAGCAAAAGTACAGGCTACAGCAACATTTCTCTCTCGTTTTGTGCTGGCTACTACCACAGCCCTTTGATTCAGAGGGTTTGGTTGCTCTCGGAAATGCAGATGTTCCATTTCAGCAACCACAGTCCAAAAAGAACATTTCTGCAAGCTACAGGGTGTAGGCTTGGGGTCACTTCATATGTGATGCAGTAATTTCTGAAATACACAGAAAATGCTTCTTGCAGTTTTCATCTAAAGCAAGGTGAAAATCATTGTTAGAGATACAGAGTCTAATTTGCAGAGCTCTTGGGCACCCAATTTAGGCATTAGGGATGATGCCAGGCCTCAGCAGGGTGAGTTGAGGCCACTAGCTGGAAAGAATGCAAAATTCATGAGCCTGTAATAGAGTACAGAAGAGGAAGCCTGAATCTGCAGCTCAGTGAGCCAGATCAGCACTGTGATCAGCAGGTGCCATTTATGTTTTATCCAATGTCTATGGGAAAACTTACAGGTACTCTTGGAAATGCAAAACACTTTGCGTCTTCTCCAGATCTCCCTGCAAAAAGCTACATGGGTCTTGCTCCCTCTTGCTCTTTGCTTCTTTGCATTTATTTTTTTACAGTGACCTAGGTTCAACGCAGAAAGTGGAGAGAAGCACCATCCCATTGTTTGGCAACTTGGAGAATTCACAGAGACAAGAGTTGGGCATCAGACAGGTCCAGTGTCACATGTTTATTTGCCAGTGAAGGATCTTGCCTCTGGAGCAGTGCACCTGAGAACTTCTACCAGTGTTTGTGGTGAGCAAAGCTGCTGTGTTTGTGTTCATCCATTTGCAAACTCTGTGTGTTTCAAACATGTCTGTCAGACTGGGCTTTTCTCACGACTGTGGTGGACTAAAAGTGCTTGTCTGTCTGTCTCAGATAGAATAGAATTTGTGTGGGAGGTACTCATGCAGCTGTCTAGGAAACTCTGAGCACTGCTTCAAAACTGTAAAAGGGCGGCTTTGGCTGCAACATCAAAAATGATAATAGATTCTAATTTTTAAAAGCAGGTATGGGTTAAGTGTCTGGTGTGATAGAGTACTCATGTGGTAACTTGAGAGTGTAATGTAATAGTTTTTCATCCAGAGAACACTCATTCACATGCTGGGATCTTAAAGCCCATTTTCACGAACTTCAGTCAGACTATTTGTATCTATATGATTAGGAACTTGCATATTTCTAGCATTGGCCCCTTAGAAATCATATGAATCCCCATCCTACACAACCTACTAGTGCATTGAACTTTTAAACATTTAATTGTTATATCTTCCTGATAAATAAACTAAAAGTGGGCAATTTCTTCTTGTTGCATTTGTTGTGTCACATATTTTGGAATCGAACTAAGTTTTGTTGAGTGAGATAGGAATTACTCAACATATACATGACCTTATAACACTGAGCTGATAAAGCATGCAAACCTGAAAGAGCATTTTTTTCTCTCTTCAAAAGCATGTAGTCTCTAATTCTTGAAAGTGTCTCCAAGTAAGCTGATGTCCATACAAAGTAAACAAACAAACTGATAATCCTAATAAAACCAAACCCATGGTCCCTGTATCCATATTCTCTTGCCTGTTTCATAAGATATTTAAACATTCCTGCTTTTTGTGTGATACAAATTGACACTGACTTAAGAGTTGATTGTTTGGCAGAGATTGAAATTTCTTATTAAATACAGAGTATCAGTAAACTGTCATTGGCTTCCTCTAAACCATAATAAAATACTTTTAAAAAGTAGAAGTAAAAAATACTGTTTATTGTGCAAATAACATTCTTGTACATGAGAGTAATAAAACTGTGCATTTAAGAGGTTTCAGTAGTGCCTATTTCAGGAACATTTAGCAAACAGCAAGAACGCAAGAGCAGTGGAATACTCAAAGTATTGGCTCAGCCCTCTCTGAGCAGGTATTGTTACTCCCATCCTCTTTTAAAAAAGCTAAGAAAAATTAGGCAGAAGAGCTTGTAATAAAGGTCATTTACATTTTTTAGGTCACTGACTGTGCATCTGAAAAGGCATACACTCTCAAAATGAAAGAACAGGCTGGGACACCCGTGTTCCTGAAGTAGCTACCGACTTCACAAGAGTTGCACAAGACAGAAATGAGCCTATATCCTGTTCACCATATTAGGCCAAGTTAGTAATGCATGAGGTGCCCTCACATTCAGCTTCCGATTTAGTCAGCATGAAACCTTCAGCAGTTAAATCACATTATGTTAGGCCTGCCTTTGGTCCACCACCCTCTCTCCTTTGCCCTGCAAAACTGGCTTAGGTTAGCCTCTGCACTAGTCCTAGGGACAGTTAATAGCACAGTGTGGCTTGAAACCCTGGGATGAAAACTGGTCAACAAATCTAGTCCTTGGGCAAAATATTTTCTTTTTATTGCTAAAGCCTGTCTGTGCAACAGGCTATTTGCAGGTGCTTCCTGCTTCTGGTAAGGTGTGGTGGATGCTCAAGCAGAAATATCTGAACTGACTTTGGGTAATGTTAAAGTCACACTAGCACTGATCTCAGTGTGCTTGCAAAACCTGAAAAATAAAGGCTGTGTTAGGTAATGAATGCTAGTGGCTGTAAGTAGATGATTTAAAGCTGTAGCCACAGTGGTGACCACACTGCAACCCCCTCACCTCCCTTGAGGACTCACCTCTGCACTGAAAAGACTCCTCAAGGAATTACAGACCAAAAGCTTGAGGTGTGAAGTTCTCTGAGCAGTGAACACATTAAAATGCTCTATGAATAGGAGAGAGAAAGTAAAGATATGAGATATTAGTTGTAATTTAGTATGCTGAGAAGAGTCATGGCTCTTGATGAGGCAAAACATAGGACCTATAACAGAAACAGAATAGAATAGAAGTGGCCTAGGCAATAAGAACTGCTAGCACGAGAACACACGTTTGCATATAACAGATCAAAAGTGAATTTCCTATGGGCAGACCCAACAAAAGTAGTATCTTTCAAACATCAGTTTGGCAAACATATGTTTGATGTCGGAACAGTGCAACATATACCTATATGCATAAGAATATGTTTTTCTTGCATGTCACCAGATTTAATAAAGGTGCGAGGCTCCAGGGATACGGCCTTGCATGTTCCAATATATCCCAGCTTCCCAACAGAGAGTAGTTGCTGCTGTTCCCTATTACAGTGCGTTTTCAAGCACCACAGTGCATAGTTCCTTGTGCTGGAACCCTGAGGAGAACCTGCTCCCACTGCGAGTGGTGAGTGACGAGTAAGAAATGGGGCACCTGAATCTGAGTCTTCGTTGTATGTTCTTGAACAAGCTAGAAATAGGGGGGAAATAATCTTTTGGAACCTAATGGCTCAATTTGATGGAGAGGATCCGGTCTGGAAACAAACTGCTGCAAGGGAGGAAGTAAACTGGATGGCATTGTCTGATCCAGCACAAACACAGATGCGTTTGCTGCCAGCAGACAAGTGCATTGTTGTATAAACAGCATAGACTCTCCCAGAGCAACTTCTGTTGTATCTGGAAAAGAGAGGAGCTGTGAGCTGTGATAGATAGCAGCTCCCATATCTGGTCACCATACGGCTCAGGCCAACATCAGCCACAAGTGCGTATGCAGCACAGGCTCCCTCTGCTTTTATGCTTTGAAAGCACAGAAAAAAAATCCTTTTTCCAATGTATGTCAAAAGCTCACAAACTGATTTGACATCAAATCAAAATTCCACTGGAATGCTGAAAGCTTCATTCCTCAGTAAGGACCATTTCCATGGCAAATACTATTTTCCTGTTAAAGCTACTTGATGGGTACAGAAAATGTCAAGATGCCAGAAATTCTTCTTTTACCTTGGGAAAAAGCTTTTTTATTTTCACTATCCCAGGGCTTAAAAATGGCCCAAGTACTTCTTGCTGGAAATCTTTGAAAAGCCAAACAAATTCAACTCTAAGTCAAAGAAAAACTGGGGAAAAAATTGCCTGAAAAAATGAAGGTTTCAGAAATGTAGGAGTATATTAAAGCAGGAGCTAAAAAGTAATCTCCTGATGGTCTCATCCACCAGGATATTAACAGAAATAATATATCTTTTGTGTCTATGTATTTCCATTGTATAAATGGATATATATAAAAATACGTATTTCCATGAAAAGTAGTTATCATCATTTTAGACCTCTTAAAAGCTATCATGAATCTAATTTTCTACAGTGCTATTATCTTGTTAACTGTGAATCACCTATGAGATTAAGAAGTTATCTTCTTTTCTCCAGTTCATAACCCTAAGTGCTCTCTCCTAGAACAAATTTCTCCCACCCCACCTTACTCCTACTTCCCTGACATCCACATATCACATTTTCTGTGGTTGGCTTAGTTTTTCAGTCCTTGCTCAAATAGTTCTTCTGAAGGCAAAAATTTATAGTAAACTGGGCTGAGTTTAGAAGTAAACTAGCTTTGATTGCCCTGGCTTTGTTTTTATGTATGCTGTCCTAAATATCTACATTCCTTGTAAATACTTTGCTCTGATGAAGACTATGACAAAAAAGCCATGTTTTTTATCTTGGGCCTGGGAAATATTTAACAGTTTCAGCCCTTAACAGATAATTAACTTCTAAATGACACATGTCAACTTTGCTGGTATAAACAGAGAGGGCTCCGTATGATCCTTTTTGGGACAGAATGGCAGAAGCTGCCATTCCTGACACTCAGAGTGTGAAGATTCACAGCACAAGTTATAGACAATTGCTTTTATACCATGAAGCTTCACGAGATTCTACATGTCTTAAGTTAAATGCACTCAAATGCCATTATATATGCAGTTTTTAAAAATAAATATCTTTCATATGACTATCTTCCAGATATTAAAAAAAAAATAAAGTTAGTCACTGAAAAAGAATTCTAATTCACTGCAACTACAGGAATTATAAATGAGTCAAGTTAGTCATTTTTTGGTGAATTTTCCTAACTAAATCCCAGGAGCTGGTTTTGTTCACAATCGGGATATTTTCAAATTCTTTTTTCAATCTCATGCCACTAGGCAATCAGTTAACCATTATTTTATACCAATGCTACCACGGTTGCTTTCTTTGTAGAGTTCTGCTATTCTTAGAACACATCTATAAGATTTGAGAGAGTCTAGTCTTAGACAACAGAGTTGATTTATATATTGACTTTTATTATAATTCTGTTTTCATTTGGCCAAAACAACCCAAACCCCAGAAATGAAAATTTTATGGGTGTGATCATAGACAGAAATCAAGGTGTATGAAAGCGTGAGCAAGCTCTTTCTCATCAAGGAGTTAATGTTTTTCTTCTTATTCTTCTCTTCCTCTCCTCTTGAAGATAAAGACACCAAACTCTCTACTTCCTGTGGTAAAATGCTATGCAAGTCTGTTGGGTAATTCAACTCTCAATACTCAGAAGATGGCAATTTTATATCAGTTTTATGTCATTATTTTGCTTCTTTATTATTTATTATAATTATGGTTACTTCAAATCCCCAGAACTGCCTTGTTTGAAATGGAGAAGGGAGATAGGGCAAGAACAAATGGCCTCAAGTTGCAGGAGGGAGGGTTTAGATTGGATATTAGGAAAAAGTTCTTCCTGACAAACTAAAAGTATCATCAGGTATTGAAACAGGCTGCCCAGGGAGGTGGTTGAGTCACTAGCCTTGGAGATATTTAAAAGATGTGCAGATGTGGCACTAGGGGACATGGTTTAGTGGTGGATTTGGCAGCGCTGAGTTAATGGTTGGACTTACTGATCTACAGGTCTTTTCCAACAGAAACCATTCTATGATTCTATAGACTCCTAATTTGATGATAGCAAAAATAATCTGACAAAGGGACAAACTAAAGGCCAGGAACAGGCCCTTTCAAAAGTGTGGTAGATGCAAAGTCATATCTTCCTGATGGAGAGTTTTTAGGCAGAGGGGAAAAAAGAGCCAACTCAATTTGCTTTTTCCAGAGTCAAATAAAGCCCATTTACCATGTGAGTGGAGAATGTCAGCATTGTCCTAAACTGCCTCGACACCATAAGAATAGATGAGGCTGCTCTATGAAGCACTGGATTAAAAAAAGTACAAGGTGATTGACTCATTCATGGCCCATAGCCATACAAAATACTTGAAAAATTGCCTCCAGCTGATGTTCTAGAACCTTTACCATAGGAACAAAAGGTACTGTGGCAAACAAAGCTGTCTCTCAGAAGTCTCATAGATGGAAACAAAGCTGGGAGCATGCATATGCAAAGCAGTATTTGTAAAGAGTTACATCATTACACCTTTGCAGTCACTCCTTTTTTTTTTTTGTGCCAAACTTTGCTGAAATTATGAAATAACTCAGAACTAGAGTGAGTTCTTTTAAATAGATTATTGAAACTATCAGTACTATGTCCAAATTATTATGGAGTTTGAGTTTGTTTTAATGAAAATACCTTTTGTTTACCTGATTGCATGGAGGTCCCAGCATGCCTTGGTGGTGGCCATACCATCATTTTATATTCCTATGAAAGTAGAAATGTTATAGTGCCTGCACTGAAAAATATTCACAGCAACTTAGACCACATCCACAACGTGTTGACAGACGTGACTGTATAATCCAGCTGGCTGAAGTCAAAGCAGGTAACATGAGTTACCAGTTAGCCCCAGGTCATAAGACCAGAAGTTTATCCCTTTTCTTGTCAACGTGCATGCAGAAAAGGAACATACAGCTCCATAGGTCTAGACTTACCTGAGCTAGTTTGTAGCCAGCTAGCTGAGGCACCTACAGTGACACAATCATCTTCTACAGATCATCATGTTACTTGGCCAGGCCCCAAACCCTATGTTGCAGCAACTTCATGCAGCTGTTCCTCAGTCAGCTGGATTACAGAATCACATCTACTGAGCACGATGGTCTGAATTCCTGAGGGCATTTCATGGTGCTGGGAGCATAATGCTGCTACCTTCGCATGTGTAGAAGATGATGGTACCATCACCACAGGGGCCTGCTGGGAACTATTTCAAGTTGGATAAACACAAGACCTTTTCACAGAAGGAAACCTGAACTCTGTTACAGTTTGGATATGGTACTTGTAGTTTCAGTAATTTGAATATAGGAATCTGTCCAATTATAAAAAAATCATGCAGTTATAACAGTCAGTGGTCAGTGATGTTATCTGCACCATGCGCAACTATGGCGAGAATTTGTTGTGGCCAGTATTTCTACTATTTGATGACCACATGATTTTTTTGTATTTTGTTAGTTGTTACTATTTCCTTCTTGACTCACTCCTAAAAGGCACTGAAACATCACAGACTTACCACTCACACAGCAATAACTGCATCTGTCCTTAAATCAGTTTTGCAAACCTGCATCGAGAGCATCCCCTACCAGAAGGGTGTGTACTCTGCATCCTGTGAAGTTGAAGTCCTCCCCTTTCTTTGGATGTGACCCACGAGATCCAGCCTTTAATTTGGGCTTCTTTAGACTGGATTGAGTCTGAGGGGAAGCGCCTGCAAAGCACTGGAGGTAATGCCACACCATGGGAAAATGAGGAAAGAAATGTATGTCTCCTGCAGTGTGGGAGACAATCAGCTATTAGCCGTCATTCTTCTCAGCTGGGTGGGGGTTTTAATCCCCCCACCTCACCCTGGGCAGCCAACAGATCATTTCACAGCAGTCATCTTTATAGTATGTGTGTGAGCATGGTGGGGTGCCTTGTACTTCTGAACACACATTTCGTTAACGTCTCTTTTCATGTCCTGATCAGACTATTGCAAAACCCCACACGCAGACTCCCCAAAATGAGTCATGTCTGCCAGCAGGGATGTCTGCAAGATGTCTCTGCACAGAGGTGCAGAGCCGTGCAGGAAGCATGGGAGAAGACCACCGTGGCTCAGCACAAAGGCTTATTAATTAGAGAGAACGCCTTAGTGGAGCAGAGAGGGCCTAGCAGGTCTATCCCAGGGGGCAATCCATTAGCTTCCAGGTAAAATGTAGTGGGTTCATTGTGACCTCCAAAATCTGACTGCCATGGGGGCTGCCCTTCTGTGAAATATGTCCCCCCTTGCATCTGCAGAGAATTGATGTTTTGCTCTGGAAGGGTAATCCCCCTGGGACTTGGGACACAGGAACATGATCTGATCTGCACCTCCAGGCCCCCAACTTTTCCTTTCTTGTGGCATGTTCTGATTTGTCTGGTTTTACACCCACTGTCCATGAGATTTTTCCTGTACATCAAATCTGAAACTGGGAGAAGGAGCTGCATTACTCATACATAATTTCAAAATTGTGGGCAAACTGGATGGTTTCTTGCTCCCATAGACATATGACTTCATCGTGTCTATCTTCCCAACTCCATGCACTAATACTCTTTGCTTCAGAGGCCTTATCAGCAGCTGAAAAAGAATTCTTTGCTTATCACCTGTTAAGTTGAAGGATCAGTTGGGGCAACCATGTGGCATCTCTTGGTTCCTGTCTGCCAGTAAGTTGGCTGCATTCAGTTTCAATAACATGGCTTTTAAAAATATGTTAATTCATTTTTTTGTTATTTAAATGAGAAGAAAACAGGTTGGCATGGCAAAATTCAGATCCTCTAAAGCATAGTAGACTAATACAGTAATGCCTTGATACTGAACAAGAGGCAAATATTTTCCCCTTTGGCTCCAGAGCTTTCCACAGCGCAGTTACCTGAACAATTTACTCAGGTTATTAATGAGTAAGTTGTGATTAGCAATATGGTATTAATGGCTGAAACCCTCTGGTTTGCTGCTATTGTTGATAAAGAATAAAAAAGCACTGGCAGCCCAGTCCATTTCCAGCCCTACAATTTAAACTCACTAAATTACTAGGCCAAATCTATATTCAGAATTCGTTCCATCCTACTCTAAATTCTTTCTCATTCTGTTTCCTCTCATCTTTTTCCAAGCATGTATTGGACAATGTACATGCAGAAAATAATATCTCTAAGACTTACCTTGATGTTTAAAATATTTCATTCTCCTGTCAATCAAAACAAACAAAAAAACCCCAAACAACCAAACAAAAAACCCGAAGCTATGTGCAAACTGATACAGAGAAATGGTAATGCAAATTTACCCATCTTTCACACTCAATAGCTGTTTCTAGTACTCTGCCTTTGTCCTTAGGATTTAATTAAATCTCTCACAGAAAACAGAATTTGCTAGTACTTGACCCTTGTTTTCAGAGCCCCAAAACACAAAAGGCATTTAGAATCAATGACAAGGCACAAAACACAACGCACTCCATTTAGCGCTCAGGGCAACACAATGCTCATCCTTTATATGGAGAGACCCTGGGTTAAAAAGGATTAAAATTAAGCCACAGTATTCTTTTCTAGGTTGTCTCCTGAAGAATGACGACTGCTGCTTCAAGCTGATTATATATTATGCAGTCCACCAGCATATGAAGCCCAATGCTACCCCTAAAGTAATCTTTTTTTCACTATATAAACTATATATCTCCACTCTGTTTGCCTTCACTGGCTTCCTTCCTGTCTTAATTCCTCACTGCAAGCTCCTCACTCTCCGCTTGAAGACCAAACACAAACTCCCCGCTCCCATTTCTGCTCCCACTTCCCCTTCCTCCCATCCGGGCCACCTACAGCCAACTTTGCTCCAGCAGCCTTTCTGCTTTTGTTTCCCAGCTGCTCTCTCCTGCATCTCTTCAGCTGCTCTTTACACCACTTACATCCCTTTCCTACATGGCTTTTTGCAGAGATTCTTCACACTCTCTCTTCCTTTTCTCTCATTGATTTCTTGCTGGATTTTTTTCTTCACTTTGGTTTTAATGGCAGAGAAATGGTGGAATTATGATAAACAGTGAGTAAAATTTTACTTCTTGCAGAACCCATTGAAGCAAATCTGAAAATTAACACTCAGCTAAAACAAAAACTGGTAGAAAGCTAATTAAGGGAAAGCATGATGTTCAATGGCCTTGAACTATGTAGAAAAAGGTTACTGAATGAGAAGCTACAGAGAATAATTTTGCTTCTGGTCATGTTAAGAAGGAAGCCACACATTAATTATATTCCTTGAATTAGAAGGAATTTTGAAGGTGAAACTCTCCTTAGCCCTCGCAGGGTGGCTCACAGTAGGAGAAAGGTGTGCTCTGCCTGTCACACCAGCCAGCCAGGCCCATAACATTTCCTCCGGTTGATCTCTTACTCATTTACCATCCCACAGGCTGCAAGGAAGCCGGTTCACAGCTTCTTTCCCACCCAGTGGCAGGCTACACCTCTGCCTGCTATTCATGCAGCTGGGAAAAGTTCGTCTGCTTCCCTGAGCTAAAAAGTGTCATTCTTGTGTCTATTAAAACATTGTTGCTCAGCACAGTTTACAGTCCCACAGTTCACAGCCTGGCTTTTAGCTTAACTAGAACCTGGGCATGTTTTTGTTTGGGTTTTTGAGTTTGGTTTTTTTTTTTTTTTTTTTTTTGTGGGGGTAGAAGCAACAAATA
>VYXF01002431.1:12388-27281 GCA_013397295.1 Polioptila caerulea
TTTTTTTTAAGAACAAATTATTCTGTAGGTCATTGAAACAAGTTCCCATAATCTACACAAAATCTGAGGACTTCTAAAGGTCCCTCCCAACCCAAACAGATACACAGACACACAGAGGAATCCACTTCTGACTCTGCTGGGCCTCTCCAGCAACTCTGTTGGCAGGAGCTGCTTATAGGATTTGTGAATCACTAAGGTGTTTGCAATTTCTGCAGGCTGTTTTACCAGGTGCCAGGCAAGCTGCAAGGCTACAACCCCCAGCTGGAGAGACTGTCTCCTGTTCATTGCCCTCTGCCGGGCCCTGCACAAGCAGATGAAGGAGGGAAAGGCAGATGTTCTCACGAGGGAAAAAAAAAAGCATGACTGAAGACACATCCTGTACCGCGACTGCACATGCCTACAGAAAATGCTCCACATTACTCTGCTACAGAAGCTGCCTCTCCAGGACTTACATTTGCTTTGATTTTCCTATGACCAGAAACAGCAAATAACAAATTGGGAATCAAACCCAATACCCACCCCTGAAACCCTCTGCATTTAACCGAAACCAGCTGTTTTTCTGCAGCATTTTTACGGTAATCTATTAAGCTATTTTCAGACTGCTTGAACCAAGAATAGCAGTGAATGTCAAGTCCTTCTGTGCATGGCTGTACCCTTCATTTCTCTGCGAGATACATTTCCAGGCAAGTATCAGGCCTCAGCAACTGTATCAAACGTTCAGATCAGGAAATGTTATATCCAAGAGGTAGATAATTTCCCCCCCTGCTGTGGCCAGAAACACACAGTATTCTACAATCCAGCTCCTCTGTTTCTTCCCATCACATATGCCAGTCATCACTGTTTTCCTTATTCTGTCTTTGTCCAGAGTTTTGACCTCTGATTGACTTTGAAGTTTACATATGAGGAAAAACAGTCAGGCAGCTGCTAAAACAAGCACGGAGAGATCAAACGGTTCTGAAAGAATTAAAAACAAACAACTTTTATCTTTTTCTTTTGTGTTTACCAATACATTAACAGATCCAGATAGATGGAGAGATACACAAATGCACATACATATATATTTAAATGGTAACGTTAAAAAATTGCATTAAAAGAATGTTATTTAGATTAGTGCAGCCAAACATTGAAGGATAAGGAAATTAGGAAAATTAGGAAATACCAGATTAAGACTGCTATGCTAATTTCTTTCTGCCACTGGGTGTGATTATCCTGTGTTGTACAGAATGAGACATACATCCTGTGGGAAAGTCTAAAATCTGACTGTGTCATGGAAGGGTTTGTAAGAAAACATATGCAAATGGGGAGGGACAAAAAAGATTGCCCAGGGAGTCTTTAATCTGCCATTTTCTAATGTAATGTTTCAGGAACTGAACTGTAGCTTAAGTGGCACTATTATTAGTTGACTGGAGCATAGGGAATTGGATGTTCTAGCTTGTTTTCAAGGGAGAAAAAAGCTAGTGGAGGGAAGTCTGCTGCGACATGTATTGAGAAACACAGACCCTTGCCATTTATTGAGTCATTGCAGACATTTAATTGATAAGGTTTGGAGTGTCAGGTGTAAGTAAGAGTTATTTTGTTCAGACCCTGGAGCTGGAAGACCACTTAGTAGAAACCAAGTTTTGTTTACCATACTAAACCTTTTTAAGCTTCATATCTATTAAAAAGAGTCCAGAAATTCAATTCTTCTGCTGCTGTACAATTTCTCCTAACGCTTCATCTCCTACCACTGTTTCAGTGTCAGCAAGAACTTGGGTCTTTAAAACAGTGTTGTTGCCCAATTACGATACTGGCAGACTGCCTTGACCTTTCCTGGAGAAACCAAAAAGAGAAAAGCAGTGGTGGTTCCCAACAGTTTCCATCTCAATGACTCTCACACAGAAATTCACAAAACACAGGAAAAATGTTGTCTCTGAGATGAATGACATCAAATTTCAAAGGTCAGCCGAAAGTAATAAAGATGTTAAACTTTCCAAAAGATATCAAATTTCACAAACACCTAAAAAAATATTTCTGCAGATACCATATAAGTATGAATAACACTCTAAACCAGAATGTTTTAATTGACATTTGCATCTATTTGAATAATGAGAAGTTTCCTTTTTTTTTTTTTTTTTTTTGTAATAAGGTTACTCTGGCCTGTATAATATGAACTCTGTAGTGCTCTGTAACTTGTGGCAGAGGCAAACCAGTCTGTGCATTCTCCTGCCTCTTAATATTGCTGGTACATATAAGATAATTTCCATAGTCAATTAATTCAAATCTGCTTTCTTAAATGCTTAAAAAGCATTAAGTAAGTTATAGGATGAACATTCTACCAAATCACAACTCTCTGTGTGTCATTTTGCCTTTCTGCTGTAGATAAACCATTGTCTCTTATATAGGCTATAACAGAGTGCAAAAGGATTGCAGTTTGGATAAACAGAAATACATTTTCCTGTGGGTGTTTTGGGGTTTTTTTTAAATGCTGAATTTCACAGATTGTTAAGATAATTTTTGTAGAGCAAAGCAGCAGTATAACCAGAAGTAAAATTATCTTTTCAGTATTAGCTTCAGCGCTGAATCAGTTTGTGTACAATTATCTTTTCCATCTATCCCTTGGGCATAAAGGCAGTGAAAGAATTCCTAAAGAGGGAAAGGAAATTGCGTTGGTCAAGATCAAATTGCAAGCATGCATAATTTGATGTTCTGATGACTGTCCACCAGATATCACAGCAGGAGACTTGCCAAGATGTTAATTGTCCCAAGGACTGGAGTTTGATGCTTAACAAACATCTCAGTTTCGTTCTCAGTTTCATTGTGGAATGAAAGTTATGACAGCTGCAAAGACTCCTTGTCTGGGTTGCATGTGCAATAGTGAGCAGCATTGAGAGAAATCCTGATTTTAAATGAAAATGTCTTCTGCTTTCAAATAGTAGTTATTGGTAGGGTTACTAGAGAGAGAGAGGAAGTGTAACTTCATAGCTTCAGTATGTGGAGTCAGTACAAAACTCCAAGGTTGACTTTGTGGCTTCAAATCAACTCAGACACTAGGGGAGCATGTAATTTTGTGTAGCTCTGTCCGCTTTTGAAAATGTCAAGTTGTATCTTAGAGACAGTCCCATAGTTAAGCCCTTGTATGAAACAACTCAAACCTGCATTTAACAGTCTTTGCATAGAAGTCTGCAGGTTGCAAACCTGGTATATTGCAAGTTGCAAGATGTCATTTGTCACCTCTCATGTCCAGACATATGAGCCAACAAATGAACAGGCTACTTTGTTTACTGTTTTTTGAAGCAAAGAGGTCAGTCAACAGCCCATTAAAAAGACTTATGGTGAATAACATATTTCTAAACACAGAAGACTCCCCTAATCTGACTTCTGTTAAGCAAGGCTGCTGTTCATCACCCCAGTCCTGAGCTGTGTACATAATGAGAAGAAATACTTCATTTAGGACAGAAAATTTTCTCCCTTTGATAGCTAGGGTTTCTTCCTAGATTTAAGAAAACTCTCACTGCACTACTTGTAGATCTGCTGGTCGTGCAGGGAGCATTAGCCTCATACTAGCAAGTAATTGTTGTCCAATTGGAGAATGATATGACCCTTCTCTCTGATATTTCCCCTTATCACCAGATGGAGAACAATCCTTCGACACAAATGTTACCGGATCTGATTTGTTGTAGCTGTTACTGTGGAACTGTACACAAGGGCTGGGATTCTGGTTTTGGCTTAAGCAGATTAAACTGCAGAGGGAATAACTGGAGTTAACCAAGAGCTATCACACATATGCTGGATTACTGAAGCATGTAGGTGTTCAGCATTTCCCATGGGCACCAGTAAAAAAATGCCAAATGCATCTTCTGCAATAACCCCAATTTAATCTCAATATTCTTTTGGAAAAAATGTGGTAGTTATGTTTATCCACAGAATATATCCATGATTGTTTCATTTTCCTCTCTGTGTAAAACTAGACAGAAAAACTGATCCAGAGTGGAATACATGAATTACTTTATTTGCTGATGAAACTGGTGTCTTTGCTATAGTATTCCTAGACAGAGTTGTTGGAAACAAATGTAAGGGCAAATACCAATAAATAATGTTGAGAAAAAGAATGATATCAAAACAGAAGAATTACTGGACTGTAGTGACTGAAAGCTAATCTTCATCAGAAATACATCCAGATACCTAAAAATAGTGTGTACTTCAAAGCTCTGTACATCCATATTGATGATGAGAAATAATAGCCATATTGTGGCCATTCCATAATCACTGCTTGTTCCTGAAATGCTTGTCTATCTGCAAGAGAAGCTGTCCAGCAATCTCAGTTGACCAAACTATTAAGCATTTTCTTCCAAAGCAAGAGAACTTGGCATCAGCCTGGAGCTCAACCTGGAGTAGGCAGGATGAGTTGGGAGCTAGGTAGAGCAGCTGTTGATCCTGTTTTTGTTTCGACTGCTGCTTGCAAGGAGTTATTTACTCTGCTACACTTCACAGGCTGCTCCAACTTGCCACAAGGCTTTTCTTTCTTTCTGCAACATTCAAAAGAGGCAAGTCTGTAAATTGTCTTCTCTGACTACTCTGCACCACATCAGCCTGTTCTTTTTTGTAAGCATACCCCATAGTGATAACAGAATTCAATCAGGGAGGCCATGTTGCTGTGCCTGCTCTTCCCCATGTGCACGTACATTCCTGTGTTCACCACCTCTTGGGGACCTCATACCAGCTTTACCCCCAGCACCAGAGCAGCTCTTGGCAGTCTCCTGCTGCAGCCGCAGGGAGAAAATCCCACTCACCTGCCCTCCAGGGAATGCATAGTCTGTGAGAAACCTACACAGCAGGGAGGCCATCCTCTAAGAGAAAAATCACCTTGGACAGTTTTGTTTCTAACTGCCAGGGAAAATACTGACATTTATCTGTGGCACTGGTGCCAAGTTATATTTAGGCTTGCTCATGCTCAGGAACTTTTTGGCTTGCAGAGAGAAGAAAAAGAAAGCAGTTAGGCCTCGAGGTTCTTCCCTGCCTTTCATGTTGTCCTTCTGGGCTGCTGCCTTTTTCCTTACTCCAGAGCAATTCATGTGGGTGGGGAAAGAAGTGACTGTGGCAGAAAAGCACAACAGAAACTGGAAGCAGGAACCTGCATATTAGGGCATGGTGACCAACAAGTCTGCCAGGAACTGGTGATAATACCCAGGGCACAGTAACCCACACTAACAGCTAGGAAAATTACTTTATGTGCTTCCAGGTTTGCTGGCCTATATGTGCTCTTACATCTTCCTGGGGAAGGTATGGAGTTGCTGCTTGGTGTCAGTGCTGCTGGGCACCTCAAAAGAGTTTCTCCATGCGCTGAATACTTGCCTCTGGGAGGTTAAGAATTTTGGTTTGCATAAATAGTTCATATTTTATTACTGTAACTTACCCAATCATAAATTTAATTAATTATTTATTATTATAATGTGTTATGTATTTTATGTAAATATATTTGCTTCTCTAACTCCAATTTGGACTGCCAGCTTTACTTTCCCAGGAAGGAAGAACCCTTGTTTTGGGAGAGTGCGTGTCCGCCCCCCGAGGAATCGCCAAAGGCTTGAAACCCAGGTTTCTCCTGCACTACACAAAGTGAGGAGAAAGCCATTGATGATTATTACCTTGGGCAGAACTGAGGATGAGCAACAAAATCTGAGGAATACAGCCTTAAAAAGGGTGAATTTGTTTGCTTTCCCATCCTGGTGTCCTCTTTACTCTCTCTTACAGAAAGATGTTGGCCTGGATCAGTTTCTGTTTTTCTGAAGGGAGCTTGCCCTGGGCCACTGGGGTAGCTGAGAACAACTGCTGAGCATGTACATTCCTCACTTCAGTTTGAGCAAAACACTGTTCATCCCATTCTCACTCATTTGCCTCTGCCATTTCCCTATTTCTCACTGGAGGCCATGGCTGCCTGAGGCATGGGAGTAACAGCAGATCCCTCAGCTGCAAGGCTGTCAGACCAGGAAGGGCACACCGAGCCCCACAGAGTGTACCCCGGACCCTTGGAAATCTGCTCTTTGCTACATGGTCCTGTTACCCTGCCCAGAGCTCCCTACACCAGGGTGATGCCACTGCATGGTCCGACATTCTTTATATGCACACCCCACACTGACTAAGCCACTCTGGCATTTACTTCAGGTGCCACTGCACAGCATGCTGTGCTCAGCTGGAGATGATCCTCTTCTTCCCCCCACCCTGTCACTGCTTTGAGATACAGAGGATCCCTATGGATATGAAGAGGAATGTGTCTAATTGTGGTTTCTGGTCCCAGATGTACTAGTGCCAGGACAAGTGTCCCTCATTCATGGAAAAGCACAGAAGAAAGAGGCTCAGCAACTAGACCTGTGGCTGCCTGAGCTCAGAAAGTCTCAGGGTCTCAAATGTTGGCACTCAGACTTGGCTTCCTTTGTGTGTCCGGCCCACTACCAGTGCCCACAGTTCTTTTCAGTCTTGCCTGTCTCCTTTGCAGGAGAGACCAAGAGGCTCAGGTCAATGAGTTCTGCTTACACTTGGTGATATGGATTGAGTGCTGGTTCATGAGGACTGGTTTCTGCACATCTGTAAGGTTACTTATCACAGACAGCACCACCCATGGTGAAAGCCCAGGTTCTCACAGTGGACCATGAGGGAACATGCAGCTTGCCACTGCCCAGGCCAGATTTGTCAGTGGGACACTTGATGGCAACAAGAAACAGGAAAGCTCAGGAGGTGGCGCCCAGCTAAACAGCCCTGGGCATGGCACATGGGTGAAGATAACTCTGACCTGCCTGCACAAACCATCCTGGCTTCCCATACTTGTGTTTTTGTGAGTCCTCCCACTTTTAAATCTGCCTTATAAGATTTGCTGTGCCTGTCTATGCCAGCTACATAGTATGCACACAGTGGATCCAACCATATATTAGCAAACCTGCTGTGCACTGGCAGCTGTTGTTGGGGCTTGCCTTTCCAATTGGGAGACAGATGCTTTTGTCTGTGCACTTGTGTATTAACATGGCATTGGAGCCAATGTGCTGAGGGTTGTTTCTACAGTGTGAAGAAAATTTGTGGTGGAGCAACTTTTCCCTGGAGTTGGTTACAAGACTGTTTCCTCAGATGGTACAGACACCAAACATCAGAAGGCAGTGCCTTTGTTTGTCCTTACCAGCTTCTGCCACACAGAGCTCAGCTAAAGTGGCTCTTAATTTCAATTTTCCTCAGAGACACATTCCCTGGTTTCTTCCTGGACCACAGGATCAAATAGTCTTTTGTTCATTTGTTTCACAGATTCTCACATTTTTTCTGTTTTTTCTTTCCTATATTTCCAACACGCACTGAATGTTGGCCATAGTCAGTTGTTCTCTCACACATGTCTTGTATGTCTGTTCTGCTACAGGTATTGACTTGCTCCCATGTTTGGGACAGAGATTGCTACTGTTTGTATGGTCTAGCTACATGGAGATCCCCTATAGAACGATCTTAAATAAGGGATGACAGGGGATTTAGTCAAATACAAAGCCATGTAAAGTAAAAAAAGGCAAGTTATTTGAAAACTAGGGAAATGAGAGGCTGGAAAGCAGTGCTGCAGAAAGGGACCGGGGGCTCCTGGTCGGTGGCAAAGATGAATCTGAGTCAGCAGTGCCCTGGCAGCCAGGAGGGCCACCCCTGTCCTGGGGGACATCGGGCACAGCATCACCAGCCAGGCAAGGGAGGGGATTGCTCTGCTCTGCTCTGGGGCAGCCTCACCTGGAGTGCTGGGGGCAGTTTTGGGTACAATACAAGGCGTGTCTGAGGTCACTTGGTTTGTTCAGCCTGGAGGAGACTGAGGGAAGATCTCACTGCAGCCTACAACATCCTCATGAGGGGAAGTGGAGGGGCAGACACTGGTCTCTTCTCTCTGGTTATCAGTGACAGGACCCAAGAGAATGGCATNCCTCATGAGGGGGAGTGGAGGGGCAGACACAGGTCTCTTCTCTCTGGTTATCAGTGACGGGACCCAAGAGAATGGCATGAAGCTGTGTCAGGGGAGATTTAGGTTGGATATTGGGAAAAGGTTTTTCACCCAGAGGATGGCTGAGCACTGGAACAGGCTCCTCAGGGAAGTCGTCACAGCACCAAGACTGCCAGAGTTTAAGAAATGTTTGGACAACACTCAAGGCACGTGATGTGATTTCTTGTGTTTGCCCTATGCAGAACCAGGAGCTGGACTCCGTGATCTTTGTGGGTCCCTTCCAACTCAGCATATTCTATGATGATATGGTTCTAAATGTTAACTCACAATTGTCCCACTCAAAGCTAAAAGAAACTTTTTGCTTTGATCCCCATGTTCTGCTTCACATATAGGGATGACAATCCTTTGCTTTACTAGAATAGAAAGATGAAGAAATATATGTGAATCTCACAGATATTATAATAGTGAGAAACATAGAAAAGCCTTGGAAGAAGCTGTTGGTTTTTCCTCTGATAATGGGACTTAGGTCAGGCAAACATTTGATGAAGAAAAATTCAGTTCTACCATGATTTTTTTCTTTCTTTTCCTGCCTCACATTCAGCCCATCTCCTGATACTGTGAGACATGGGGGAATGGTTATGGTGGAAGGAATCACGCCACCTCCACCACATTAGAGCAGAAGAGATCCTCTATTCACCAGGGAGAATATACTGTGGGAATCTCTAGTCGGTTTAAGTTCATGCTCTGCATGCATAAGCAGAGCAAACTTGGCAGGCTGAACAGTCTGTCCCTTGGGAATATTGACAGATGAATATAAACTCAATTACCTTGCTTTTTCATTCCAGTTGGGTTACATGTGCAGTGTAACTAAGTACATCAGCATCTGGAGTCACTCTCCAGGAGAGAGGAGAACAGGACAACAAGAGAAAACATTTTCTGGTGTTGAAACTAGAATTTTGTACAGCATTTATAATTCACAAAAAGTCAGGAGGCTGGCTGTGCTTTGTTTCCCACCACCCTGAAAAAACCAAACGAACCAAAACCAAGGTAGAAGGGTCACCATTGCCGAGGGCTGAGGTTCCTTCTTTTGGTATAGCTAAAAGGTTGATAGCTATTTTGCCTACAACTGAAAGATGTAAAACCAGCTCCTGAATTTTCCTTACCATTCTCCCCACCACCACCATCTTCACTATCCATCAACCTGCCTCATTGCTGAAAGCTGAAAACACAAAAGTAAACATTAGTTAACAAGGTTTGCACCCGAGGGTGGTAAACAAAACTGCTCTCTGTACCTGTGAGCTCTCGAATGGAAACTCTGCTGTAGGAAAACAAATCTCATCACAGTAAGAACAGGTCTGCCTGGAGTAGGGTGTGTGTGCAGAGAATGAGAAGAATATTTTCATTTTTCTGATTTCATAATTAGTACAATAATTAGATGAAGTACAAAATCTTTCCTAAATGTGTCCCTGCAGTTAGAAAATACATATTTGCCTTATCTTTGTTTTCATTGTAACTAGAAGCAGAAGTTGATGTTAATCTGATTCCCTTCTCCTCTGTAGTTTGGGACATTTTCAAATACATATTTTTTTTGTCCTGAGATTTTGTCTCAAATGGAGACAATTGAGACTTTGTCTTGGACTAAGAGAATCAAGACTTTGTCTACAATGCAATAATATGGCGTATGCTAAACAAAACAAGTCTTTGTGTATCGTTGTTATTAAAACATTGTAGCAGCAGGAAATAGCTAGATGTGGACTTTCCTTTGCTAGTTAACTGCTACTATAGATCTGTTAAAGTTCAACTCATTATACATTTAAATCCTATTAAAGTAGCTGAATGCTTTGACAAAGAAAGAAGCAGCCTGTAAGTCAGTTCCTTGCAAAACAGTAGTGCATATATTAAATCGGTATGTTCTCACCTTACCGTGTCCTTCGTGCAGTCCACACTTCTCTGAACGTGACTTTCACTCCTGCACCCAGGCGTGACCTCCTTCCTCCTGCCCAGCGGAGCATCACCAGCGAGCAGGCAGACCCCCCCGGCAATCTGTCCCCCTCGGGAGCTGCACGACAGGGTCAGGTCCAACCCGTCGGCATCGGTCACCAGAGCCGGGCTCAGTCCCAGTCTGCCAGGGTCGCTGGTCAGAAGAAAGCCGGCACAGTTTAATGCTCCAGGCAGGGTCTGCTCTCGTTCGGTGCTCCCCCTCCACAGCAGGGCTATGGTCTGAAACAAAAGCAAGGTCTATAAAAGCAGATGTCCCTAGTCATACATTCAGGGATGGATTTTCTCCTCTTCTTCTGGTGCTCAAATCGGGAAGAGGACTAATTCCTCTGAAGATAATGGAGCAAACCAACAGAAGTCAAAGGAGAATCAGACTGTAGCTCTAAGAAACATCTAATCCTATTATTTCCTAGGTTTTTGTTGGGGTTTTTTTTGCTGCAAATATATAAATCTTTTTATTAGCTGACTTCAAAGATCATAAAGCCTTAACTGTAAGTGCAGACTCCTAGTGCAGTGTACTGCTGATGCATAAAACACGCATAGATAGTACACAAATACACTCAGGCTGGGCTTAAATTTAGCTTCAACCACACAAAAGATATCTTTATAACTAAGAATGATGGGAAGAAAGATCTCATTCCAGACCAGATGAACAACTCATTTTTTCACTAATCCTGGATTTGGCTGACCTGACTTAAATATGTCCTAAGACATTTCTTAGTGCTTTGGAAATTACATCAACATACTTGGGTTGGAGATGCAAGAGTTAGGGGGAAAAAAGAGGAGATTCTATTTTTAAAATTCTGCTGTTCTTTTTAAAAATAGATCAGTGAAGCATAACTTTTCCTATAGCTGTAATTTTTCAGGCTAAGCGAACTTCAGTAATTTCAAAAGCAGTGGGAACAAGGGGTCACTTGGGGCCAGCCAGAGAAAAAAATTAACTCTTTGCTCTTTTCCAGTACAGATTTTTGTCGTGTTATTATTGTTGAAAAGAGTCAGCTTATAAATGAAAAGGTAAGCTTTTCCTTGCAAGAAAACACAAACAGAAAAAAGTATTGAGCAATAGTAATTTCAGAGCTGTATGAGAACATTAATGAGGGAAGAGAAACAACAAGGAGAGTTCAGCTGTGCATTTTCTCAGTACCTATCACTAGAGCCGGACTAGAGTTTGCTAAATGACGTCTGTCACTGACAGCTGCTGTCATCAGGAGGCTGCCAGGAGCTACAAACACCTTCCAGCAGCAGGAGGCTATCAGCCTTGGCAGTGTACAAGCTTTTCATGACATTGTCTTCAGTGCTGAGAGCTACAAAACCTTTCCCTAATAATATTGCTAAAAGTCTTCAGTTCAGAGGGGAAGAAAGCTGTGTTACAGCAGGATGAAAATCTAACATGTATAGTATAGATCCTTGTTTCGTGATTGTTTTGTATTGGTCAGCTAGACTTTCATGAGCTAGTGTTCTACGTGATTTTTAGATGCTACATTTTACATAAATATACAAATAACCCCGAAACACTGAAAAACACTAGCACAGGTAGATAGGCAGTCCTTGCCATTAAGGTGTGTTTAGCAAAAGGATGAACTCCCCCCAGCCTGAATTTATACCTTTGAACTCTGGCCATCTCACAGATAAAATCCCTAGGAGTAAAACTCCATCTTTACTTTACCTGCCAGTTGTAGCTCAAGTTTGCTGATTTTAACTGGGGCTCCACTCACATTTATACAGAAGTTCTTTGCCATCCTCCTGGCAAGTCATAGGGTAGATGATTCTTTTCCCCTAGTACTTTTCAAGTATGGGAATGGTGGCTAAAAAACCCATTGGTTTCCCAAGTGTCTTCCAACAGATAGTTTGGCACTGGAAAGGTTTGGCCTCTGTAGTTTGAGAACCAAACTGGGGAAGCTAGGATAGATGTTCAGGCTTTGAAAACACCAGCTATGTTCTGTTTGTTTGTATCTACATTTGCATTGGGATAAACAGCTCTCAGCAGAAGAAAATGCAATTTGTTCAAGTACTTCAGCCAAAGAACAGCATTTATAAAAATAAGGCACTCCTTTCCCTGCCTTCAAAGCATTTGCTAGTGTCAATAACTAGGACCTGAGACCAAGTCCTGAGGCTTAAATCTCTTCTAACTCAGATCTAACCCTCTTCTAACACTTAAGAAATCTACTGTAATGCATTAGGCTTTGTGACATGTTACAAACACTTTCTTGTTAGAGCTTTTTTTTTGTCGCATTGACTAAGGAAGAGTCACACTGCAATGATGTTGTAGACTCCTCCTTGAGAAATGAACTGCTTTGTGCTGTAGCTGCAGAGTGTGTTCAGTAGATAGACAGGGCACCAATGAACCTTTAGTCACAAGCCATCCATGCATCCTCTGAAACATCCACAACTCCTCACTTGTCAGGAACTGTGTTGCCTTAAATCACATCAAAAATTTTCAAAGGTATTTTAACAGCACTGAGCATGCATTGTTTCTAGGAAAAAAACCACAAAAACTCAAAACCAGATGTAAGGATCTGAAGTAAAAAAACCTTGGTGATCTAGAAGTGTATACCAGGAAGGAAAACCCTGTAGCTACAACTCACAGCTCTGATGTTGGCATTGGCAAAAGAAAAGGGAGCTTTCTCCAATATAACAAAGATTTCCATTAGTTGATCAGAACATACAGAACTCTTTGACCAAAAGTTGCTTTTTATATAAAAAAAGTCTGTCATATATAAGCTATTATAAAGAATGAATTTTAATGGCTTAATCAAATATAAATATCTTTCATGAAAGATAAATTTCTGCTTATAAAGACATTTCATAAAATTTCTTTTTAAGCAGAGATTGAAAACTGTAATATGATGGTTAATTGAGTCTTTTGTATCTGTTACTGAAAAAGTTCCCCTGCTAAAAGAATTTTTAAAAATGCCTTCATAGCTTTTTCTTCCTTTTACTTGTCAAGTTTCTATATTTTCATCTTTGCATTTTGTTTCTAAAAAGCACTTAAATATTGGGCCAAAATTACACTTGCAAGCAACCCAAATTTGTGCCATCAAGTGGCTCAATACAGACTGTTGTGTTCAAAGACAGCAGATGGATCCTACATGAAACACTTCCCTGAAAATCTAGCCACCTCAGGCAATGGCTATTTTGAATTGTATAACCTAAATAGTGCCAGATCACCAGTCAGATGAGAAATATGCAAAGAAGAAAACTGAAGATATTTTATGGAGCTGTAGTGTGGGGACACAGTAAATTTGGGTTTAGGACTTCCAGTATCAGGTCAGAAGTTGGCAGCTGCATACTGTAAAACATTTGGGAAAAAAAACCCTCATGCTTTTAGCTGAACTCTGTTTGAAACAATCTTAACACTTGGGCTTGTATTGATACTGTCAGAACAAATGTAATCAGCCAGTCCTCAGCTTCTTATTATTTTGTCACCTGCAGGTTGGTGTTGCCAGTCAGTGTCCCTTAATTTCAGATTCAAGTCAGAATCTAATAATCTCTGTATTGCAGCCATTTCCACAATTTGCCACAGATATCTTGCACGTTCTTTTGACCTCTTCTTTTGCATCCACCTTTGCCTCCCTCCTCATGTGCTGAAGAAAGTGAAGAAACTCAGGATGATCTCAGGGATAGATAGGAGTTTCTATCTGTCAAGAGGCACACTATAAGTCACATGCACTGTTTGTTTCTCTAGCCCTGTCTGCCAAAATTTAGCGTGGTCCCAGGTTGTCAGCATACATCATGATAAAGTTTACAATGCCATTTCTATGTGAATATCACAGGATGGACACCAAAGAGAACTGGGGCAGCACAGGGACGGAGTTTTGAAGTGTGACTACAAGAAAGGAACAGATGACTTGATGCAATAGGGTGCTGCTGGTTCCTGAGGTGACCAGCTCATCCAAAGAAAGTGGGTACAATGGCAACTTGAGGGCAAATTTCAAACTAAATGCTAGAGCGTAAATGCTCTCTTATCAGAAAAAAAAAAAAAAAAAAAAAGGGATTCAAGGATTGTGAGGAGACTGTCCTAATGGTGGCAGCCAAAGGGTAGATGGGCAGTGCCTTCTCTGTCCTTGGGTATTGTTTACAGGAGAATGTCAAAATAAAAAAAAATTAATAACCCACCTCTGGCCTAACCTGCCTCTAGCCACTATGAGAGCTTTCTTCTGCTTGCATATTTTTTTGTTTGCTTTATTTCTTTCATTGGGTGTTCCGGTTTTCTGGGCACATCTCCAGGGGCTGTGTGCTTTGCCAAATGGCAGCTTCACATTCTCAGGCAGGCAACATCCTGGTTCCACCCTATCCTGAATGGGGTGTGCTCACACACCCTCATCTACCGTCAAGAGCACTTTATTTCAGACAGATGTCTGGTGAACAGAAGTTAGATGAAATTTGCATATCTCCCATGAACTGGCCTTATTTAGTGCACCGGCACCTATAAATATGAGCCATAGCCTAACATAGCAGTGTTGTATCCCTTGGAGAGATCCTAGAAGAAGAGATACTCCCCAAGATGTGCGCAGGCTCTTTCCATAGTCAGGTTCACAATGTCTCCTCAGGCATCATTTGCTGTTGGTGCACTGTGGCGTAGCTTGACTTGAGTGACAAGGGACTTCAGCTGATTAGAAACTCCAGGGATTACTGTCACATTCTTCAGCAGGGCAGAGGTTCCACCTGTGGACCATCGCCCACAGACATCTGCTGTCTCCAGGGCTGGCCCAGACGGGGAAGGAAAAAACCAGAGATGCGGTTTCTTAAACAGAAAGGAAAACACTTACTTATCTGTGTAGTAGAAGAGAACGGCTTCAATTTTACAATACTGCCCCGGAGCAGGGATGTATAATTCAAGGGAGAGATGATAAATCCACACGTGTAAAAGCCAGGGAGCCGAAGAAGGCAGCTGGGGCGGCAAGGGGAGGGCTCAGACCAGCAAGCACGGACCTCGTCCCCGGTGCAGAGCTCTGCTCCGGGGCAGCC
>VYXF01002431.1:27331-39460 GCA_013397295.1 Polioptila caerulea
CAAGGAGCGGAGAGAACAACCAGCTTGTGCCAGGGAGCGAAATTTACTCGGGTGAGTGGCGCGGAGCCCGCATTGCCCGCCGCGGGCACTCGGCGCCAGGCGGCGGCGGGCCGGGCCCGGCTCCCCGCGCTCGCTGGGCCGCTGGGCGGCACTGCGGGCCCGGCCCGCGCCGTGAGGGCACTCGTTGGCTCGCGGGGCGCTGCCGCTTGTGGGAAGCTGTGAAAATTATACCTGCGTATACAGTAGGAAAAAGGAAAAAAACCACACAGAAAAAGGTGATGAAAAAAATCGGTTTCGGCGCAGAGAGAAGGTTCCGTGGGAGGATGACGTCCATGCGTGGCCCTGTCCCTCTGTCCCCCGGGAGCCCGGGCCGCCGCCGCTGCTTCCCCCCGGCTCCCGCGGGTACTGGCAGCGCCTTCTCGTGTGTCTCCCACACCGAGGCCGTGCCGATACCGGAGGGTTTGGCGGGATTTCCACGGGAAGGACAGAGTGACAGGCGGCACGCAGCTGGGAGAGGGGAAAGCCATGTAGCACCACAGAGGGGCAAGGATGCCGCCGAGGTGAACTGCAGCACAAATACACATAATAAACATTTCAGAAGAAGGTTTCTCTAAAACGATAGTAACAAAGAGATTGTAATAATGTATTAATTGCTATGTGGGGACAGTATGTAAGTGGTAGCAGTGACATAGGAAGGGGCGAAGCTTCAGGCAACATAACTCTGCTTCAGTAGGAAACACTTCAAGGGGATTTGTTAAGACTCTGCCTAAGTTTTGCCTCAGGTTTTGCCTATGCACAATATAAACTGAACAAAGATTTGCAATGGACCTGTTTTGGGAATTTCAATTTTCCTCAGTTCTGCACCTGGGAGTAAAAGCAAGTGGAGCCCCTGCTGTGGAGGAAGGGTAGGTATGTCAAAGTGCTCCGAACAACAGCCACTGATACCAGACATTCCAACATCCGAAAATGTGTCAGCACCCCTGAACTTCCTAAGAGCTGGCAGAAGCTTGTCATTATAACTCACTTTCAGAAGGCCTGGAAATCCAGGGGATCTCCAGGGGGTTGAAAAAAATTGATGCTGAAAAGATATTTTGAAAGATGCACAGAACAACCCAGGCAATTCAGGCAGTGAACTTCTGTCCAGCCTTGACATTGCCTGGATTCTTCTGCCTGTGGGCCTGATGGAAGTTCATAGCCTGAAATGTGTGCTGCCCAAAATGACTGTGTTAATAAATAGTAAAATAAAAGAAAGTATGTTATTTATACTGACATGGATTTACAGAAAGCAGATTTTGCTGAGATAATCTGGTACCTTTCTCAGAAGAGTAAGACATTGTCATATAAAGCTGCTAGATGCATGAGGCTTTAGTGTTGTGCAGCTCTTTGATGGAGAGATTATAGTATATCAGTATATCAGTTAATCCAGTGGTTAACTCTATCAGTAGTCTTAATGTTAAACAATCATTGTTCAGTATCATTCGTTGTTCAGGGGTGTTAACTAGTGAAGCTCCACCTAGATTGTCTTCTGGCTATTTTGCATTTTGATCTGTGGTACAGAAAAAAAATATAAACTCATCTTATGGCAACAGACCAGAGGAACATAAACAAAAATAGGCCACTGATGTAATCAGATGGTAAACAAAAAGCATGTATATAATATGCTACCTTATTACAGGTAAACATGAATCTATAGATCTAAGAACAGAGAATGAAGGCCACAAAATTAAGATGGGACACCATACCTTGAAGCAGTGGCTCTGAAAAAGACTCACAGAAGAGAGACAGCAACTGAACAGAAACTCCCACTGAAAGAGGGCCTAGAGGGAAAAGGAAACCTTTAGATGTACAGGCAAGTGAGTTCTTGAGTTGTGCTAAGGAAGATTTTGAGAGTTGTTACTAATCTTGCCTTTATGCTGAAATGTTGGGTCTAGTTCTCCTCTGTTTGGGTCTGGGAGGATGTTGTCACATTAGTGGAGAGAGAGGTCAGCATCATTTTGCTATGTTAGACTCAAGGCACACATTAAGGAGCTCCTAATGGTTCAGGGACTTCTGTTATAGACCAGAAAATGGTGTAATGCAGCAAACAGAATACTGACATTTGTGAAAGCAAAGCTTTTTCTACCTAAAACATTGATTTCTGGTTGTTACCAAGTATAATTTTCCTGGGACTGAAACCATTCAATACAATTGAATTTTTTTTGTAGATGGAAGTAAATACCTTTGAGGTCAAGCTTTCCAGATTCTACCTATGACTGGGAACAAAATTATGTCCCATAGGATAGTTATCTGAAACAGGAAAACATTATGTACTTCTGAGGATAAATGTAGGACTATTTCTTTTATTGCACTACTGAAAATAGCAAATTAAATCACAGAATCATTAAGGTTGGAAAAGACTACTAAAATAATTTAATGAAACCATCAACCCAGAACTTTCAAGTCTGCCATAATTCTTTTTGCAAGGGTTTCCTCAACCTCAAGCACCCTTTCCTCTGCTGTCATATTCTGCTGTTGGACTATTTTTGCGCAGAGCAGCCAATGTCAACACTTGCCTTGTGGGAGGATTTATGTATTTGCAAGTTGCCTGCATCTTACCACCTCACCACTGTGTTATTTCTTTTCATTTTAGTTACAACAGCACAGTGTATGCAACCAGGAGGCTAAAAGTGGCCAAAAGTGTCCTTTCTTTTTTACTGAGTCACTATGCAGCTGCTTACTGACAACAGAAAAAAGGGACAACTGGAGAGCACCTGCTCCAACCCCCTGCTCAGGACAGGGCCTATTTACTGCATGCTACTCTGTGTCTTTTCCAGTCAGTTGTAAATATGCCAAGGTAGGAGATTCCTCAGTCCCACCAGGCAACCGGTGCTTGAAAGGGTATTTTCTCCCCTAATGTTGTGATGGAATTTCCATTCTTGTTCCCTGATAGGCAAGTAAGTGTCAGCTGGTGTTTACAGGGAAGGCAGTGTGCTTGATGGTGACGCGATGAAGGACAAACGCAGGGAGGTGGCATTTACATTCTTCAGCTTGCTCTTGGTCTTACTGGTTGCTCAGCAACTCGTCTTCAGTGAAACCAGATAAGATTTGAATAGCAACATTGCTCTCCCAGTCAGCGGGCAGTTAAACAACCAGGTAGTTGACCAAAGTGTTTGATGAAGTCAAAGCAGATTCTGTTTCGACCAGTACTTTAATGAGCATTGTGTTTACCTGCCTCCATTTCGTGTCCATCTTCTCATGCCAGTTTTAGTGATTTCTGTTTCCCTCCTTAGTTGCCTCTCTTGAAAGATTTTATAAACATTCCCAATATCTGTCTGTTTTCAGCTCTGACTTGCGGACAGCACCGGACTTCTTCCTTGAGTCTTCACGTCACAAGTGATACGCTTCTTCTCCTACCCTCAACTTAATTTGGAATTGAAAAGTTCAAAGTCTAGCGATTTTCAAGTTTACTTTTGCATAATGTTTACGTTCCTGGTGCTGATGATGACAGCAGATGTAGACAGCACCCAAGCACCAAGAGTATAGTGTCTGGAAACACTAAAAGTTGCTGCCACAGCTGGATCCACCATCTGTAAGGCATCACACAGCTCATTTGGTACTTTAGGAAAGTGTTACTCTCAGGCAGTCTCTTCGGAAGGTTCCTGCTGAGAGAGGTAACAGTATGCCTTATTTTAATTTGGTGGTGTCAAAACCCAAGCAAGTCTTTGGACTTTCAACTACAAAATATTACATAAAATTGAACTTACTTGTAAGGAAAAACCTTCCTTACGGGCTAGGGAAAAGAAAACAAACAAACTAACCCCAAAACCAAACAAGACAAAAACAAAAGCCCAATCAACTAACCAACCAAAAAGCAAGGAAGGGCAGGAATACCATATAAATTCAAGGTTTCTAAACCTTGAATCATGAGTGAACATACTATGGTACTTAAATGACTTTTTGTTAATTTAGATAAACAAAAACTCTTAAATCTTAAACAAACTGGAAAACCCAGAGGAGTTAGTTTTGCATAACCTGGATCTGCCCTTTGTCTGGAGCTACTGGAACATGGGCCGTTCTAGACAATAAACACATAATAAGGGAAATGAATAGAGATTAACCCACAGCATTAATGAGTTCATGTTTTGTATCCCTCAGGATTTTCTTGCTCTTTTTGGCTGCCTGGACAGCAGCTGTTTTTGGAACTGTTTCCAACCAGCAGAGCAAGCAGGCAGGTTTCCTTCCCTGCAGACAGCGATCGCAATCCTGTCTGTTTCACTGTCAGGACGTACCAAGAAACTGGCACAAAAAAGCAGTATGTAAATAAAACATGACCTGAAACTACACGTTACAGTCATGAGGATCCAAACATGTCTGAGCTGTGACTGGGGGCCATAGATTGGCAGCTGTTGACTGGAGGGCAAAGCCATGCAGGGAGTTAGTGCAGCAGCCTTCCCTACTGGCCAACTCACACACAAATCCTATCCCAGATTTCTTTCAAAATGCTGGTAGGGACTCTCCACCACTTCTCTTTCACTGATGCCATGAGAAGACTCACAGAAATCCAAAAGGTCTACAGCAAGTTGTTAGCAAAGGTAACAAACTCACTGTGCATTTTTGGTACCATGGGCTTGAGAGATGGTAATACAGTAAAAGACAGAAAACTACACTAATTTGGTGAAACACCTGATTTCCCTGAGACACAGGTGAATCTAACTCAGTATTAAATCCAGTAGTTTTATGAAACATTAACCTTAATTAATCTCCCATGAAAGTTACACACAGAGAAAGAGAAAGAAAAAGAAGATGGGTAGTTGGACAAAAGTATTTGTAATTAATACATCATAATTCACATACAATTTTATTTTTGCAATGAGATTTGTAGGCATATAGATACTGCAGCATTTGACTTGGTTTGTTTTCTTTTTCTCTTTTTTTTGGAGAAGCAGAAGAAACAGCTGGGAGATGAGTAACTAAAGTATTCTGTGCCTGCACACCTGCAGAGTGCAGGTTGAGACACCTCAATGTCAAGACCCTGGCAGCTGCCCAAGAGAGGGATGGTGGGTATCCAACATGTTCCTGAAGCTCTGTGGGAAACCTTCACTGTGGAAAACCCAGCTGCTAGCAGGTCACACCCCATGGCACACATCCATTTTTCTTTCTGTGCTTCAAGAGAATTGAGCCAAGCTGTCACAGCATTCACGCACCTCTGTAAATTTTTCTGGAGAAGATGGAGATTTTATAAATATGGGAGTAGATATCTGTGTAGGCTTAGATGTTTGCCTCCACAAGACAAAGGCAGCATTTGAGCCAGTTAAGATACAGTGGATGCTGGACTGAGTTCCCTTACCAGCCAAGCTTTTAATTAGCATAAAGTCCAGTCTGCCATGATGTGTGTAGAGCCAGTAGGAAAACTGAGAGAGTGTTACTGTTACTTCTGGAAGCAACACAAGCCCAGGAATTTTACCATAGGCTGCTTTAAGTAGGAGATTTTTCTGTGTAAAGGGAACAGTGACAAACCAATGAATAGTTAGGGCTTGTGAAGTCTTATCCACCTCACCTTAAAAGTATTTTCCATTTGTAAGAACCCCAAAAGCTCAAACACATCTGTGACTTTCTGGCAAAAACAAAACAAAGACAAATCAAGATGAAAATTTGATACCCTAGATAGATAAACCTACATAGATTATAGGTAGTGGAAAACACTAAAAATTCCTTGCACTACAAATATTACACTTGGGCCACAGGTGACATTCCATTAAAGACATGGGTGCTGTAATTGTGAGATGACTGTTTTTCACCTCTAAAATTACCAATTTCCATGTTTTGGCTCCAGTATGGATTCAGGGCCATTTTCTCTGCTATTAACATACTTCAAGTTCATAAGTAGCGCCTCTTATGCAGTGCAAATATCTGTTTAAGAAAAGGGCAGCAAAAATAAAGTAACAAAGGAACTAATCACCATTTCTCGGCTGGATTCAGAATAAATATCCCAATAAACTTCAACCAACACAAACAAGGCCAAGCTGAATGGAGCTCTGAGCAGCCTGGTCTAGTGGAAGCTGTCCCTGACAATGGCAGGGAGTGGGAACTAGATGATCTTTAATGTCTCTTCCAACTCAAACTGTTATTCTATGATTCTTTACCAACTTTGATGAGAGTTACTTCTCTTACTGATAACAATTGCAAATTTGGAATTTAAAAAACTAACCATTGAGCTTTACTCTTCAAACCATGTCAGTGCCGTGAGAAACGCCCCCACCTCTGTAAGCTCTAAATGTAAATGCTTACATGAAACTGCAACTTATCTTTTTGCTGTATATGACTAACTAGCCAGGGGACTCACAGCCAGCCTGTGAGTGGCTGTTTCTGTTGTGAAAGTCAAATTATGAACAATAGGGAGAAGTTTTTTCATATCCCTGTGGCAAATGATCAGGTGACCCCAAGGAGGGGGTCCACTCTCCCCCGGTATTGGTGGTGTGTAGGTGCACAGTCTAACCTAGGTCTCTAAACTCTCTCAAAAGTCAATGAGAACAAGAGAAGAGGGATTGCCTTCTGAAGGTGTTCATTTAAGAATGGGATGAAACTGCCAAGTAATTTTCACTGTCTATAAATAAAGATAGATTACATCTCAAGTTTTATACCTCTTTATACCTTAGGCAAGACTGCCTCCTCTGTAAGTAAGCCCTATTTAAAATGATTATTTTACCCTAGGCTATAAAATAATTTGATTTGATTAGATATGTTTAGCCATGGAGATGTGTCAATTAGGAGTAATATTTCAGTAGTGTCTCTGAAGGAGCAACCCATGGTGAAAAATCCAGAGCTGACTGGAGTATTTTATAGAATAGCCACTATTATGCATACATTTGCCATTTTGTGGAGATTGCTTTTCATATGGTCTTGCACTCTGAAAACATTTAAACAATAGGTATTATTTTATATTATTATTATATATTACTTTTTATTGCATACAATTAGCTAAGCAGTCTTGGCAATTTTTTTCTTTTTTTTTTTTTTTTAATGGTATTCAATGACGAAGAAAAGACTAATCTATATCTAGATGTCCCTGGGGGAAAAAATGAGTCTTTGATCTATGGGCCTCATGAGTATACTAACCATGCATTCAAAGATACATGGAAATTGTTTATAATGTAGTTAAAGTGAACAAATCCAACTATAATCAGAAATTATTCACTTCTTGAATAATTTCAAGCAGTCACCATGCTTTTCATTTCTCTTTTAAAAATGATGGCAGTACTGATAACATTTTGTTGTATAGTAAAAAATCTGTCTGTATCTTCTCACTGAAAGAGGTCAAAATGGATTGTGCTAATCACATGGTGTATAAAAACCAGGCTCAATCCAAAAACCTGAATTCACACCGTGTGACTCATTTTACTCAGCCACATTCTAAAGTAATGCACAGATTAGGTAATCAAAATGATTCCTTGATCAATAGCTAATAAAAATGATTCACTGAAAGATCAGTGAATTCTGAAAGTGAAATATGACATCAAAATTTGTGTAAAAATAGAAAAAGAAAACAAAAAAACTATGTAGACAGTCAGCTTTGACAACTGCTCACTTACAGAGTTTTCCTTAACTGAGAACATATTTTTTTGCAATATGTGTGGTGGTACCAAAAAGAGGTAGTCCTTTTTCACTGCCTTATCTGAAACAAAATTATTTAGAAAATTATGAAGAGACACACTGTCTCCCATGTAGTGCATTTTCCCTTTAGCTGGCATCCAGGCGGCTGTTAAGGACAGGTTTCCTAGCAAAGGAAATGGCATCCTGCCGTGCCTTTCAGGATGGATGCTGTACAGTTACCAATCTGGGAGCGAGAGCTGACACTGCAATACCAAATACTTTATAGAAGCTTCAAAAATGGAGACTCTGTTATAGTTTCTAGAGTCAGTGTGACTGAGATCTAAGTGATTATCTCCAGGACTTTTCGACAATCATCCTTTTCTTTTTGTGATGTAATTATCTCATTAACAGTAGTCATTTAGAATGACTAGAATCCTCTTAAAATAAAAAAGGAATAGAACATATATGCCTGTCACTGACTATGCACTACTGCTGAATTTCCAGAAAAGCATGATGATGAGTTGCTCAATTTCTATGGAGTGAGTAATGGAAAGATAAAGCAAGTATGTCATTACTAGTTGTGAGAAACACTCTTGTCTCTTTCATCTTGCTGTGCACTATCAATTTTTTTGTTGGTAGGAGGTGTACTAAATAGTCATGCTAAAAACACAGATGCCAAAAAAAGTATTTTAAAAACATTTTCATGAAATAATAGTGATAAAGAAGCCTAGATATGATGACTTGGAATTGGAATTATGGCAGTGTCTGAGCATCAGATCTGAATTCAGTGGAGCTCTGCCCTCAGACTGTCTGCATTAAAGACATCTAATTTTATGTACTTTGACTCCCCATCTCCATCTCATGCTTTCTGTTTCATCCTATCCGCCTGTTTCCCTCATTTAGAATAAATGCTTTTGGGGAAATAGCTCATTTCATAGATGCCTCGATGTTAAACAGACCAAATAGTATCAGTTGAATCCTAATTACAATATTACAACTAGGGAAAGGATAATTCACATCAAAATCAAAAGGTAAAGTGTAATGAACCTTAAAAGATCATTGGTGATTCATACAGAAGGAAAGAAATTATTTAGAAGGTTCAAACTAGAATTACCCATGAGGATGGTGGGATTCACTTTAGCCCCAAAAAAGAAATCAAAGCAAAGTCTGCAATCGGATTTTAACAGTGACAGCTCCAGGTCTGTGGAATTCAGACGCTTCATTCAGGCAAAATTTAATACCAAAGGTTTCAGAGGCTGGATCAACTAAAACATTGATACTAAAACAGGATAGAAATTACTCAGTTTAGTATGTATGAAATCAATAGTTCACAAATAATAATAAATTAAAGCAAGGAGTTGTCTTGTGTGACTGTTTATTTCTTTGTGTTTTTTTAACTCCTGAGGTTGGATACATCAGATTATCCGTGAATATTTAAATATAACAGGCATGACAACAATAAACATAAGCGGCAGTTCAGAGAATGAGCTAAGATGAACTTAAAATCTTTGCTTGTAGGATTGAGAAAAAATGTGGAAAACTGTTGGAAGTTTGTCTTTATGGCTTGCAAGAGGGAAATGGGTTTCCAGAGCACTATATATATATATACCTTTTGCTCTCAAACCCAGCAAATATGAACACAGTGAAGAAACTTTCACCTGTGTGCAGAGTGAAATGCAATACACAATGCAGGCTCAGGTCTGAATGATATCTATCAGCTATCAGTTCCACTGGGCAGTGGCCCATCAGTCTTTGCACAAAGTGTAGTATCATATAGTGTTCTTACACAGTGGTCCTTTACAACAGAGGCGGACACCCCCTATCTTGCCTTTTGAGTATGAAAATGACCAAAACCCAACCTGTGAGAGACAATTTCCTTCTGTGTTGCCTAGTCAGCAATCAGAAAACGCTGTTTGCTAAACAAGGTGCTTTTTTTGATGCTGCCTCTTTACCTCAGTATTAATTGACCTTGATTCCCAAAGTGAGTCTCTAATTGCTGTGTGACTGCGTATCTGCTGTCAATAATTCTGAATGATTGACTTCAATTTCTCACTGCTTGAAGTTGTGCTTTCTTGTTCCCTCAAATGTCCTTTTGTTCTTGACGCCATCATGTTCCCCAGACTGTGTGGTCTCTCCTTTATTTCACTCAAGCAGCTGTTTTGGCATTCTGCGTCTTCTGTTTCAGATACATGAGTGGCTCTGCACATTTGTGTTGTGAATATCATGGCTTTAAACCCTGAAAGACTTTTATGTCCCAAAACGTTCTCATTGCAGATTTTATCCTGCCATCTGATGTGCAATATGGCCCACAGATGGTACAGATGAAACCACTCTACAAGCTGTAAATGTTGATTGTCAAAATAAGAAGTTAGAAGAAAACATATAATTAATGTCTCTTCCTTTTCCAAAAAGCAAAACAAAATAAGTCCAAATAGGAAGAGTTACTGCATTAAAGCTACCAGAATAATTCTCACTCATTCAGAACATATCTCTAATTGATCCAAACAGAAATTTTGGGGGAAATCTAGACTGCAATTACTGGGATCAACTTGGATATAATTAAGTAATCTGAGTTAGCGTTATCATATGCTTATAGCATAGTATTATACAGGCACCTTGATATGCTTTCAGATCTTTCATAAACTTTTAATGGCAATAATTATTACTATCTAAATCTATCCAGAGCCATGGCAACATTATCTCAAAAGGACTGAGACTGACGTTACTTAACTCCATTATATTTGTGTGTAGTATCAACAGCAGAGTTGACACACACAGCATAAAAATGTACCACTTAGAAGTGGCAAAGTGACAAAGTTTGATCCTAAAGCCTGATCTGATTTGGTAAATTCTCTTACACTCTGATTCAACTACATTTTTAGCTACCTGTTGTTAAGGGTCATAGTATTAGCAACTTTATGAATACAGAGATACCAAGGTATTTAGGCTAATGGAGGCAGGGTGTCTTCAGGGAATCCATGGCAGAAGCCCAGCTCTAAGCAATTCAAGCATTTGAACAGCTCTCTCGAAGCTGACTGGTGTAGCTGTTCACAGAAAATTTGCATGAAATCAGAATCAAAGTAGCCAGTGACCAACCCAGTTATAAAGCTTTACTTGTGAGGTGCCTTTGTTTTGAACATTAAATGAACCTAGCCTTTTTCTGCATTGATCAGAGTCTTGGCTATAGCCACGAGCTCCAGAACTTCCTTACGTTAATTCTCCTGCCACAGGTGTTCTCATTTCTGGACCAAGCAGCATTTTTGTAGTTCCACACTGTTGCTGTGCCACCTCTACTTTCTCCAAGAGGTATGGACAGGTTTTTTCCCTCCCACTTTTTTGATGGAAGTATGCTGGAACTTAGTGTTTCAACCAGCAAGTACAAAAGAAAAGAATGTGACAAAAGTACTGTACTTCTTTTTCTCTGTCACATTGCAGCAGGTTCCTGTCAAAGAAAATGAACAAACAACACTACACCTTTTTTGTCACTGTGCCTTTTTTTTTTTTGGGTGTTGAAGCAGAAAGATAAAACACCACATAGGATTGAGCCCTATGGTCCCAAGAGATGAGAAAGACTTTTTGAAAAGCTCTCAAGAAATACATGCTGTGAAAAACTAAAAGGAAGATGGTTTGTATGCTCACTTAATCAATCCAAGGCAAAAGGAAGGAAATGCAAAATAATTTTGCCCCCAGTTCAATGGGTGTTTACCCTCAGAGCACCTGGCTGTATTTCCAGTCTCCTTCCCATGCTCCTGCTTATGTCTGACCTTCATCTTTGTACACACCAAGAATCCAAACCCGCTTCTTCCCCACCCCCTTGGACGCAATGTACAGATCTAAATGTTCTAGATCCTTCTGTTTCCAATCTCTCCAACACAATCAGATCCCCTAATCTTTACCCACCTCAATTAAATATCAGACACAATATCAGTTCAATTTAATATCAGACACTAATATACTCAGAGTGCCCTTCTCCTGTTCGTCTCCAGCAACCTCCTAGCATGCTAAATCCCTTCAGCTTCCACTTCAGCACTCCTGGGCCAGCTCCATTGCTAACTAAACCCAAACACAATATGAGGTGATCCTCCCACCCAAATTTCAGCTCTGTCCAGCGTGTACTGCAGGGCCGTGCCTCACAGAGTGCCATCTTCTGCCCTACTGGCCACCGAGCCACGCTGGATATCCGACAGGGTTTAGACACTTCCTAGCTTGGCTCCTCTCAGTGCACGGCTTCGCCCCTTCCCTCACAGACTGGACGCACCCCTGTTCGCTCCGTCCTCACCGAGTCCCGGCCGCCACGTCCCGAGCCTCACCGCTCCCCACCTGCCTCCTCCCCTAACTCATGTCCACACCAGCGCCCGTCCCATCACCTCAGACCCTGACACGACGCTGGCAGCCCCTTCCCAGCCCCGCCGCCCTCGGGCACGGCCGGGGCCGCCGCCGGCGGACACCCCCGCACCTGAGCGCGGCACTCCCGCGGCCACCGCCCGCTCCCCGCGCCCGCCGGCCCCCGACCCCTCTCCTCCCGCTGACAGAGCAGGAGGGGCGGCACCTGCGGGGCCG
>VYXF01002431.1:40100-52593 GCA_013397295.1 Polioptila caerulea
GGGGGCTCGGCCGCCTCGCCCTCCGCGCCCGCGGGAGGCTGCGCCCGGGGCGGGGAGCGCCGGCCGTGGGTGGCCGCGGGACGGGGCTGCTCGGGGGCGCCTCTGGACATGTGCGGGCCGGCTGTGAGCAGGGACAGCAGCACGGGGCACCGGCCCCCCCTTCGCGGGGATGCGGGGCTGTCGCTGTGGCGCAGGGCCGGCCGTGTCCCCGGGGCGCGGGGGCGGCCGAGCTGCCCCGCGGGCCGTGTCACCGGCGGCCCGGCCGTGATGCTTCCAGCGCGGCGGGCAGCTGACCCACACTGCTGGCTGCTTTGCTGTTGGGAAGGAAAGGCAGAGCGGGGTGAAGGCGGCTCCCCGCGGCTGCTGGCTGATGTACGCAGGGGCTCTTAGGTACCGCCGGGTCCGGCCCTGCCCTCCCAGCGCTCCCCGAAACCTCCGAAGGATGAAAACTCGGTGTACGCCGTCGGATTTCGGCCAGCTCGGCGGGTGGGCCAAGCCTTGGTGTTTGTTTAGGCCCCAAACCTGAAAATATTTACCCATATTCTGAAATTTAGGAATTATCAATGGTTAGATGTGTTTGAAGTGCGGGAGACTCTTTTAGTTACGCCGTGGAAAAAATATTTCCCGTGTCTGCTGCTTGTCAGCATGTTTGCTTTGAATACGCTGAAGATAGGACCTTTTTTTACATTATTCCATTTGCTTTTCTTGGAATTGGTGCCTCTTCAGACTTTTCCACTGAATGATACTTCAAGTATTATTGAAATAATATGTCATATTCTTCATCCTTCATTGTTACTTGTTACAAAGAGCTTTTTAAAAGATGGAAATAAAAAGGCTGCTGAGAAGAAAGTGTTGTGTCTTACTGCCTGACTAGGAATTACCGAAGCTTTAATTTATTTAATTTATTTTTGCAATTATTATTCTTGTTTGAGAGATGAAGCAAATAGGTGCATAGTTCAGTTGCAAGTAGAGTTATGCACGTAGCTTCTGAGACAGGTAAAGCTTTCAGCACTTATAAATACTGTAATGAACACCTAAGTTTGGTTGTTATTAAGGGCTATGCCCTCTAAAGAGAAACAAGGATAGGTCTTGCATTGATTGAAAAAATTATTACATGTGTGCTAGCGGATTAAAAACATCTTTACAAATTTTAAACATTATCCTGTAGAATTTCCTTGTGAGTAGAACAAAAGCACTTACGAAGCTGGAGGATTAGCTTGTTAAATACCTCTTTGCAAAGGAATAGGGATTATGTGCGTGTTCTCAAAGCTGTTGAGAAATATTTAGTTATTTGTCATTTTTAACATTGGCGGATTTTGTGTATATGCATACTTTTTCTCATGTATTCTCAAGTATTCCCAACAAAATGCTCCAGAAAGTCGATCAATAATGCTCAATATGTGCCTACCTGTTTAAATGACTGGGTTCTGAGCCCTGAAGGTTTAATTCAGCATCTGTCAATACAGATAAAAGACACAGTACATATTTTTGCTTACTGTTAGTAGTGTTTATGCAAAAAAAAAAAAAAAAATTAAAGGTGTTTAACAGGAAAAAAAATTTGCTATAAGAAACAGTTTGTATGTTTCAGGAATTTTTATTGGTTGGGTTTGACTGTAGATAATGTAGCAATCATAAATAGTGAGGATTTTTTGGTAAGGCAGTTTTTAAGTCCAGGATGTAATACTAAAGGAAATAAGCAGTAATAGGCGAGCTGATTACTGAGCTTTTACTGGGATCATTAAATTATGTGAAGTTTCTTAAGATGCATGAGGACATCACAGATGAAAGCAAGGGTGATCTGACTGTGTGAAAAGTTTGTCTAGAATTTAAAAAAAGCACATTTGGTTCAAGGTCTTTTGGAACACATAGCTACTGGCATTGATATTTGGCGGTTCAACAAGTCATGTCCAAAGTATTTTGCAGATACAAGGTAAAGGAAATTTGGAGTCCAATTTAGGAGGCTCTAATTAGTTGCTGTGGGATATAGAGAATTAAACTATTTTTTAAAGGGAAAAATATCTGTACCTTGAAGCCAGTCACACTATGAATGCTGGGCTTTTTATTCAGTGTAAAACTAGACTCTGTATAATGTCAGAAATATACTCCAGGAAACCTTTTAGTGAAAGCTGAAAAAAAAAAAGATTGAATGCATTTCTCTCTAATCTTCAGTGCTTCTAGGAAATTTGGAGTGGGCATAGGATTTTACTTTCAGTAAACCAGTAACCAGTTTTGTAGTACCTTTTCTATTAAGCATGTGGTTTTTAAAAGTGCTTTTTTTGCTTTGTACGGTTCTGTGCCATATGTTTTGTATTTAATTCCTTGAATGACCACTGAAACGCAGCCAACTTTGGGTAAATGTGGCAACTGTTAACTAGTGCTTAGCAACAGTGCACAATAATCAAGACGGGAAGTGAGGAAGAATACCATGTCTAATTGAAACTACGGGGGGCATTTAGCTAGGTAGGACATAATTAACAAAACATGGAGCTTGGACATGATATTAAGGCATCACATCTTGACTCCTGCCAAAAAAAGATTGTGAAATCCATAACACAGATAAAACCTTTCAGATATTTGGCTTTATACCTCGGAAGAACAGCCTCTTTGAGATGTATGTGCCTATTCTTGCATAATAATTTCCTGCATGTAATGCAAAAGATGCATTCTCTTTTGTTTCTAAAACATAATTGTGAGGAGGAGAACTGGTGGGAAAACCAGCAAATGAAGGAGCCTTGACATTCTGACAGTCACAACTTTTGAAGAATTAGTCCTGTGAACTGGAGTTCATTAGATATAGTAAGCAATTAAGATCTCTCTAATATCCTGAAATAGATTACAGCAGCAGTCATAAAACAACACTAAACTTTTGCAATTAATGTGGTGTTATTTTTTTTCAGAATTGTTGACTTTTCCTCAAATCCTGTCTTATCATTACTTTCCTTAATATGTTGAGAAGAGTATTGCTTGTAAGAATATGTGTTCAAAATGCTTTTGCCTAATGTAGTTTCAGGTTTTATTTTTTAAAAATTCCAGACCTGATAATTTTGTTTGATGCTGTATTCTGCATGAAGATACATTCATGGAGCAATTTTATTTCTTGTATCACCCAAACATATCTTGTTTCTAAGAACTCTGAAGATATCTTTATGTAATAAGGAGAGAAGTAGTGAATAAACTTTCAGTGAGTAATTGCAAAAGCTTATCTGGAACTCTGAGCAAGCTACTATAGTCCCTGTTAATGGATTTGAATTTGCAGGTAGGTAGTGAAGATGGCCCAAAACCAAGGAGGCATTCTTTGAAGGTGTGTGTATTGGTGAACTATCCAGTAGCATTAGGCTCCTAATAATTACATAGATTCATTAAAGTTTTTATAATCCAGAAGTAAAAAACACAGGATATCAGTTGGAGGAACTTGCAGATGACAGAAATTGGAACAGTATTTATTCACAACAGGGACAGCCAAATTTTCTACACTGTTGTTGTTGGCTTGGAAGTATCAAACAGAAGTATGGAGTTCTTACAGAAATTACAGGCTGGATCGATGGGCCAAGGCCAACTGTATGAGGTTTAATGAGGTAAAGTGCCAAGTCCTGCTCCTGGGTCATGATAACCCAGTGCAACACTACAGCCGTGGGAAGAGTGGCTGGAAAAGGACCCAGGGCTATTTGTTGACAGCCAGCTAAACAGGAGCCAGCATGGGCCCAGGTGGCCAAGAAGGCCAGTGGTATCCTGGCTTGTGTCATGTGCTGTGGACAGCAGGACCAGAGCTGCAATTGTCCCTCTGTATTCAGCACTGGAGGCTGCACCTTTGATCTTGAGTTCTGTTTTGGGCCCCTCAGTTCAGGAAGGGCATTGAGGTGCTGGAGCGTGTCCAGAGAAGGGCAAGGGAGCTGATGACAATTCTGAAACACAAGTGCTATGAGGAGCAGCATAGCCTGGAGAAAAAGAGGTTCAGAGGGGACCACCTTGCTAGATGGGTGTTGATCTCTTCTGCCAGGTAACAAGTGATAGGACAAGAGGAAATGGCCTCAACTTCCACCAGGGGAGGTTTAGATTGGATATTGGGAAAAATTTCTGCGTGGAAAGGTTTGTCCAGCATTGTAACAGCCTGTGCAGGGAAGGTGCTGAGTCAACAGCCTTGGAGGTATTTAAAAGAAGTGTAGTCATGGCACTTACAGACATGATTTACTGGTGAACTTGGCAGTGCTGGGTTGATGCTTGGACTCGATTATCATATAGGTCTTTTTTGACCTAAATCATTCTATGATTCTGTGATGCTAAAATGTAATTAGGTTTGGTTTTGATGACTGCTGAAACCTGGTGAGTTGGTTTCTGTTGTCTTATTCTGTCACACAGTAATGTCACAACTAATCTGAAATTCTTTTGGGACATGAGAGACCATAGAGACTATAGAGAATTGCGTAAATTGCCACTTTCATTGAAATGTATTTTATGTAATTCTCATTGAGTTAGCATTTTAAGTTTCATGGCACCTCAGATGTTTGGTAAAAAGCCTCAATATACTTGACCTGAAAATCTTGCATCATATACTGTCAAGTGCTTTAATCTGCATTTAATTTTTTTTTTAGCAGTTACACTACACTAACTAATAAAATGTTCATAAAATATAGAAGATAGGAAGACCTATATGTTGTGACATAAAATCACTGGAAGAGTAAGAAGGTAAGAAGGTAGAGAGCAGCCTGAGTCAGTATGATGAGATATGATTGATTAATATTTCTCATGTAAGGTTTTGGAGAGGTTATTTTGAGGTAGTTTTTCAAACTGCTGGAGCTGTCAACAGAAAACAGTGTGGGCAGACCTAAGATACTGTTACTTAAGAGATTACCAGACATCTGTTGTACTGGTTCCATGGACAAGCCTGGAGTGGCTAGTTTTGTGAAATGCTGTGCAGAGATCCTCTTGTTCTCTGTCTCCTATTTCCATCACTGTCTGTAATTAGCTCTTTTCAAGACCCTTGCTGTGATCTGATCAGAGCACTTTAAGGCAAGTGAAGAAGTTCGTTACTAAATGTAACTGTGGTTGAAACACACTCGATTAACAGTCTTGCTTTTTAAAATGAAAGTTCATCTCTGTCTCACTAAAAGTGATAATGTTTCCTTAGAACCTACAGTGTGAAGCCTCTTTAGATGGATGATTGTTTTAAGCTGCTGAACATTTTCCTGGTGCTCCTGTCCTTTTGCACCAAATTCTGCTTCACTTCCCCCTGCAGCACCAATTTCTCTGTTGAATGGAGTGTACAACACCAAAATTCCAGAGAAATCTTTTAGTAGCCTTTCTTAAAAGGCTCTGTTTATGCTGCTGTTTTTCTCTAGAGCCATACTAAATTTCAATTTGGCTTCATAAAGAAGTATTAGTATGCATATGAAACATTTTACCTCTAGCATTGTGCATATTTGAGAGATATTATGATTCGTGCCTCCCCATCCCCTTTCTTTTATAATGCTACCTCAAACTTCAAAACTTGATTTCTGATAGACTCCCAGGTCTGTAGGCATAAGGAAACCTAAGCACATTTTTTTCTGGGAGTGTGATAGTTAAGTTATGCTGTTAATTTGGTAGAATTCCCTTATGCCACCTTCCCCTCCCCCTGCATTATTTCCAGCTTTTAAAAAGAGGTGGTGGTATGCAATTGTAATGCCAATGCTCAGGGAGACTTGTGTATACTCTGAATTGTGTGGTTCCTTGTGTTATCACTCAGGAGTAATTGAGTAATTAGAAGAGTGTTTGGAAATTGCTGGGAGCCTGATCCTTCACAGTCTTCCTAGTAAAGAGGAAATGATCACTTATTAAGAAAGTGAAGTGTGGCACAGCATTCTGGGCTTAGTGAGATCCAAGCTCTTTCTCCATAACACCCACTTCAAAGAGATGGTGTGGTGGTAAGGAACAGCAATGGCTGAGCCATGCAGATGGCTGAGCTCAGCTGCTTCTGGTGCTGAAAGGAATCTGGGCAACCTCTTCTTTACACTGGAATCACTGGTGAAATAGGAGAGTTCGTGGCAAAGTTTTATAAATATAACTGTTGCCTGCCCATGCTCAGAATGAAGAGCGTTTGTTACAAAACTTTGGGTGTCTTGATTTGGGATTTGCAGAGAGCCAAGTGCTCTGTTCCCTGTCCTGAGCCCCGTGTCCTTTTACTGCTGGTACAGTACTTCACTGCCATTAGTTCTCTACTTACTATCTCCTTGGTGATAATGTGTTTCACAGTGTATGATTGCATCTCAGTTTGGCCTTTCAGGAGAACAAGCCATCTACTTTTACTGCTTTTGTTCCTGCCTCACTGACCATCTCCCTGTGGCTTCCCAGGAAGTCTCCCAAACTCTGTTGCTTTGGAGCATTAGGTGGCTTTGCTTTCCTGCTCTTTTACCTTTTCAGTCCACTTTGAGAACAGCTGTTTCATAAAGGAAGCCTAATCTTGTAATTTCTTTAAACGACTTTCACAGAATGAAATTCTTAGTGCAATTAGGTGATTCCTTTGGGAAGACTGGGAAATAGGTCTTGATTTTTACAACTACAATGCACTCAATCAAGAAGAGGGAAACAGCTTCCTGCCAGTCATGTTGTATGTGACATTTAAGAACATGGTGGCTTCCTATTCTTGTAAAAAATGCTTTCAAAAATTAATTTGTATAGATAAGATGTTAAGATACTGTTGTTACACTGTTACTGTTGTGAACCTTAACCTCTTAGAGGGAAATTTTTGGTTGTAGGAACAATACGAAATTAGGTGGATTAGCCAAGTGATCAGCACCACCCCATAGGGGAGCAGTTTTGAAGAAAACCTAGAGGAGAAGGGTGGGAAAAGGCAAAGCCATCCAAGAACACTTTAATGCCTCCAACAGAGGCACACAGAACTACCAATGGGATATTTAAAGCAGAAGTTCAAAGTGAAAAATATGCATATCCTCACAGTCCCTTTCGCAGCAGTTTCACTAAATTTTTACAGTGAGTGCTTGCCTTTTTTTCTTTTTTATTTTTTTTTAAGTAAGAGAGTCAGCACTGAATTTCCAAGCCTTTTGAGCAGGATGAAAACAACTTGCCAGCCATACTCTGGATGTGGAGGAATAAGGTGAAATAACCATCATGATTATAGCAGATGTGGAAGGTGAGCTGGATTTCAAGGGCATGAAGATTAAAACATTAGTTGTCACAAACTTTTGTGTCAAGAGCTATGAAATGACATGGCCTCTAAAACATACAGATTTTGTTTTGTTTTGTTTTGCTGCATTAACTTAGCAATACTCTCCTTTCTTACTACATGTCTGCATGGAAAATACATAGGCTGTTCCTTCCTCCAAAGAACCCAAAGCTAGAAAGGATAGTGTGTATGTTTGTGCATGTACATATATACATATATATATATATATGAAAGAGAAAAGGGCATGAATTAGAAGTGTTGTGGTCTAATATCATACTGGTCCAATACATTAGTGGATCTTTTAAGAAGGTTCTTTTTTTTTTTTTAGTGATTGACTGGCTGAGATGATTTATACTGGTTTTTGTGTTTGCAGTTTGCCTTTATAGACCAGAAGTTTAGTGGGTAGTACATGTGCCACTAGTAATGTTATTCAAAACAGTATGCCTTGGAAGCTCTTAAACAAAGGCCACCACCACAAAAAAAACCCAAAAAACAATTTAATTTTAAACAGCAGATGTGACCTTGTGGCAGAAAAGCCTGAGAAGGAAGGGGGGAATAAAAGGATTCTTTGGGCTGCTCTTCAGCTGTCATAATGAACAGTGTTGCTTGTTGACTGTCCAGCTTGGCTTTTTATTGAGAGAAGTCTTGTGTCTGGTGTCTGTGCAGATAGATGGTAAATTTTCATCTGCAGCACAGCTGACTGGCTTTCTGTCAAGCTGGGCTTGGGGTGAGTCCAGTTATCATGTGGATTTGGTGCAGAAAGAGGGAGGCCATGCTTGCAAAAGGAGTTAAGCACTCACCTGCACAGTGCAGTGTAGGTTTTCAGCTCCATTTGCTGTTACTGTAGTAAACCCATTTCTGATTATGTGCTAAAGCCAGACAGATTAACTGCCTAGCTGAACTTGTGAAGTTGTGTGTGTGTTGCCAGGGTCCCTCCTGCTGGAAAAGGCAGACCTATATAGCCTATAGATTCAGAACAGTTGAAAATTCATCCTAACATTGTTGCTTTGATGTATGTCTGAAAGCAAAAAAAACTTTTTTGCTTCCAATTACCATGTTTAAAGAATGCTGTCCCAGCAGTGTAATAAATGAAAATTGGATCTGGGACTTAGTTTCAGTAAAAGACAATGTTCTTCCAGATGCTTTTAAATTGAATCTTCCTGTGAAAATGGGCTCAACTTTGAATTCATTAACATGCAGTTCAAGGGTTTAGGACTGAAAAAGAGAGAGGAATGCAACAGATGCTGCATAGTTTTGATACTTCTTATGTGGTATGATACTGATACTTTAAGCTTGTGTTCTCTATTCTGATTCACTATATAAACAAGAACAGGATGAACCTCAGTGTATAACCTTGACACGACCGGATCTTCACTTAATAGGTCACTAGCAGTTTGTCCAAATTGCAAAAACTGCGTGTTGGGAAACAGATGAGATATTTGCATCAATAAAACATTTAATTTCCTTTAACAAAAGCTGTTTTGGGCTTTGGGCTTTTTATTTTTAAGAAATGGACTGTTAGTTCTTGATTCATTGTACTCTCGCTGAGAATCACTGAGAAATTCACAGTTAGATTTGACAGGACAGTAAGTCAAAACTATCAATGCAGATCAGCCATGAACCAAAATACATCATAGGTGTTGTTTTAATGGGATTTCCATGTGTGGCCGTGCCAAGAGTGTAAGTTTGGTCTGGTTGACCTTCAGGGATCCCTTCCAACCTGAATGATTCTTTTGTTGTTTGTAAAGTGGGGTAGTACAAAAGCCATGAAAGTTGGCAATATTACCTATTGGTAGGATACAGCTTCCTGAAACAATCTGCCCAAGGCCTTTGCAAAGATACTCGAGGAAAAAGCTACTGGCAGCCTGAACTGTTTTGGTAACCTGCTTTCCACTGTCTTTCTGGCCATTTTTCTGCTATGTGCTTTCTGTCTGTCATCAGAAATATGTGCTGGACTGCACATCCAGTCACATGCATCGACAGAGAGACTCCCTGAGTCCTGCTGCTGGCAGCTCTCTGCTGCTCTTGTCACGTTGGTGGATGCCAACAGGAATGGTCTGGTGATTGAGGCATCGCTGGGCATGTGTTAATAGGAAGGCTGCAAGGCTTGAGTGACTCTGTAAGAGGTTGTTTGGCCTGTCTGGCATGGAAGATTGAGCATCAAAGGGTAATAATGATACCTGATGGATTGACATTGTTGCTTTGTCTAAAATCAGTCTGTCTAGATTCGCATTCATAACTGAATGTTTTACTCCAAGGAAACTTGGAATAAGCCCAGTACTATTAATTTTAAACCTTTTTCAGGGCTAAAATAAAGCATGCATAAAAAGGAGATATTTCTTATTTCAGTCAATCACTTCTACTTTTTGTTAATTAGTGAGATTTGGGAACTGCAGTTTTCAATGACATGCCCTTCAGCATCTTTCTGTTGATGTGTATGTGTGTCCATATGTTTTATTTTTCTGGACATATTGATTCTTATATGAGAATTCAGTAGGTGGGTTGCAGTTTCTCCCTACTTGCCATATTCTAGCTGAACACACTCCATATGTAGAGGAAAACCAGCCAAGTGTGCAAAGAAGTTGTGCTTTTTTTGTTGCAATTATGAAAAGAGGAATGGAGGCTGGATGATAAAATACCTTTTCCTGCTCCAAATGATTATCTGAATAAACCGTGGGAGACTGAGGTTTTGTAAAAAAACATAGCAAGGGGAGGGGAGGAAAGAAGTAGAAATTTGCAACTGCAGATTGAATTTTCTTTGAGAAATTCCACCTCAGGAAGAAGTTGACTGGCAAGTTAACAAGAGCCAGAAAGCAGAACTGTTTTATGACTCATAACTAATCCTTTGCCCCAAAGACAGAAGCAAGTGTATTTTGAGGCCTTATGCCTGGAAGGAGGCTGGCCTCAGGATGAATTCGTTAAAAAAATTCTGTCCTCCCTGTTCCAAAGTGCAGTTCATGCTGAGAGAGACTGATAAATTTCTCATTAAGAAATGCTTGTTGAAAATGTGGTCTATTCTCTGTGTTGTCACACTGCCTTTCTGATTTGGAATAAATTACATAAACTGTGTTCCGCAGAGATAAGAGAATGCACTGGTGAATCTTGTGTTCATTCTGTCATTATATGTGCCAGGAAAAATAGCCCCAAACTAAATATATTAGCGGAAAATTGTTTTAAGAGAAATGTCCCCTTTTAACACTTTGATGTCAAACTGGGGAGTAAATAGTTAAATGCAATGCCACCATATAGCCACATGAAGGATAATATTCAGGTTCTGATGTTCTTTGTTTTGGAAATGAGGCTTGCAATTAACTGCTTGCAGTTTTTACTGGCTTACCTGTCCCTGTAGGTTATCCCTTTTGTAATTGCTTCTCTGTTTCTATGGATAAACTTTTTTTTTTTAACTGAATAGAGCTTTTAACTGATGATCACTGTTCTTTACTGTTCTATTCTTCTGCCCATCCTTTAATGAAGAGAAGTGCTATTATGATTTTAATAAGACTGAGGAATGTTCTTATGTTTTGAACACTGCCTATTGCTATTATGTTCTATGGTAAGAAAGGATAGGGACTTATTTGGATCATTTACAGATACAAGCTTTATTTTGCTGTTGAATGGCTTAGTTCAAAGTAAAGAGCCAAGTTAAACTAATTATTATAATAGGCTGTGTTAGAAGACCTAGAGTTCTAAACTAGCAGCTTGAGAGATGGAGAATAATAATAATAATAAAAAAATCTGTTTCTGAGAAAAAAAAAAATCTTTTTCTGAGAAAAAGATACTGGAATGCAGTCTTCTCAGACCTCATTTCATAGAATCATAGAATTATTGACAGAGATTTGAGGTAAACTTGTGTCCTTTCACATTTCAACCAAAAAACATGCAATGTGTCTGGAGATGCCACCTTGGCCAGGGAATATGGAAATTTCTTTGGTCACTAAAGAAAAAACATGATTATTTACTTACGAGGGGAAAACAACCTTTCTTTCCCCTCTTAGGTGGTTCTCTCTCTCTTATCATGGCAGAGTGGTGTAAAGGACATATATCTAAATGTAAGAGAAAACACCTCTTTTAATAAATGCTTATGCAAAGCTATAATGTAAACATAGCTGATGGTCTGTGTATTAGCACAAAAAGAGTATGCAGCTTTTGCTACCGTGGTTGGTTTTGCACCATTCACACTGATGTACAAAAGAAACAAAACCCTTGCAGTCCATAATTAATTTAATATTTACAGAGAAATTGCTAACTTGTATTAGAGAATGGTTGTAGTTTCATGTCTTATTTAGTCAAATTCTGGATGTGGTAGAAGCATAAGTATATCCATTCCTGAATAGCTCTGAGATGACTATCATTGCCTGCCTGATTGGAGAGACTAGTTTTGGTAAAGAACTGGATTTAATCTACAGGTCTCTTGCTCAGCTGTGAAGAGGCCAGGAAAAACAGCTGTAAAAATGTTGATGTTGGCCATGAATTTACATAAATAACAACTTGCTTGTTTTCACATGCATACTCAGACTCAGGGTGATATTACAATGTGGACTTGGGTCTGTGGAAGATATGGTTTTATTTCCAAGTTCTGCCACCGAGAGATGGCACATGGCTTCTACAGGCCACAGTTTCTCTAAACCAAGGGTGGTGTTGGCCTGGGAGTTTTTAAAGCACTGTATGATAGTAATGATTTGCTGTTAAGGTCTTTTGTGGCTAAGCCTGGAGGGCCCTTAGTTCAAATCTCCTGGTCAGGTCCTTGGGCTGCTAAGCTTCATGCCTCTGCCAGAAAGCTTTAGACCTCAAAGAACAAATGGTGTTCTTGGCATACATACAAGCAGCTATTTGGCTTTCGTGTTCAAACCTTCTGTTTAATTTCAATTAACTTAATTTTAATTAATTGAATTTAGACATCACAGTCTCTGGTTTACCTGTGAAAACTATTTGCCATGTACAGAGAGCCGGGGCAGCGTCTCCACTGAGATGGCTTTGTGGTGAGATGGATTCGAAAGTCCAAGGCCTTTGGTCAGCGAGGCAGCCCACGGCCAGGGCTCTGTTTACCCACCAGAGTGGTGGTAACCAGTGTCTGCACTGCTGTCAAAGGAGTACATGAAATACCCAGTGAAAACAGGCTGGATCTTGCAGAAGGTCTTCAGCTGGCTAAAGCGAGCAGTAGTTGAGAAGGGAGGAGGGAGTAAATAAAGCTCTTGCAGACCACATGCTGTCACAACCTTTCCCCTCCCCCCATACCCCTCTTTTTTTTTTTTTTTTTTTTTTTTTTTTTTTTTTTTTTTTTTTTTTTTTTTTTTTTTTTTTTTTTTTTTTTTTTTTTTTTTTTTTTTTTTTTTT
>VYXF01002431.1:53354-86019 GCA_013397295.1 Polioptila caerulea
AAAAAAAAAAAGCTGGTGACCTTTGTGATGAGGGTCATCTTGGTTTTATATAAAATAGTGATTAGGAGCTCCGCTCTGTAGGGAGTAATTTCTCAGGTCACCTTGGCTGAACAAGGAGGGGTTCCTAACTAGCCTTGGATCCCTGCTTGTTCCCCGTCTTCCTGGCAGTTCTCATCGCATGGACACAGTTCACCTCCTTGGGAAAAAGGGAACGTGGCTAGCGGGCATGCAGGAAGGCGTTGTCCTTGCAGAGTAAGCCCTCCTACCTGTTATGTGGACAATAAACAAGCCCACAAACACACCACCCTAGTAGATTGAAATGTGTGTGTGTCGGGGAGGAGGGGAATAACACGTAGGAAAAGATTTATGCCTTCCTTTGGGCTGTTGCCTGGTAACAGAAAATGCCTCTTAAGCCTATTTTTGGAGAGGGGAGGGGTGAAACTTGATTCAGTGACCATCTGTCCCAAGCTGTTTGATTTCCTGTTGAGCTCTCCTTTGTTTCTGTCAAACAATTGATTCTTACCCTTTACAGATAAGAATACTGTTGGTGACATTGCCCTGAATCAGCAGGTTGCCTTGTGACAACCACAAAACAGACCTATTAATATTAATAATTTTTTTAATATTTGAGAAATTTTGGGTTTTCAGAGGCTGCCGACTGTGGTTTTACTGGGATTTATTTATCTGTGTTGTGGTTTTGGTTTTTTGGATTTTAGCTCTTTGGGAATGCCTGCAGCACAGTAGGCATAAATGTAATTGAATTGTAATAAATGTAATTGAAACATTTTTAGAGAAGATGTAATAAGCTGTTTTTTCAGTCTGAAATTGTGGGGGAAAAGCAGACATGGTTTTGGGCCCATTAAGCCTTTTGTCAGTGGGGGGGGAGCAGAAGTTAATTGAAGTCACTATTGAAGAAATCCCCACTGTTTCTGTGAAAACAAAACCCAGATTCTTAATTGCAAATGGAATATTTGCTATTGTTCTTGCTTAATTGTCAGAAAATCATTCTCTGTTTGACTGCCTCCTGATGTTTGCTTAGTAGTAGCCTGCTGGATAGATTTGAACTCAAGTTATTTTTAAGTCATCTGTTTTATTTATATTGCAGAAGCCCGTATTTTTCCTTCAGTTTTATGCATGCAGAGTACAAGGCCCATGCATATGCCAATATGTGTGTGTCCTCTGTAGCTGTGATTATTTAAAAGCATTCCAATACCGTTTTCTTCCCTGCCCTGAATTTCAACATTCAGAGAAGCGTTTCATAGTTCCAAGTATCTGCTGAAGGGGAACTAAGCCATGTTGTGTGACACAAAGATACAGGTAATACCTGCAAAAAAACTAGTGAAGTCCCCCAGTGCAGGAGGAAAATGATAGTCACTGTTATTTCCTTCAGTCATTGAAACTCTTTCCTGGAGTATTTCCATGATATTGTGTTACAGTGAAGGGTGAGAAGGAAAGACTTCCGATACAAATGTCTTGGCATCTTACAGGTCTTTGGTTATTTGAGTTTAGCCTACTTGTCACCCAGTAGATGAAATTTGGAGGTAATTCCCAAAGGTCACTTCACAGACTTGGAGGTGTTAAAAAAGTAAATTTCCCTTTCTCTTCTATTTTTCCCATTGGGTTTCCAGATTGCTTTCCACAGGTAGGAGATCTGTTGTCTGCAGCTTCCAGCATGGTCCTGGATGCATGTAGATTCAGCTCTTTTTGAAGCCAATGGCAATATGCTTACTGAACAGTGATTTAGTGAGTGTTGGGTCAGGGATACTTGTGAGATTTCCATCCTTTTAAAAGAAAGTTACATCTGTGATTTGGCTCAGTAAGGGAGGCTCATATAAAACCATGTGAATGAGCCTGTGGCTTGTGGTCCATCAGCCCTTGCTCCTTGTTTGTTGCCCGTTTCCTCACCCCAGTCCCAGCCTTTCCCCCTGTTTTGCTGCTGTTTGTTTGGAGCATGCTGGGATCTGGCAGAACAACTGATCCACTTGAAAACCAACATAATTTTCCAGGTTACTTTTCAGATGGATGAATTCCTTGATCCAGTTTACCTGCTGAGTGGCATGCCAAGTTTGATTGGTGCAGTGTAACACAATGGGGTGGAAGTGATCAGTACTGAGTAGATTTGTATTTTTTTTTTTTTTTCCACAAACCACTAGTGCCAAATGTACTGTGACATGTTTTTAAATATGCATTCTCTTTTAGGTTGAGAAATCCTACTTTTGGATTTTACATTGGACAAGTGTAAAATTAACTGAACATGTGTATGTGCTGCTTTTTGCAAGTTTTTCTTTTTAGAAAGTGATAGGTACCACCAACATGCCTTTTGGGTATTTTCAGTCTGTCTTGAAATTATACTGAGATCAAAAAAATCTTTTGTAGAACTAGTGCCAACTAGGTCAATGTTGACCTGAGAGTTTAAACTTGGCAGTGAACGATCTATTCTGAAATGTTTAAAGAACTGATTAAATTTTGTTTCTTCCTGCAGAATTAGTTTTGTGAAGGGAAAAAAAAACAAACTTGGAAATTTCATATCAAGCCTGAAATAAATGAAAAATGAAGCCCTGTTCTAGATATTTGGAACACATTTTTTGTGTCTGACCTAGAGAAGATGATGAGTGGCTGTTCTGATCCAGGTTTTCTCGGAACCCTTAAAAGAGTATTACTAAGCTGCATGACTCAAATTTTAGGGAACTGACAAAAAGTCCAATTCTTCCAGCATCTGGGGCAAACAGCTGAGTCCATGGCCTTTGCAGATGACATAGCAGTTAAAATACAGCCCTGCACTTGTCTTTGTGCTTTCTCTGCCTGTATTGTACTGCACTTCTCCCCTTAGAACAGGTCTGATGTGCCCTTTGTTCCCAGATAAAAGCATCTCCACATCTGCCAGTCAGAAGGCACAGCACCTGTGGCTTACCCTACAGACAGGAGGGCAGTAATTCTAGAAAGGGAAGTTGGTAGAAGACTGGCATCTGCTTGCATTCACCTTCTCAGGTTGCTTTTGCAAGGATGGAATTATTTATGTACATTTTTTTCCCACCTGAATGCAGTCAACTAGAGTCTGAAGAACCACTATTCAGTGTCTGGGTGTTTTCTTTTGGGAGGGGGAGCACAGAGGTAGGGTCATGATGAGCTGCTTCTCCATGCTGGGTGAGTTCATGTATGTGCCTCAGGTAAGTCATTGTTGCAATGCCCCCTGTTGCAGTTCTGACTCAGCAGCCATTTACAGAACGGACAGCAGTGCCATCCTTAATATGAGTTTGAAAAATCTTCCTGTCTTGTGATAAAAAGGCCTATTTGTGGTTTGCAGGACAGTTTGGGCACTGTAGCAATGACCTTATGCTGTGAGGATAAGAATGATGAGACCCTTTCCTCCCAAGCCAAAACTTTCCAGCTCCAAAACCACATGCATCAAAGGTGCAAGTGCCAAGCTTCCCTTCTAGGAAGGTATGGCCATCAGCACCACTGACAGGTTTCCAGGGAGAAAGCAACAAAGAAAAGGCTTTTAGAGAGCTTTTTGTTTCCAGAAAATAGCTTTCAGAAACGACAAAAGTGAAACTTAACTTTGGAAAGGAAAAAACCCATGTTCTTCAATGGAGTTACATGGCCAATTACCTCCTAGTCTACCTCAGCCCTGTTCTGTGTTAGAAGTTACTGCTCACCTTTAAAAGAGCTCCAGGCCTTGGGCATACTGGGCTGTGCTCATCCTCTAATCTTTGCTTAATGTTCTGAGGCCTTAGCTAATGTCTCAAAACCTACCTTCTGCTAATACCTTCATATTTCCGAATAAAATGTACGTTTTTGTAACCTGCTGGCTCCATGTTCTTATGAGTGTGCTTTCCTTTGTAGAGATGAGCCCATTTCCCACTCAGGAGTGGGGAATAGCCACTCCCATATATATCTAAAAAGCATGTGACTGGATCAGAAAGTATTCTTCCATACATAATAACTGATTTGATTTAATCTAGATCTTATTTTTTATTTATCTTGTAGGTTGCAGTTGCCTGGAGATACACTGCTGTTTTGCTCTATGAGCAGTGCTTTGGAACTGTAACTTTGGTGTTTAATAATAATATTTAACATGATCCAGAATTTCATATAATATAGTGTAAAAACTGAGAATCTGGCCTATTGCATGTTAAACAAGTGTTGTCTCTTTCTGGTACTGCTTTATATATGTGGGTAAAGGACTGCAGAAGACTTCAAATAAGTAGAGGATTTAACTCTTACGTGTATCAGTGTTGTCCTGGAATGGCAGTTTCTGTGAATGGAAAAGAAATACTTTATCAGTTGAAAGAGAAGTGAACCAATGTAAGGCAAGGCAAGGCCAGTGTCTCTGAACTACTGTTACTTTCCAGGCTTTTGGAGGCAAAGATTTTTGTCATCACATACTGACCAAGTAGACCAATATTTCTACCTTTTTTTTTCTTCCCTCACTGACTAAAGAAACATTCATTTCCTTCCCCACCCTTGTTCTCGTGAGGTTGAATTTCTTGCTCATTTTTCCAGGGGTTTTGCCTGGAGCTTTTTTCAGATTATTTTCCTAAGTGACTAGATAGCAGCAAAGACTAAGGAGACGGACCTAAAATTAAGCCAGCAGTTGGGAAATCTTTGTTCTGTTCAGTCTTGACCACAAGCTTCCCAACAGACATTGGTGGGGGTGGGGGCGTGGATCTCCATTCTTTATCTTCTTAATTTTCTTTTCCCCCTTCATGAGTGAAATGGAAATACAGCGTTACTTAAATGAGCAGCTAAATTCTTCTTAGTGCTGGTGTTAAATTGACTGTAATAAACTGTGGGGTTACAGAGATATCCTGAGAGGATGTGCTGACATTTTTTTTTTCCTTGCAGTACATTTGTTTAAAGTGAATTATCTAAATACCATGAAAGTGGGTCTTCGTTTTACTCTTCTTTTTGGAATGCAATTTATTAGTGATATCCAGAAGGGTCAGCAGCATAAATAATGTTTGTTTCAAGGGATGTTGGGTGCAAAGGAGGGGGGTTCACAGTGAAGAGCTGTTTTGTTTGGTGTGGCTGATGAGGAGTGAGGCTGGAATTGCTCATAGCTGTCATTCAGGTTTTGTTTCAAAGTCCAAGGACCTACTGGGAAAAACAAAAAGCTAATGAAAGCTGACTGTATTTCAACCCAAACCCTGTGGAATCCAAAATGATGTCCTGACACTGCGTGTATTCTTATTCTCCTGCATTCCCATGGTTACTAAGGTAACAGGTTTTTAGAGGCTTTACATCTTCATTGTCAAGTATTTGCTACACTTATTGTTGCTGTTTGCAGATTAGGGCAATTTAAACAATGCCTTTTGAAATGGCGACTAAAAAAATACAAAAAGAAATATAGTAGAAATAGATGTAATGAATCAATCACCTTCCCTTGTTTAAATTTTCAGTGCTACATCTCAGAAGGTATGCACAAAGTGTCACACTGGTTTAGGGTAGGGATTTAAGGCACAGGAAAAAGCTTTTTTTTAAAGTGTGTTAATTACAGGACTCTGAATGCAGATTCTGAATACAACTCTGACTTAGTGCCTTTTTTGACAACAGAACTGTGAAGAAACTGAAGTTTCTGTTTGTGTCAGGGTATTGCCTCTCTGCTTGCAGTACATCTGAGACAGTGACCCGAACTTTGTAAGCTGTGTTACCTACTTCATCTGTGAAATCATACTTGAAAAATTAAACAACTGGGAAAAAATATTACTTTTTTTCTAACAAAGCTTAACTATCTGTAGAACTCTTGTATGCTTTATTGGTGCTCCTCCAAGTCCATTTAGATCAAGCAGAAATATGCTTGTTCACATCTTCAGTGGAAAAATGGATTATAGATGAGATAGTCAGGCTTGTATCTCCAAGAATATGATATTTACATTGATTTAGTACCTGCTGACTTCTTGAAAATTAGTGCATTACTGCAGTATATAAATAAAAATCTTTAGCATCTGTGCTAGGAGAACTATTAAAAAAAAAAAAAGGTGAAAGTCATGAAATCCTTACATCATTATGATTTGTGCTATGCAGCTGAGGTATGGTATATAAGGATTCCACTTTGCCTGGCAGAAATAAAATGTTTCTAATTGACAAGAATCCTGCTAGATTGGGAAAATACAGGTACTGTTCTCCCTGACTGTCCTTGAAATGAGTCTTTTGCCATAGACTCAAGAGCCCTTTACTGGACAAACGCATGCAGTGGGTGAGATGCCCATGCTGCTGAAGTGAATCACCACCAGTGTCCATGTGTCTACATCTGGGCAAAGCTCACAGTATGCCATTAGACCACTTTTTTAATGCAGCTGGGTTGTATGAAACAACTTTGTTGCTGCTTATTTGCAGCTAAATATAGTTTCTTTGGAAGCATGAGTGGTGGTGGTGTAGGGGACCCTGCTGAGCACCATTTTATTACAGTTTTGCAGATGCTGCTGATGGGGGTTTGTGCTCAGCCAGGCACATGTCTGGTCTCAACCATCTCTACCCCCAATATCAGCAAGAGGTAACTTTCTTGAGGTAGACAAGACTTAGGAGTCTAGTGTTCAGATAAGTCCAGAGCAGATTACCCCAGAAAAAGGGAGGTGACAGATGGGTGGCTGACGCCAGAGGGGCGAAGCCGAATGCGGACTGAATTAGTCCCTGAAACCAAGGACAGAAGGTGCTTGGCACGCAGCTCTCACAAGTTATCATTTTAAAGTGTTTGCAGGGAAGCCTTTAATTTGATTAGGTCATCTCCTTAATAGTTTTGTACTTGTAGTTGTTACGTTGCCCCGGACAAAGGTGTGTCAAACATCAAAATGGCTGTTAACATTTAGCTTTATAATGAACCATTTATATATGACAAAATTTAATTTTTTTGATACATACGAAAAGCTGAATTAATGAATATATATGTATGTATGAAAATAGGTATAGTTCTGTGAGATTGCTGAAGAAAATGTCATCTTCCTTCCATCTCACTTAAAAATATATATAATGCATAAGAGAAATAGGATGTGCATCTCCAAAAAAATATGCAGCGCACCATATAATTACAAATGTTTATTAATTTTTTTATTTTGTTTTTATGGGGTTTTAAAAACTTGTTTAAAGCTATTGTTGTACTTCCAGCACTTCCTAAGTTTTTTGAAAGTTACAGAACAAGAGGGGAAAACAAATGTATTATTAGTGCTTTGTGAAGCTTTTGAAAGCATTTGCATGGGCCTCAAAGGATCCTTCCATTTTGCTAATGAAAATCAACCTTGTTCCTTCCTTCTTTTGGTCCCCCATCCAAAAGGCAGGAGCAAGTCTTGCACAATGCATTTTTTTTTCATCAATGCTATATCTTTTGGTTTTTTTAAGCACTATTTTTATTCCTTTTTGGTCAGCTTTTTAGATTCCACTTCTAATTCCTGTTGAAATGTCTCTTTCATGATAATCTCAAGAAAGGTTTCTGTTGGGTAGGCTCCCTTCTCTTCAAAATAATTTCAGACAAACTGAAAGATGTTAATAAAATGATATGAAACTTAAACTTTAGTGAGTCATTAGGCACATTTTCTTCCCTTCAACTTTCTGGTCACTGATTAGATTCTGCTGAATGCTTTGTAAGTACGAGTGCCAGCCTTGACAGTGAATTTGAGATCAGAGTTCGGCAACCTTGATTTAATTAATTTATTTTTTAACACTGCATTTATTGTTGGGGATTTTTGGTTTTGTTTGTTTTTGGTTTTGTTTTTTAATGGAAGATGCTAGAATGCCCTTATTTTTAAATAGCAGCCAGAAGGATTTACTTCTTACTTACCTCTAGACCTTTCAACAGTGAGGTAAAGGGTATTTACCTCAGTAAGAACCAACTGTGGTTGAGCACCAGAGAAAACAGGAGGGCTTTATTTTTCTGTATGGTTTGCCTGTTAAAGCAAATTGAAGTTAAACTCTGAGTTGACTTGGCTGTTTGCATTCTTACACATGGCATGCATTTCTGCAGTTGTCTTAAAAGATTTTGAAGACTGAAAGTGTGGGTAAAACCAAGAAGATGAATTAGTTGCTGGAATGTTTAGTGTGCTCCTGGCTCAAACAAGGGAATTCCTTTTATTCTTTGTGGATAAAAACAACTTAATACTTTAGCAGACATATAATTTCTAGGCTAATAGTATAGTATGAAGCATCAATGAGTTCTAAATCTGCAATATCTGCAAAACATGCAAATTATTAGGCAGTTATTAGGCAGCCTACCAGTTTATTCCCATTGACAATGCTGGCTAATGAAGAGGAACAGACATTGCAGGATCAAGCTACAAATTTAATTTCTGGCACACTGGAAGCTCTTCAAAGTGTCTTTTGTTGGCAAACAAGAAACTTCTTGCAAAGTAAATAAGTGTTGTATCTTGCAGCCCACATTGAAGAGAGATGGAATGGAATGTAAAAATATTCTTTGGATTTTGATGAAGTGGTTTTCTCTGGGAGAACAGAACACAGAAACAATTCAAGAGCCCTTTTAAGACTGCAGTATCTTCTACTTTGTATCTTCTTCAAGCAGCCTGTGCTGAACACTATTTGCTATATAAGAAATGAATTTTGAATAGAAAATGAAATTTGCTATGTAAGAAGTGACTGAATGAGTTGGGGGGTTCTCCTCAATAACTGCATAGAAGAGAGACTGATAAAAAGCAGCACAAACTTATTCTTTTCTTATCCTCTTTTTTTCCTATAAACTGACTTCATGAAATTTCCACACAAAATTAAAATTCTTAAAGAATATCCCGTTTTTACATGGTAGCTCTCAAATCTGGGTGGAAAAGCTGTTGGTCATGCACTAGAGCTAAAGTAAATTATTTATTGAGTGACCTCTTCATCTGACACTGAGTGTTATAATAGAAAAATTGTTATCACATCTCATTTATTCAGACTATCTAAACTGAATGTATCCAGTGATAATTAAATAGACAATTTTTGTAATATTTGCATTAGCCTATTAATCTTTTTTTTCATTAAGTGTAGGAACTGCTACAGCCTCTGGTTAGGTAGGTATTAGTTGAATAACTTATGGGAGGAAATTTGTTGGTTTTCAGCTCTGTCTCACAAAACTAAAGTACTCCTAAGGCCAAACATGTAATGAGTATTGGTTGCAACTAACTTTGGTTTGCAGCAAGGAAACCAGTGGAAACCAGAAGGCCAAGGGGGTTGTCTTCCATCTGTGCTGAAGATGCAAAGTCATGCTATCTGTAGGAAAAGAAAGATGACATTGCCCTTTAGCCTGGGTTTAATGTAGGTCAGTTGGGTCACCAGATGACATGACTTTAATGGCCAAACTGCTTTTAACAATTGCCTTGGGCAGTGTTTAATTTCACTGATCTTTGCCAGCCTCCAGGAGAAGAGAGAGGAGAAATCCACCTTATCTTTTGGTTTTCGCACATTGATGATTTAATCCTCTTTTGTACTGAAATTTCTCTAATGAAACCTCTTACCTAGTACACACTTGTTATAGTTGAACACAACACAGGTTTGTATGAAATTTCAGAATGACTTGACATTCTTGGGCTGTTCAGCTGCCATGTGCAGAATTCCTAGTCTGCTTAAGTTGACCTATGGTTGATTATCTCTCTTTCACGTGCAATATCTTCCTTCTTACTGCAAACCGCTGTAGCAATCAATCATAGTGTAATAACAGAAGAGGAAGGATAGAGCTGAATTCCAGTTGTCCTACTGTTTTTCCCTCCTGGTGATGTACTGGAATAGCAGTTCAGGGAATAGATGATGTTCTCTTTTGGAAATACCTCAGTATATATCTTAGAAAGTGCATAGATATGTGTCAGTTTTGTATAGATGTTCTGAATGGGCTACTGCTCAGAAATAAAATTGTGAGGTTGTAATGGAGGGTGCTATTAACGTGCTAGCTTAATGGTCTGTGATGGTAGGAAGGAAAAGACAAAAGCAAATGTTGAGGCATTAGTGGGGGGAAAAAAGGAGACCAAAGCAAAAAAAAAAAATTATTCTGCCATGCACATGTATCTTTAGGACACCTACATCTTGAAGGTCACGTGCAATTTGTCTCCCTCCTCTTGCTTCTGTGATAACACATATTAAGATTGGAAAAAAGAGAAAGAAATAAGGTTGATCCAAGTGTAGAACAACTACTATTATGTAAGGGACAACTACATTGACTAGACTTTAGTTCTGCAAGTCAGACAGCTGATGTCCATAAAATACTGTGGGGCAGAAGGTGGGAGCTGTTCGTGTCTTCTGGAGGAAAAAAACTGAGGAGCATCAAATGAAATTAGCAGGGGCCATGCTGAATGCAAACAAAAGGTGATAATTACCAGTGTGAAGTGGGCTACAGCACTCCTTCCTCAGGTCCCAGGCATGGTGCTTTCTAAAGCAGCTGGATAAATTTATGGTTCCTGTTAAATGGGCCTTGAACTGCACATCACTGGAGGCTGGGAGAATATTTCAGATACTTATAACTGCAGGAACATCACGGAGTTTGTGTTCTCTGAGTACCTCTGTTGGCCACTGTATGACTTAGGGAAAGCAGCCTTTGGTCTGACTTCTAGGTGTGTCTGCTTTTAGGTTGATCTCACCACTCCACTGTTCTTCTTTGATTAATGTGGGCCACTGTGTTGGGTGAGGAGGGGTGCAGAAAGTGTTCCAAATCTGCTCGTTGCTCACAGAGCATTTTCTGCAGGCAGTGAGCCAGATGAAAGCAGCAAACAGGTGTCGTGTCTGCACCATGTTGATTTTATAGGTAATAAAATTATGCTTTAACAAGCAATTCCAGGAGTGCCAGAACTGAAGAAGCTAGCTTCCTAAAGATTTGTCTCTTCCTTAGTTAATAAACTCTGATTTAAAATGTTTTCTGTATTTGGATGTGGTTAGGGTCAGCCCTTCCAATGGCTTCCTGTTGTACTACTGTTATATAGTCAAATGTCCTGCCTAACTGGCTACGTTTCCTTGTGAATATTGGGAAGCTGAAATATTTTTCAGAGCTCTGTTCCACTGTTTCATTTGCATGGAATTGAGGGTTTAAGAGGCGCTTGACAGAAAACATGTAATATGAGCCACATTTCTCTTGGAAGCTAGGCAAACAGAAATAGTACAAAATAAATATAAATAATACAAATAAGCCAAATATTGCCCCAAAGTAGCAATAATATAGTTTAAAAAGTCACATGACTATCAAAAATAGATTAATGTTAATCTTTGTAAAGTTTTGATGTAATACAGGTTAGTTCAATGCTCATGGTTGTGCACAGGAACAGTGGGGTATGAGTGTGACATCCTATTTTTCCTACATTATTTAGTAACTGACACACACGCTGTGTTCTTGCTGGTTGTTAACAGCATGTGAATTATGAGGCCAAAGGGGTCTTGCTCATGACAATGGCTAATGTTTGCAGAAATGCAGAGGTCATGATCATGACTACTTTTTTTTAATGCCTACTGGATCCTGATGACAATTACTGAACTAGGCAGTTCTTAAAAGGGTCAGTTTATTGACTGATCTTTCCTGCTTTGTGAGGGCTGATGGAACCAAAGCAACTGCCTGGCCTCTGAGCTATTCCAATTGAAGTGAGTTTTTTTCCTTCATATTCCCAAGAAAAATGAGAGCAAGTGGTTCACTAGGTTTATTTTTCTGTGAGGTGCTACTTGATTAGCAATATTATTATCATCTTTAAAAGAGAAAAGAAAATCAACTTATTAAAATGTATTTTGTGTTTTTGAGAACTTTCTTTTCCTTCTAACCTCTAATTTAAACTTTAGTGGAGAAAAAAAATCGGTGGTTTTGTACTTACAGATTGTAAGGGCCAGTGGTGACTGTAGTGTACTTTTGAAAAATAAATTTTTAAAATAAATTTGGATATTGACATCTTTGAGCTAAGCCCAGGATGTTCAAATAAGGCTTTTTACTTACCTATGGCTGAAATTATGTGAATGTATATTTTTTATTTTTAACAAACATTATGTATTTGAAGGGAATTGCAGCTGTAGGACAAATGGCCATGGGTTCTATCTTCTCTTTCCCAGCTCAGGTGTTCAAAACTGAGTGTCCATGAGCTTAAAATCGATTCTGAATTAATTCTTCTGCAATACAGTGACCTTACATCTGTGGGAGGCCGGAAGTCTGCACTGCAGTGTGTTTAGTTACCCCTTGCAGTGATTAAGAATTTGAAGTGGACACATGAAGGCTATTACTTGTTTCTTTGGAAACCATACTTTCCAATTACTGCACTGAGTGATTTGTGGAGTAGTAAAATGCTGGACTAGTATTTTGAGAGAGGGCAGGTCACACATCAGGAAGTTGAGTCACAGTTGGAGTGGACACAGCACTAGGATGTATCTTTCCTAATAGCCTGAGAAGATGAGAGATATTAGATGACCTAATCTTTTTCCTATGAAATTTTTGCTCTTGTGACTTTATTTTCCTGGTTGCCAAGAGTAATTGTGGAGGCCATCTTCTTTCTTATTTTTTTTTTTCTCTTTTCACTGGAAAGTTTTATTACTAGACAGCTTGTTAGTTTGAGCCTTACCTGAATTTGTGTCCTTCTGATGCAGGTATGGTAGAAGTATGGTAGATTTGAAACTAGAACTTAATTTTATCAGTTTACAAAACTGTTGATTAATTACTAAAAAGAGGACTTTGGCTTTATGATGAGAATCTTTGTCTCAAAAAAGGCCAGACATTATGCAGTCAATGATAATGGCAAATTATTGGTAGTGGCAAATCAAGATGAATTCTGTCTGAAATTAAAGGAGTTGATCTAAAGCCAGACGTACCAATGCAACAGTTGAGTGTAAGCTTAGAAGTTCTTGTTTGCATTCCCTTGGGAGCAGGGGGGCAGCGGTGGCAGAATGAAGGTTAAAAGTCTTGCCAAGGTTAAAACCAGCAGTGAAGGAAGACTCACTTTCAGAAACAAATTACAGGAAACAGCAAATACTTTTAGACATAATGTAATTATATTATGCTATTGTTTTTAGCAACTATAGGTGGAACTTATAATCTGCTGAGATTTGCAAGTGGTTTGTGACACAATTTAGTATCCCAGTGCTTTACCAGACTTCAGTCATTTGTGTGAGACTTGTTGAACAGCTGTTGAAGACTATTCTGTCCCCTTAGTTCAGTTGCTGGCAGTTCTTGGCAGCAGGCATACAGCTGGAGCAATTGCTCTTTTTTGCAGAAGGGAAAATACTGTGAAAACATTTTTGCCTGCTTTTCTTTTTTTAAAATACTTGCTGTCTAATTACTTTGTACTTGGCAGGAGTACATTTAATCTTGACTTTACATCTTTGCTGTCCCTTCAGAAATTAGCCAAAGCTATTTGAGTTAAAAGCCAGAACTTCTTGATTATTCATGCTCAGAAACTTGCTAGTGCTGCACTGCTAAAATTCTGCCTCCCCTATGGTTCTGTTAGAGCCTGCAGCTGCACAGCCTTGAGTTGTACCCCCTGACCCTCACAACCCTTCTGAAGATCAGGCAATGAAACTGAGGAGGTTTTTAAGGGTAGCTGTTTTGTGACTGTATGACTTTACTGGTTGGATTTAGGCATGTACAGGTGGAAGATGGGGAGGAAATGGAAATAATCACGGGGACAGTAAACAAGGAGGCTGAGAAATATAGAGAAGCTTGGAGTGAAGGATGTAGAACAGACTGAGAAGGAGATTGGACTGGCTGTAATAGAATCTGAGGGCTTGGAAACTAAAGGGAAAACACATGTTAAAAGAAATCAAGATTGGCTTGATCAGGAGGAAGTGTTTGAGAATCCGAAAGTGAAGTTGAAGGCAAAGCTGGGCAGTAACACTGAGAATATGTTGACAAGGAACCTGAGAACTGCTGAGATGAGGGAGGGGAAAAAATATACTGAAACCAAGTGTTTCTGACAAATTCATATACAAATAGGCAATGTCATTTGTAATGAGTCTTTGATGGGAGAGAGTTGCTGAACTGAAATAAAACTTTCAGAGGGGGACGAAAATCCTATGGAATGACAAGAACTGACACAGTGTTGCCTAGAAAACAGGATTCAGATTCGGGAAGGGGACTGGTCTGGAGTTTGACAAACCAGTTGGGAAACAGTAGGGTTATATCAGAATAACACGTTTCCACAGAAATTTATCCTTTGTAATCCCTAAAAAAGGATCAAATTTTTTTGGTCCCTTTTCTGCTGTGTTTTGGGCTGACCCTAGCTGGACACCAGATACCCACCAAAATCACTCTATCACTCCCTTCTTGAGCTGGATGTGGGAGAGAAAATACAGCAAAAGGCTTGTGGGTGGAGATAAGGACAAGAAGAGATCACTCACCCGTTACTATCAAGGGCAAAATAGACTTGACTTGGGGAAATTAGTTTTAATTTATTTCCAACCAAGTCAGGGTAGCGTAACAAGAAATAANACGGGAGAGAAAATACAGCAAAAGGCTTGTGGGTGGAGATAAGGACAAGAAGAGATCACTCACCCGTTACTATCAAGGGCAAAATAGACTTGACTTCGGGAAATTAGTTTTAATTTATTTCCAACCAAGTCAGGGTAGCGTAACAAGAAATAAACCCAACTCTTTAAACACCTTTCCCTTCCCACCCCTCCCTTGTTCCTGGGCTTAACATTTTGCGTCCCTTCCCACTCAGAATATTCTGTGATATTTCTCTCCCCACATGTTGTCTCTGCCATTCCTTCCTCCTCGGGGAGAGGACTTCTCACACTCTTCCTCTTCTTCACCAGAGGATCCCCTTTCCACAGGGTGCAGTCCTTCAGGAACAGACTTCTTCAGCATGTGTCCCTTATGGGATCACAGGTCCTCCAGAAAATCTGCTCTAGCCTGGGCTTCCCTCTCCATGGGTCCACAGGTCCTACCACGAGCCTGCTCCAGTGTGGGTTTTCCAAGGAGTCACAGCCTCCTTTGGGCAGGGTTTTGGGTCCTCCATGGGCTCCAGGTGGATCTCTGCTCCACCATGGACCTGCACTGGCTGCAAGGGCACATCCTGCCTCACCATGGTCTGCACCACTGGCTGCAGGGGGACCTTGGCTCCTGAGCCTGGAGCACCTCCTCCCTCCCCTTCTTCTGTGACCTTGGTGTCTGCAGAGTTTTTTCACATATTCTTACCCTTCTTTCCAGCTGCAGTTGCTCATCAACCTTTTCCCCTTCTTAGCTCTGCTATGCCAGAGGCACTACCATGGTCACTGATGGGCTCGGCCTTCTTCTACAGCATGTCCGTCTTGGACTCCATGGGCACTGGCTCTCTTGGACACAGGAGCCTTCTGGCAGCTTCTCATGGAGGTCATCCTTGTACCCTTCCACCACCATAACCTTTCCACAAAACCCAAATCCACAGAGTCAGTAAATACCGTAAATCTTTTCACTGACAGGGTCTTGCCTTATTCCCAGTGTTCCCCATGAAGCGCCTGACCCAAGGACAGGAACTCCAAAGAGCTTTGCTGCTCCCATGTGCCAAGCAGACATGGGACAAGTGAGCACCACAGTGTTCTCACTGATCTGCAGGAATACTGGCAGTGCTGCTTGACCTCTGCTTGTCTTCATGGAAACAGACCATCAACTAATGGTTTCCCACCTCCTCTCCTATTGAGGATGAATTATCCCCACAGATACTCACTAGGCGGTCTGATCACACACTGCTGGAGCCAGGACATTGGTGGCTTTGGCTTAGCTGTTGGGTCAGGCTGCTGCTGGGACAGAAAGGAGGTCACAGTCAGGGTCAGGAAAACCCAAGGTCAGAGACCAAAGAAGTACAAACACATTAATTTTGAGGGCAAGGCAGGCATGTGGGTACCTGGCTGTGATGTGGAACGTGGGAAGTGCCGGTGTGCCAGGGTAAGCATCAAAGCCCAGAGTCTGGGCTGAGGCAGAGGATGGACTCAAACTCCTCACCGGAACACTGGATTGCTGAAAGAGGAGGATAGTGAAGCAGGATTGTTGGGAATGAATCCCAGAGTAGGATCATGGATTAAATGTAGAAACTACAGCATAGTGCATAGTTTTAGGAAAATTGGCACACTTAGAGAAAACCTTCTGTAAAGACGTCCCTACCACTTTCTGATGGTGTGGCTGAATTTGGGGCAGCTGTCAGGTGGAGCAGCACAGGGGGTGACTCCTTTCATAAGAAAGGTTGAATCAAAGCACAGTTGTATAAGTGAAGAAGATAATGTTTTTTCCTAACTTACTGCAGATGCCTAGGCTTCACTCTGTGAGGAGACTGTGCCACAAATGTGTTTGTAATGTGTGGTGGTTTCCTTGTTTTGTCCCAGGTATGGCAAGTACACTGGCACAGACAGAAGAAAAATACTTTTACAGTGAAATCACATTCTGAGCTCTGATTTTACAAAGGTTTATGAAGAAGGTCCTTTGAGCACTGTTAGGAGAATAAAATCAGTTCTCTGAGAAACAGCTAAAGCCACAAATTATTACAATTATACACTTGACTGTTTCAGAAAATTAGAATTATTATTTTTTCATTGAGGAAAAGAAGGAGGTGTGTGTGAAAGCTGGTCTGAAATGTTGAAAGAAGAAAAATTAATTAGTGCGGTTTCATGTGGGTGAAACCAATCTCACAAAGGCTAACTAGCCCCTCATTTTCATGACTGTAATAAACATTCATTTATTCCTGGCTGCTGGCAACATAAAGTAGCTTAACAATCAATGTGGGATGGGCTCATCTGTGGGTGGCATGTGAGGTAATACCAGTCATTCCTGAGGGGAAAACTCCTGCCTAGCTACCTAGGCTGTCATGTTTTTACCACCACTGGCACACTCAGTGGACTTGAGTCCTGCACCTGTGCCTCCAGTGTAGCCAGGATGGAGGGAGTGTGGGATTTGAGTCTGGACTTCCATGGGATTTTGGCTCAAACAAATCAAGTGGCTTGCACTGTCTTCTGTAAGGTGGAAACTGAGGTGGAATTGAGCTTAAAAACTTGTATAAATAAATACCTATTTACAGTTTTTGATATTTGAGGAGTTCTGTTGAAATATTCGATGTTAATTCAGTGCTCTGTGTGTAGAAGGGGAGAAAGTGGAGACAGAAGTGACTTGATGTTCATTCAGACTGTCTTAGGGTAAAGCAACACAGGTCAGAGGATCTTCCCCGTGGTTTTCATGCTAAATCTTGGGATGCATAGATGCATAATCATTTTATTTAATTTAATTTGGGTTTCCATCCCTTAAATTTAATAATTGTCTTCGGCTGTTTGTTTGCCTGGGTTTTTTAACTTTTGAGGCACACGAGGTGCCTTCCTACAATTTGTTTCACAAGACTAGATGATGTTTTGGTGTATTGACTTTGAAATTTTGTGGGTTTAGGGTGAGATTGCCTTAAAAATGTAATTTCTTACTGGTATATCAAATTGAATTTGAGAAGCATTTCTATGTTGAATACAGTTAAATTAATTGAAAGAATATTTGAAAACAAAGCTATTTCTTCTTTTCTTTTCTCCTCCTCCCAACTCCACTCCCTGAACTCTAGGAAAAGTCTATTCATTTGTAAAGCTTCATTCTTCTTTCAGGACTGGTATTTTGGGAGGACAGTCATATTATCACTTGTAAGGGGGCACATCAAGACCTGCAATTTTAATTTCTTTTTTCTATCTAGTGTGTTCATCCTTCCTGATTTTGGTGTGGGAGTGTAGAGTGTTGCACAGGATGGGATGGAGAAGGGAAACAGGGACAGAGAAAAATACAATGCTTAATTTAATAAAATTTGTTTTTCTGTTTTAAAGCCTGAATTGTTATTTCATGCTTTTTATAACACTGGCTTTAGAGGAACATTCAAAATAGGGAATCCATTTTCTAGGTTGTAGAGAAGTGCTGTTTATTAGGCAGGAGCCAAAGGCAATAATAGCAATTTTTTTGAGCCTACACACAGTATAATAAGGTTCCAATGGCAGTAAATGTTACTAAAATATTTAGTATTACCTCGGAGAATTACCAATCTACAAATTTCCCAAGTACTGATACGTGCAGTTGGTGCAGCCAATATTTGTTGTATCTCCCCCTGCACCCTCCCCTTTGATTTACTAATAACTCTGATTCTCTTGAAAATTTTCTTCCTTCTCCCCCCCCCAACTGCTTTATAGCTGACAAAAATAAGCCATTTCCTAGCCTTATCCTCTACCTACAGAGGTCATAAAAATTGCTAATGGAAATGCTGTTCCCTTCTGTTGTGTGATTCTAATAGGAAACGGATCACTGCAATTTATGGGGTACTTACCCTTTTCGGTACATGATGAATGGCTCACTTCAAATGATGTTTCCTCATTGATTTCCAAGTATTTATCACCAGAAAAGACAGAGCAGGAAGAACAGCATTTAAACATGAAGTTGATTTTGAAGATGTTGTCTTTTCACTACTGTGTGAATTCATGGCAATATAGCATTTGCCATAGTAGGACAGCAAAAGATGTGAAGTCAGTTCTTTACATTGCTCTTAAGATTAGGTCTCCAAACCCACTTTTTGTTATGCTGTATTAGCTTTCTTGCATGTTCTTTGGTAGGGAGAGTGAGAGGCTTACTCCGTGTAGAGGTTTTGCTCACACTCTGTCTATTTGTTACCATATTCTTGAAACAAGCACATATTTATATGTCAGTAGTCTCTTTGTTGTTAAGCTTTTTGGGGTACTTTCACTTAATTCACGGGAAAATCTATATGCAAATAAATTCTATGTAATATTTAGCAGGTGACTGAAATATTTGTATAGGTGTGGTGTTGTTTTATTTTGCTACCTGAATTATTAGAAGAGACCCTCTGAATCCGTTCATTTTCTGTCTGGCTGGACTGGACTGAATCAAAATGCAAACCATCTCTTTAGTGTCTGCAGTGTTCCTACAATCTGTTTCTGTGTGTTACTTCATGAAGCACTGGGTAAAACCACGTGTAAGCCAGGTAGATCATGGACAGACACAATCCGACAAAATATGTTTGTTCTTAAATTACGTGGAAAATTGATACATCCCTGTGCCAAGCAGGATAATTTGCTTCAATTGAGAAGTATATTGCAGTGTTGCTGCTTGTAAGACTGGCTTGACAGTCTTTGAAAACTGAAATTGGTTATAGCTATGCAGTAACTAAAATTTACATCTTGTTAGATGGTAATGTTAAAACTTGTTTGCATTCTTCATTTTCAGAGAGTCCAATATTAGATAATATGCTAGCAAAAATGAGAAAAAAGCTTGAAATTAGGAAAAAAACCTTTTTAGTTAGAAAAAAGCTTGGAGTTTCACAAGTCACTTTGGTAGCTACTACTGCAATTAGGTTTATTGTCAAATGGATATAAACTGATTTTTCAGTAAAGCACTGCATGAAACGATTGATATAAAATGCACCTATTCCAGAAGACTTGTAATAATTTTAACTTTCACTATGTAAGAGCACATCTGTAGACCATTCTCTTGCTTTATTTATCTGCTTCTTGAGATTAGAACTTTGCTCTTTTCTTTCTTATTGTAATGTGATTTACAAATTTTTAGTTTCAAATCATGATGCAAACAATGGAAGTGAAGAATAGAATCTGCAGTTGAAGTCTGATCAATTTCCATTTTTTAAATCTTTTTCTGAAAGCTGTGTTGAATAAATCTCTAAACAAGCTACCAGGCTGCACACAGATGACTGAAAAGAAACACTTTGTATTGTCTACCTCCATTGCTGAGAGTTATAGAATTGGTCTTCAGATGTCTCTAGTGTAAACACAGTGGATGTAAAAAAAAAAAAAAAACAAGTGAAAATGGTCATACTTCTCTGATCATATTTGCTCTAAAATGGGCTTAGTATAATGCACAATTTTTTTCTAAATGAAAAAGCACTTTTCTGTAAAACTACGGTTTTCATCTGTCCTTTCCAAAATCACTATTATCAAGTGTTCTGTTCTTAACTTCATCTGCTTTCCTATGCCACACTGCAGTTACTTTTAAAAGAAGAGCTCTGATACTCTGAGACTTGAGATGTCTCACAGAAAATAACAACAAAAAACTAGTTACCAGCCTTGCAGAACACTAGATTATGTTAATTCATGTTCTGGGCTAAAAGTTGTCCTATAAAGGATTGCCTCAATTCCCACAGTGTTCAAGAGGAGCCACCACAGTCAGTGATTAATCTGTGTTTCCTTTGCAAACGGATGTTAATTGGTTGGACAGTGAGTAATGGGTGATGGTGTGAAGAATAGGTGCAGCTTTAAATCTGTGTAATATTGGAATGTAAAAGACAATTGAAACAGTATCTTCGAAACACAAAAATATTATCTGAGTTGTTAGAAGGCAAAGAATAAACGATATTCTTTACCTTGGGTATGTGTAAGGATATGGGTGGAGAAAGGGAAGGAAAAAATGTAGTTGGTTTTCTCTACTGTATGTCATTTCAATGAAAAACAAGCATAGTTCATTTCAATGTATCTGCTTTTGTTTGTGACTTCGGATTTGGTGGCGTGCTTGAGTGGCAGAGAACAAAATGTACTTTTTGAAGATAAGAAATACTCTAAATGATGAGAACAACATGCACTGAACAAGCACAAATCATTCAGACATCTCTCTAAATTGCACAGGTTGAATTTAAGTGACTCAAAATTAGGTTGAAGTAACAATCTAAATATACATAGAACCTCTTTTTTCTAAATCCTGCTTTTAGAAATTATGTTCTTATTGTGCATCAAACAGCTGTTGATGGCAAGTCTCTAAGTGACTGGCCCAAATCTGAGTTGAATAATATTTTAGAATGAACTGTTCCTAGTCTTTGCTCTTCTAAACCAGCCTTGTCTCTGAAAATGATAAATATCATTTAGTATTACAATATTTGTAGTCTTGCCTTTTGTTTTTGGTGGTGGCATGGCCTGCATTGAAAATCTCATGCCTGGAGATCCTGACATTTTGTTGCAGCAAAATGAGCATCTGAATCTTGCTAGTCACAGAGCTGCAATGGGCATGTTTGTAAGGCTGGAACAATGCTGCTTTTGAATAGTGCTGGTGAGTGTTGCTGGAAGACCTGTCAGGGGATTTCAAAACAAGGGCAATTGCAATAAAACATTGACAGAATTTTAATAAAGTTATAATTGCTTAAAGAGTGTTCAATCTTATTTAACTTGTATTTTTACCTTATTATCTGCCTCACACTGTTAATACCTAAATGTAAGAGCTGATTATAAAAGATACTATGTAGTTTCATGAAGTATTTTAGCAATGCTACCCAATTCTTTTATTGCCTTTGCAGTAAACCTTGGGAGAGGTTCATGGAAATGCAGATCTCACTGAAAAATATTGACCTGAATTATTAAAACCATGTATGGCTAAGAGTAGTCTTGTGAAATCTTTGGATATGATTTGGATTTTCTTTATTCAAATAATTTATACTAATCACCTAAATTATAGATTGGTAGTTTATAGAGAACTTTGAAAGACATTTGTATTGCTGTTTGTCTTTTAAAGCATAGGTGAGAGAGACTCTTGCAGTTGAGAGGTATCATGTTTTCATTGGTAATTCTAGTGGGGGTTGTTTTTTGAGGTTTTTTGTGGAAAGAGAAATTAAACGGGTGACTTAACAAAGTTATCTCTAAACAAACAAAGTTATCTCTAAAAACAATTATACTTTACTAATGGTCATGGTTGAGAGTCTTATTTTACTGTAGTTTAAAAAGCACTGGGTGTTTTTCATTGGAGCTGAATGTTTGAACAGAAGATTCTGTTGTAGATGAGAATTGCTTACTGCTTTGAGTTTCAAAAGGGCAGATTTTATTTAATCTCTGCTAGCTGTGTACCACAGAAGAGCTTCCACCCATTCCACTGGGCTTCCTTCTTCAGGTGCCAGGTTCTGCATTGCCAGCAGGTACAGCTGTGGCTCTAAGCAAAAAGTCAGAGGAACTGTTTTAAATTTCCAGTTTGTTCCTTGCTACTTAGTTCTGTTAAATAAATGTCGACTAAGCTTGTTATATGTACTGGGCTTTTATCTGTTTATTCTATGCCTTGTGCTTTCTTTCTGTATTGCTTTCTGCTCTGTCTGAAAAACAGTGTTTTGTGTTTGTTGTTATGTAGCTTGTAGTTTCCCTGCTTTTATTTTGTGGAAAGTCAAAACTCCTGGCATATAAATGAGTTGGCAAAGAAAAAAGTTGCACAACCTGTCAGGAAGCTTCATCGCCGTCCGTCACCTCGAGTACAGAAATACATTCTGTTTCCAAAAATGCAAACTAACAAGTATTTGCATGTTTAGTGCTCAGGGACCTGACTTTATTTTTATGCATCAGAATTTAACCATAAGCTCAATAAAATTCTCTGCTTGGACAAAGCTGATAGCAGCTTCTTGTCCCTCAGTATAGGGATGGAAAGTCATGGTCTTTGCTCCATGAAGGGAAATGATAGTGTCCTACAAACAGCTGACTGGTGAAAGCCCCCTCAGAAGGGCAGCATGGAGAAGATGTCAGTCAGAATATTCTTTTGTAATACTCTGAGGAATCATTCAGCTTCAGGATGGAGCTTCACTGCTGGAGTCAGCTTTCCCTTCAGTGCTCCTTCAGAGACTGACATTACACCTACAGCTCCTGGTGTTAATAGGACTGCCCCTCCCTCTATCTGCAATTCAGACATCAGGAAGGGAAGAAGCATTTGATCTGGTTAAAGCTTGTCATGGTGCTGTAAATTATGACTTAGAACCTTAAGCAAGCCAGAAAGTACTAGGGGAGGTTGTTAGAAAAGCAGCAAGCAAAGTCTTTATCCATAGCTTTTTCTTCACTGGGATGAATTCATTGCCCAAGTTCCCTTTGGCCTCATCTTTCCAAAGGAATTCTGTGTCTCTAGTGAAGAGAAACCTGCATTCAAACTCTGCTAGCTGGTACCTAAGTGGCCAAGAGGTATTTAGCATGAGAGGGAAAATATTTTGTACTCACTGTTGTGATTATTACTTCCAACACAAAAACATGCACAACTCTGCTGCATGTATTTGCTTCAAATGAATGTGCATATGCTAACAGTCTCCTACTTAATATATACAGGGGGATAGCACCAGTAACAAATGCACTGCCTACTCTTAAAGTAGCAATTTACTGTAAGGAATTCCCCATTTGTAAATAACCTGGTCCATTCCATCACCATACAGAAAACTCACAAACATTTCTTCATGTTTTTTCAGTGCAATGCAAAGGTGCCCAAAGGTGACTGTTTAGAGAAGGGTTGAACTTGGACAGACACTGACCCCAGGACAGCAAGGGGCTCCAAGTGAGCTATGCAGTCCACTGCTCAGAACATGATGCCCACAAAGCTGCCTGCAGCTGTGGGTGGGCTCTCTCTGCTTCTTGAGCTGCCTTCTCCCTCCAAATATCTTTGCTCTGCATGTGCTGGGAAGATACGGCCTAGTCAGCTCCGTTAACAAAAGAAACAGACTCAAAGGCATGTCTTATCTCTGCAGGACCTACTGCAGGTCCCAAGGCTCTCCCTTTCCACCACTGGGGGAGAGCTAGTCCTGTGCTTTCAGGCATGTAATGCAAAATTCATCAGTCAGATACTGAAATTGTTGTATTTGTTCTTAAACTTCACCTCTGACTGACAGCCATTCAGCTTGCTTTTGGGTTTTGCAGATAGGAAAGGGAATATAGACCTGTTAGATGTACAATGCTAGTCATTCTTGCATAGTTGCAGTCTCATTGAAAACAGCCCTTTGCCATTCTTTGGTGATCTTTAATGCCCTTGTCCAGTTCCTGTGATCCAGTAATACTCGATACTGTGGCAGTAAACACTTGATAAATTTTTTTGCCACTGACTTGACAACAGAGAGAGGAAGTGTTCCACTGAGGAGTAGAGATCTTTTATGGACAGAGAACTGTGTGATCGTCTCTACTCTGGGGAATTCACCTTTCCCTGGCCTGGGCATTTTTAAAGCTGCAACTTATGATTCATTGATCTACATTTTTTTCCCCATCTAGTTTGACTCAGCATTCCCAGTTTTAAGAAAATAGGTGTGACTGCAACTCAGAAAAAAAGCATTATTATTTCTGAGGCAAAAAAGATGGCTTGGGTATGAAGGAAGGCAGCTTTTTTGGTAGCTCATACTAGGGGGAATGGGGAAGGAAGGAGACAGTCTTACTTATATTTTCACATCCCTTATATGACAATCTGCATTAGTAGTGTTTGATATTTGAGATTAGAGAATAACCTCAAAATGTTCACCCTGAAATTCCAGTATTCCTTTTGTTTCCCATAGCCTTGTGTTCATGTTTGCCTTTCCTCCAGGCTTAGATTGCCTAGCCTTGCTGCTCTGTGTCTCATCAATTCCAGCCTAGTCCCTTCCAGTGTAAAAAGTCTCCTCTCTTCTGTAGCAACATGCAGCAGAGACCACCTTGCTTTTTCCACCTATGTTCCTTTTGGCAATGGATGCCTCCCAATTGGCATCCTCCCTGCATTTAACCACCGGTCTTTGGATTTGGATGGTCTCTTCACCCATGCCAGTATTCCCCATCTCTGCTTCATCTATCCTGTAGGCACAAGGGCTTAGAGGTCTGTTCATTCCTGAACCCAGATGGGGAAACTACATAAGGAAAAGTAGGAGACTGCAGGTGGCTGTTCCTATTGTTGCCTCAACATTTACAAGCATAAAATGATGGTGAAGAAACAGGGAGATCTTCTTCTGGGTTGTGGCTTGAGAGAACAAACATGTAATTTTTTACACTTACTCTGACATAAACAATATTTAACTGCTCCAGCCTGGTTGGTATCATTTGAAATTTCATGTAATTCATGGCAAGAACATCATGTTCACTTTCTGAATGGCTAATTTTACTCACAGAGATAAATAGCGGTAGTTGTTCTGGGGTAAATGAATGAAAGAAGATTGCTTGGAGAACTGGTCTGGGCCAGATAGCACAGGCAGCTATTTTTATGGAACGGTAAGTCCTGAATGAAACAGTCAAGGTCAGAGTGGTGTAGCTAAACCCAGGAGTTACCAAGTTCCTCTGACCCAGATGAAGGTCTTTTTCTTGGCAACTTCAGTAAGAAAACACTGGCTCTTGTATACCTCTGCCTTGGTTGTTACACTGTTGAGACACAGATTATTGTCTGATTTAGATTTGAAGTAGATCACCAAGAACTGAGTTGGAATTGCCCTGGCTGGCAACAGTTCACAGAGTGCCATGCCCTGGTCCTCTCTGACCTGAACTGGTTTCCTCTGTGACCAGCAATTGTCAAAGAATTGAGAGTTTTTAAAAGGTATGATTAACACAATGTCCACCCTTTATGTAAGTATTGAAAATAATTTTTTATACTTATTTTGCATATCTTTTTGGGAAGGTGAGGAAGACGCATGGAGAGAAACTACAAAATAGATATAAATATATATATAATGTGGATATATGAAAAATGTGTTTTTCTACATGCAAACCCAGTGATTTATTTATTGAGCATCTGTGAGAAGCGTGCAGAATCTTCTTTACATCAGGACGCCCATACTTTGATTACACCAAATCAGTATCCTCAAAGATGTGTTACTAGTGTGGAGTTTGGTGTATTTTGTAGTACATGCTATCCTCCTTTTAGGAGCCATTGTATAATGTTTTCCCCTCAAAAACTGGAATTCCTCACAATCTTAACAGTAAGATATGTTAGAACTTAAGGTAAGTAAGGGAAGAGGAGGAAATTTCAACTGCATTATAAGAAAAATTATTTGATTAATTAGGAATACCTAGCAGGCTCAGGGAGAGAAGGAAAATTTATGATCCTGCTCAGAAGGGAGCGTGAGAAGGAGCCATAATTCAATTCAGAAAGCATAATCTATGCAAAACTTTTTTTCTTTAAAATTTCTCCTCTTTCCGTGCACAGCAGTGCTGACTGTCTCTACAATTTGTCTGGATTTTAAATCAGATCAGCGTAATTAGCTAACTTTACTTATTAGCTTGAGCTGACTCTAGTGGCACAATGGTTGTATTGGCTGCCATTATATTTGTTTAACTGCTGTAAAGTAAGGTTCGAACAATAGGTTCCTGCACTTAAATAGCACTGCCGAGCACTGGTGCCCTATCAATCAGTCAGACCTCTCCCTCCTGCTGTCTGCTCAGAGAGACAGTTCTGCTGATGTGGGGACTCTGGAAGAAGAGATCAGGAAGAAGGGATGATGGATAAAGACCATCTCCTGTCTCGAGAGGAAATCAGAAAAATCCTTTCTTTGACTATCAACAAACTGCTTTGTCAAGGTGTCAGAAGATTAATTATGCTCATGTAAGAGGCGAGAGTGGCTATTTTCCGTGCTGGTTTTGGTGTAATGGGGTGGCATTCTTCTGAACTGTGGCAGAGAATTGCAGAGAAAGAGGCTTAAGAGATTTGAGCCCCCTAACATCACTGTCCTGTAAGCGTTTGTAAAGCTCTTAGGCACACATCCACAGTACTGTGAAGTTCTGCCAGTAATTGATTAATCAAGCTGTTTGTTTCGGGTGCTGTATGGACTTGATCTCCTGAAACATTTGGTGCCAACCACTGTTAAAGTCTGTCAGCATTATGGGTAGTTTGGATTCTTTATACAGAGCAAGCTTTCAACAGATAGATGCAGACAACTTTTCCACAGCATAACGGTGAACATGAAAATATGCAACCACTCACTAGTTTTTGGAGTTTATAAATCGATGAAAGGGAAAATCTCCAGTAAGTGTTTGGAGTATTTCATGTTGGAACTGAGCAAATCTGCTTTTTGTTTTCTTTTATCCATCATCCTTTTGTATGTTTTTGAATAAACTAAACGTAAAGTATAATTAAAAAAAAATAAATTTGGTTTAAGATGTTTTGAACTCTAGAATGCTGTAGTTGAAACTGTAACAAAACCAAACGTTTTAAACATGGCTGTGCCTGACCTTGAAATGCTGCTGATAAAAGCTAATGCTGTTAAATTGCATGCCAAATTAACCCTCATTTCCAAATGCTTTGTGTGTGTGTTTCCTGTAGGATAGGCTTTGATCCTGCCAAGCAACACTTCTTTTACAATCAGTTATTTTTTAATGAAGGAAAATCAATGAACAAGTTTCAGTAGCTGATTTCAGTGGTAGTGAAACAAAATGTTTTGTGTTACATCCTTCTGCCACTGTGCTTGGTCTACTGTATCAGATGCCTGACATGATGCAGTGTTTTTGTGTCAAGATAATGGTGATTTTCGTCTTAAAACTTTATTTTTACATGTGTAAACCTTGTCAAGGATTGCAAGTTCATGTGAGAAAGGCACAGGAAACTGGGTAATAGTCTGGGCAAAATACTTTCTGAAGCAGACTTTTTTAAAGTCTTATTGAGGCTTAGCATCAGTAAAGTAGGGGTTTGATCTAAATCAAGAGGAAAAGATGTTAATTGCCTCACAAGTGATTTTTTCCTGAAGAATATGAGTTCATATTATTTTAGCAGTTGTCCATTTTGGAGTATTTGTTTTTAATTCAGAAGTTACGTTGCAGGAACATCTGCCGGCACGATCCATGGGTTTTTCATTTTCATCTTTTGAGAAATACAGACTTTGTATGAGATTTAATGGGATATAATCATGTGCCTTTTTGGACCAGCAGGCCTGTGTAGGTCTGGTGGTGTAAACTCACACTAAAATCAGGCAACAGGCATGAGCAGAAACAAAGCAGTATCCCATATAGATACTGGCATTCTCTTTGTTCTTGTCTGCTAAGGACCCCGAGTGTTCTTGTTTTAAGATGGAAGTGGCTCTTTTTAACCTCTGACAAATGATCTGCCGTCTGCATAAATTCATTTGAGGGGGACATTATCTTCCTGTGTGAACTTTGGCGGGAAGTGCTTTCAGGCCATAAAGTCTCACTGGTGTCCCTGGGCTGGAGCTGATATCTTGGCCTCTCTCCCTGGCATCTCCTCCAGGATGTTTAGCTCCTGGTGCTCCGTCCTGTGTCTTTTCTCTGCCACTATTCATGGGCCACCCATACCATGGCTGTGTCCTGTGTAAGGTCTCTGACCTAGCAGTATTACCTTTTCATTTGGAGAGGGAAATTGGAGAGGGAAATACCACGGTCCAAGCTTCCACCTTCCACTTTCACCACATCAGGACCATGTTCACTGGGCAGATGTCTGCTTATGCCTGGTCTGTGTGGCAATTTTTTTCTTCTGAGTGTCACCTTTATTTGTCACCTTACTCTGTACTTTTCTGCAAGCTTTTTTTTTTTTTTTGTCTCTGTAATGTTAGACCTAAGGTCTTTATCTTTTCTTTCAAGGCCCTCAAAAAAACTCCTAAACAATGAGGGTTTTTTTCTCTCCATTATCTGCCAATTGTGCCCCCTTGTTATTGAGACGTCCACCCCAGTGCCTAATGGGGCAGCTGACCTTGATCCAAGGGCAGCTGACTTTGAAGAGCCTTCTCCAAGCCAGTGGTGAGCCTTGTTGGGTCCCTTATCCCTGGCACCATCTCACTTGTGTGGTGCTTTTGCATTGCTGAGACATTTTGGCTGCAGGAATAGAAGTGTGGCTGCATGCAGCCTGTCCAGACAGCTCCTGAGCCGGGGGGGAAGAGCCTTCTCCAAGCCAGAGGTGGTCAGTTCCTGCACCAGCACCAGCCCTGCTCTGGGAAGGGCTTTTTGTTCACACTGGTTCTGATCTGACCTTGCTGCTGTCAGGAGAGCTGCTTAAACATCTCTGCTCAGTGGTCCCACTCTCTGGAATTGGATTTTCCTGTTATCCAGTGTATTCCAGCACTCCCTTCTCCGTGTACTGGGGTAACTGTATTCCTTTGTGTGGCCTGTTGTCTCATGTGGATGCTTGGGGAAGCAGCCTATCTGTAGGTCAGGGCAGCATATTTCCCAGCTGCCAGCTCCAAGGTGACACAAACTACTGGAAAAGTGTATTGTGCTTTACCTACATACTTTGATGCAGGCCATTTTAGAGACTTGTGGGGATGGGGAGGTGTGAAGAGTTGGGAGGGAGCGAGTTCAGAGAGCAAGACTTGGCATTTTTCGAAGGGTCTGTTTTGTTTGTGAACTTTTAAAGCATCATCCTCTTCCCAACTCTAAATACAAGAATTAACATTACTTCAGCACAGTAAACTTTGATACACAGCTGTTTCTTTATGCAAGCCCACGTAGCTTTCTGCCTACTTTGGAGGACCCTGGATCTGTCTCCAGGAAAATCCAGGGGCAAGGTTTCCAGTTTGTGCCTGGTGGTGGGGATTTGCAGCGGCGTGGATGGAAGCAGAGGGGAGGCCCTGCCTCTGGAGCAGCAGCAGATGCAGCTCGTGGGCGAGCAGATTGCTCATGGCAGTGCTGAAGTGCTGCTGGAAGGGGTGTCTGGAGGTCTAGTCCAGCTCCTGCTCCTAACAGGTCTGTCACCAGCATTTGTGTTAGAGCAGGATGAAAAGGTGATAGGGTATAACCAAAGATACTGCTATATTATAGCTGAGACAACCTTAGGAAATGCCAGTAGTGAGAGGAAGAGGTGATGGGTTTGTTGTTGCCTCTTTTTAGCAGCATTTCTTGTAGAATTTGAGAAAATGAATTCTGTTGAAATGACCTTTTCTTCACCTCTTACTGGCTCTTGAAAAGCCTATGCTCCCTGAGCACACAAACACACAAATAATGAAATATCCAAGTGCACATGCTCCAAGGGATAGTTAAGCATGTCTAAAAAAATCTGTTATTATGTTAGAAGGCAGTTGTTTCCAAGGAAAATTGATTTTTCTTTTCCCATTTGAATGCCTTAAAAGTGCTTTTAATCTATCCCTAAGGAAAATGTGATAACTAACTAGAAGCTTTTTGAAGCCAGAAATATCTTTGTTATTCTCCCTTTGCATATGTTTTCTCAAGACTAAGGGCTTTGTCAAAATGTAGAAATAATGTTTAGAAAGAGATAAGGTATCTGATCTCACTAAGTCCTCTACTTTTCTGTAGAAATTCAAGGTAATTGAAGATGCTGTTTTTTCATTTTAAAATTGCATGTACAGCAGATAAAAAGTGAGCTTCAAAAGAGGCTGTTCTGGAAAGGAATAACTTGAGAAAAATGGGCAATTGAACAGGAATTGGTTTTTTAGCTTTCCTTTGAGCACAAAGTGTTCCTGTTACACTTGCTGACCTAGTTGTCTCACCATTATTTCAGAGCGTACTTATTTTCTCTTTGCTGTTTTTTTTTCTTTCTATTCTTGGAGGAGTAATGTGCAACATTTACCTGGTACCTAACAGTAGATCAGTCACATCTCTGCCTTCCCAAATGAGACTGTTTCTGTCAGATACTATTTTGGTTTTTTGAAAGAGAAGAACCTATATTTTTCTGTCTTGACAGATTAATGGCCAAGAATGACACCTTGCAATAAAATCAGCATTCTGGCACAGTCCCTGTTGGGCCTTTTGTATTTACAGGGTAGGAATCCCTGATCACCGGGTTGTTTTCTGTGCAAACACTGGGAGAATGCTGGGACCAACAAGGTTGAGCTGACCTTATGTGCTGGCCTGCTCACTGCCACTGACTGTCATGTTTCAAAGGTTAAACTAACTGTGGATGAAATGTAATCAGTAGTGCACTGGATCCTTTCCAGAGCTCACTGGAGGAGTGCAATAACCAGCATTGTTAGCTTTGGGAGAGCAAGAGACAGAGGTCATTACCTGTGTGCGTCTGAGCATGAGGAACCTTTCCTGCTGCCTCCCACGTATGTTTATTTAAATCTTATCTGGAATTGTTATCCAGCTGGCCCCTGCTTTTTTTAAAAAAAATAAAATATGTCTGTTTATTCTCCATACACTGTAATTTTCATCCTTCTCTTGCTTTCTCAGAGTTTCCATGAGAAAAATGTGCTTCTCCCAAACCCTGTCATTAGATGGGTTGAGAATTGATACTTGAGGAAGCAGAAAAGGCTGAAAGAAAGAATTGCTGTGTTTTTAGATGACAGCCAAACCTAGGCCAAGGTAAACCAGACAGTACTCTTAAGACAGTCACATAATGCACCAGAGGAAAGAGGATCTTGGTGAATTTTCCTTCCTTCACTCGTGGGTAGAAAGGAAAAGAGCTGGTAAAATAGGAAGCTGGTGAGGGACAGAGAGCGAGTGTGGGAGGAGGAGGCCAAACAGAAGCACTGAAGCAAAGATAGCATTTCTGAGAATTGATTTCCTGTTTCTTTCTGTACTCAACCACTCATTTTCCCCAACTCTGTCATTAGTGCAGTACTTTCAGTCCTCGGCATTCAGATCTGCAGCAGGAGTCTGTTCTCAGCATCAGATAAAAAAGCTTTCTGGAAGGCACCAGAAGCTTGTAGGATATGGTGGGGAAGTACTGCTTGTTGTCATGTTAGGAATTTCAAGGGTGACAGGCATTGAAGCCAGCACTTCTTTTTCCGTCTGTATAGCTTTTACACTACCTGCCCTCTGGATATGCCTGTACAATAACAATAGATTTAAGTGAGGAGCAAAAAATTGTCTTCCTTTTGAATCCTTTGGGAAGATTCTTTTTCACTCCATCAAAGCATTTTGTTTACTTTATAGATTGGGGTGTGGGTATGGCTTGAAAACCAATACATTTAGCAGAAATGGAGACTTTTCCTTTGAAAGAAAGGGACAGATGGGGGACTTCCATTTCATGGCAAATCAGAGCTGTAGAGAGGATTATTTTAATATATGTTTTGTTATACACTTGTCATTATTGTGTTATTATCAACTGATGGGAATATGAATATCTTTTTCAGGATCTTTCTGTATGGGCTTTTCATTTTGAGTTAGTTACTAAAGAAGCACTGACAAAAGTAGAGCCCTGTACCAGTTCACAGGAAAGTCAGCTCCATTCAGAAAAGCTCGGTGTACGTTAGTTAAGATGTGAGAAGGAAACGCCATTACCCTCCTTAGCCCACCTTTGTCAGACTCTCAGGTTTGTAATCACAGAGAGAGTTCCTCAGCACTTTTTCTATCTATTGCTCCCTCCTGCACTTCAAAAGTAGAATGATCTTTTCTTTATTCCTGAGTCTTCATGAGATCTCTCTACTTCACCTCTCTGTGTGAGAGAGGATGACGTATTCTCTTTCTATTTACTTTTCTTACGAAATTCTTATTTCTGAAAGGCCATTTTTTTCCCCTTGGCCATTTTTTTCCTTTCTTTTCATGCCAGAGCCCTGGAGGTGTGGAAGAACAGAGTAAAAGCCCTAGCAACTGTCTTATCCTTGTGAATGCAGAGCAGTATTCTTTCCCAGTCCTTTCACATGTCTCTTTTTCTATGCTAGATTTCTGTTTTAATTGTTCAAAGAGCAGCTTGGTTTCTCTTCCCACCTTGAGGTAGAATGCTTCAACAGCTGCTTTCATAAATATTCCTGGACTTCTAGCATGGCAAGCAGTGTCTGGATTAGACAAAATTTCTCTATGAATGGTTTCTACTCTACTGGGATAACCATTCTAATGGCCAATATTTGTGGTCCAAAATTGCGCTCAAGGAAACTCTCTGGGCATTGTGCAAGTCGTCATAGGGAGAGCTTCTCAACAAAAGCTGTTTTGATGTGAGAAAAGATGTAGACTCAAACTGCAGTCATAAAGGATGTAAATCAGCATGGGTAGTGAAGATGCCCTGGTCTGTTTGTGCTTTTCCTATCAGGTCTATAAGGAGCCCATCAATTTTTCTGTGCATATGGGGGTCTTTCTAGAGACCTTGTGCCAGGATGACACTCTGCTGAATGACCTTAGGAACAAGAAACCAGTTTCTTCTACCTCCCAGGTGTTGAGTCAACTGCCCAGAACTGGGTCCATGGCATTCCCAGCTAAGGGAAAACTTGTGAGTCAGGTGCCTTCC